>VZZY01003807.1:0-17284 GCA_013400335.1 Eurystomus gularis
TTCTATGATTCTATGAATGTTGACACAGATGTTGACTCAGCTCCTCTTATGCATTTCTACAATTAGCCCACAAAAAACCAAAAAGACAAAAAGACAAAAAAAACTCTCAGGGGAAGATTCCTAGGCATATTTCATTTTTTTGTGATGGTACGAAATGTGCAGCTTGACCCCTGAACTCCTTTCCACTCACACATATGAGCACAGCACCCCAGCAAACTGACAGCCTAAGTGCTCATTCACATCATAGAATCGTAGCATCTGTCCCAAGGGACTATCAATTCTACAGTAAAAATATTATTTAAGTATAAGGACCTTTATTCAGGAATTACCAGGCCATCCCTTCTTGTGAGTTATAAATTAAAAAGTGACAACAGAAATTAAGCAGTTGATTTCCATCGACAAGATTTGCAAAGATCAGAAATATTTGGCCTGCCTGTTTCTTGTCTTCTACTGTTGCTGAATGGCATATTTGCAATGACACATTCTTTTTTCTCAGGTTTCATCCTGGGACAAACCCCACCCCACCGGCTTTCTTTCTTCCCTCACATCATCTGTAGTAGGCCAGTCTCCCAGTTTTACACGTTCAAGATTGTGCAGCAATTTGGTTTGTTGATTTTATTTTATTTATGCAACATTTTCCCATTAAAATGTTGCCCTCAATTACATAAAAGATACCCATATTTCACCTGTCAGGTGTCAGCCTCTCACCAGATGCCATCTTGTCCCATCGCTAATGATAATTATACCAGAGGTCGTTGTCGGAGGCTTACTGTCATTTCACTGACACAATAGAAAATGGTCATAAAAACTCTTCATTTATGCATTATGAATTTCCTTCTAATCTCACCAATAATTCCACCCTACATTTGTATAAGGAAGGCATCAATAAATTTGTTGACTACAAAGCTAATTTCTCATCATCAGCAGGGATTTCACCCTGTGTATGCTTTAGTGACAGTGCATTTTTGAAGAATATGATATTTCAACCCTGTGACTCATTTTCGTTCTAATCATACACTATCACATTCTATTCAATTTTTATCCTGAATCATATCTATTCAGGCTCTTGTCCTTATCTGACCTTGATAAACTGATTGCATTTGTGAAGCTTACAATTTGCTCTTTAGACTCTTTTTCAGATGAGATATTGGTTGAGCAGTTGGATATACTTGGTTAATCTTCCTGTGCCTTTGGGCAAGAAATCATCTCTGCTGAAAGCTGCTGTGATGAAACTTAGAAAATGTTCTGCTTTACTGAGGGAGGGAGAAAAGGTGGTGGGTGAGGGATCTTTCAATGTCCTACTATTCATTTTTATTTTGTGGCATTGTTGTATCTTCCAAAGAATTTAGAGGGTATTGTTCCCATCTGAATAGCTGCTTATAGGAATATGTATGATAGGTTCTTTACAAGATTTTTCTGTTCCCAAGGGAAAGAGGCTGCAACTTGCTGCTCTTAATATCACTGCTGAAAAAAGTTCTCTGAGTTGCAACACTAGATGTTAAAAACATATTCAACTATGTTAACAACTACCTTCCACATTTGACATAATAAATTATTGTTTATTTTCTCTGCTTAAATTTAGATGTCTCTTGTTAAGTCTACAGAAAATTTTGGTGTTAGATTTTCACTGAACATCACTATAAATATTTTTTTATACATCTGAGAAGAAAAGGAAGTTGGATGAAGGTGCCAAAACTTGCATCAACTTCCCACTGAAATGGTAACAGATGCCAATGATAAATGGGCATAGGACAAAAATCTAAACATCCTGGGAAGCCATACTGTGACCAGACTGTACCTCCACTGAGACACTGCAATGGTTTGGTCTCTCCTACATTTGGTAATGCTTGTTTAGCTTGCCAGTAAAAAGTATTGTCGGATGGTAAGTGAATCAAACTCTTTTATGTGTTTTGTCACTCAGGATCTAAGACTCACGACAAGGTGTCGAATGTGTCTGTAAAAACCCTCAACTGGGGCTTAAGATTTATGGACCTCTTTGACATCACCTGGGACATGGAGACCTCTCACTGTGGTGCTACAAAGGTAGGTCTGTAAATTCCTTGTTGACCAGACAGAGTTTGTTACTGTGGATTCACTGGGCATCCAGTAAAAAGTACACAAGAAATTTGTATTCACATCTTAGAGCACTGCGGGGGAAAAACCCTGCATCACCACCAGCTAAAACAACAATGAAAAAGAACTACTCTTTAATAAACAAGACTTCTTTTGGCAGTCTCCTGCTTCAGAATTAATGTGGAAATAGGATTTGTAACAGCAGAGCTAACCTGCAATCTCTTCTTCAGCAGAAGGAAGTATCTTCGTAGGATGCTTTCTGTTGCTAGTTTGGAAATAAAAAAGTCTTAGATATGTAGATATGTAAGAAAAATAACCAGCTTTGTCATTTGGGAAAACACAGTGAATATATTCCAACCTTAGATTTAAGGATAGAACCAAAAAAACCCCAACCACACTTTTTGATTCTAAGTTTTCCATTAAGATACTAGAAAAATACTCAAGTACCTTGCCTATGCATACAGCCAACTTTTCCTTCATCAGTTTTGCTCTGCTGCTCAACAACTTTACAGCCAAGCACAGTAAAGAAACATGAAGGAGAAGACTGGAGGTCTCAGTTAGCATGAAAGCAAGATGAAAAATGAAGCATTAGAACAGCCAAAATAGATAACAAGAAGGTCTGTTGCATGTCTGGCTTTCTGCTTGCCAAAATAAGTGGAAGCTTTAATTATGATTCATGGAGTCATTAATTCTTTTTAGGCATGAAAGTTAATGGAATAATGATTTTTAATCACTGTGGGATGATTCCTGATGTGCCTAAACAAAAATAGTACCGATGATGTATAATGTATAAAGAACATTTCAAGAAAAGGAGCCTCACTGAAATGAAAGGATACTTAAGGACTAAGTGTTCATGGAGTGCCTTTTATGGTTTCAGTTCAGGGCATAGGCACTCAGGAGCCCACACTCCCAGAAGCACAACCAAACTGCAGCTGAAAGTGAAGGGCCACTTCTGCTTCTGCCTGTTTTACATGAAAATAACAACAATTTGCAACGATTCCTTTGACTCTCTTTCTCCTGATAGCTGCCTGAAATGTGGTTATTGTTGCAGGGCTTTCTGTGGTGGAGATGAAACCTGTGTCATCAGGGGCAGCCTCTGCTTAGCTGCAGACTGCCTTTGGATTGAAGCACACCAGTGGCAACTTACTGGTGAAGTTCGGCTGGATTGATTCATTTCAGCAGTCATCTTGTGTTCTCTCTGTTCTCATTCAATTAAAGCCATTGTAGGCTAATTAAAAAAACATGTTGTTTTTATTTGGATGTAAGACATAACATCTTCCAAAATGAGATTTGATTAAAACATATGAGACAGCTATGAAGATTTGTACAGAGCAGTTCTGCAGTCTGCTTGTATTTCTCTGCATCCTAAAATATAAATCTAAGCTGAGTCCTCTTCTACTTTATTGTTTTCATTCCTGTCTATGTATGTGGCCTGTGGAGCTTGTGATATATATAACTTTTTACTGTTTGCTTCTGTAGTTTTAATTCCTCTGTCCTCTGCCTCCAACCCCTTTTTGGTTTGTTTTATGGATTGAAACAGTCTGTTTGACATATTAATATTTGACTGCTGTTTCCAGAGCTGATTAAGCATTTATCTATTTATTTCCCTTGAGTGCAAGACCATCGCAGCTCATTTCTGATGCCTCCAGTGTAGGAGCCAGTATCTCGACTAGTCAATGGAAAATCCAAGGCAACTCCACGACATATGTCTTTTTCTGCTTGAACCACATACTTCAGGATGAGACTGATGGCATAGGAGAAGAGGAGGAAGGATTTGCAAGGCTTTGTTACAGACACTTCTGTGCTCAGTACTGATGCAGAATCACTGCAAGATGCACAGGGGCAAGCCTAATACTGGGATCGGCTCACACCAAGGCTTGGCCACCACAAGCAGATTTGGAGCCTCACAGGCAGACTTCAGGAAAGTGTTTGAAACCAGTACTACCAGTACTACAAAAAAACCCCTTATTGGTTACTTCAGGTGCAGTTTTAAAGCAGGGAGTAGCCAGAGATACAAGAAAATAATGCTAGTTCTTAAGCTCAGTTTACTTGCACATGAAGAGCTGAGTTGCCATCAGCATTCTGCCTCTTGTGTACCAAGTTATGAGAACTCCTTAAAATTGCTGTTATGGCTCTAGAGAAGTCCCACTAACAGTGTTTGCCTTGTATTGCACTTGGTCTTCTGTTAATGATGAGCAACACCACTCAGCATGCTCAGTGACTCTTGCTTCTGTAGGCAAGCTACAGACCCCCACCTTTTCTGTAAACTAAGTACTGAAGTTAAAGTTTTAAGGAGGTAATGCATAAAAAGTATGATTTCATCACAATGTACTATTTGTTTATTTACAGTGGCCTGAATATTATCACCAAGTAGCAATCAGTGAACTACTTAATTTCCAGAGAACCTCTAAATAAAACCCAAGTTAGCTCAGTTCCACATCCCCTCAACCAATGATAATTTTCAAATCCAGCTATTTCAACTATCATACGTAGAACAAAATGTGCCAAAAATATAGCTGACAGTTATAAAATATTGCCCAAAGAACTGAAGATATAGGTGTTATGTTTCTAAGGGATTATTACTCAAGAGAAGTAAGCTTTCTTCTTTTAATTTTGAATATTTCCAAGGATGGAGCTTACAGAGCCTCCCTAGGCAACCTGTTCTGGTGCCTGACCTCCCATATGGGAAACAAAAAATCCTAATGTCTAATTTAAATTTCCTGTGCTGCAACTGGGGTTTGCTGCCTCTCATCCCACTGCTCACCTTTAAGAAGAGTTTGGCTCCCTCCTGTAAGCCCCCATTGGGCATTTGTAGACAGCAACAGGATCCCTGCAAAGCCTTCTCTTCCCAAGATCAAACATGGTGCTCTCAGCCTCTCCTTCTACACCATATCAATAAACAATAGCTGGGTGAAAAAGGTAAATAAAAAAGTGAATAAAATATTTATTTATTGTTATGCACTCATGAATTAAAAAACTGATCAGCTGAAAAACTACTCTACCTTGTATGCCCAATGAAGAGGATGTATGACCCTGGGCATTATCAGAATCAAATTTGTCTCCTAAGTGAAATACATTTCAATTTTTAATCAAGAAGAAAATCTTAAAAAAGAAGTGGAAATTCTTCGCTGTCTACAAATCTTGTAGACCCAATACTGCTTATACATGCAGTAACTTTACTCCTACTCATAAGTTTTGCTTTATTTGAGGATAGATCACAATAGGAAAAAAAAAATTACCTAATTTTTTTCTGTTGGCACTCTGAAATGGTTTAAAGGTATTGTAACTGTTTTATTTTTATCTCCTTGGTCTAGCCACTGATTATATCAGTGCTAGCCTGAATGGGGGGAACAAAAGGTTTTTCTTTTGTTGTTGNGCCAGTGCAATCTATCAGGTAGTATGTGACATTCACTGGACACATAACTGAGCACTGACGTGATCAAGGGGTTCAACAGATCAATTAATGACCAGTTAGAAGCTTCCAATAAAATCACCATAAGACTAATAGGACCCCCACATACTTCTTCAAGAAGGAAAGATAGAGTTCATCCCTCTCTTGGATTTGTGTTGCAGTTGTCTAGGGAGTTAAATGATCTGGCTTTTATACCTCTAGCAAAAGTAACATCCCGTCAGCAGATGTGTGTCAACAAGAGCAGGGAAATAACCAATCATTCAAACTCAAATGCATTGCAAAGATTTCCTTTTGGGATGAACAATAAGAAAGAAAAAGAAAATACAGATATTATAGGAAACACTATTAAGACAGACATATAAACGTCTGATGGACTGAGGAGCACACAGACAGAGGCGAACAGAGGAAAAGTATGGATCCAGAAAATAAAAGAGATTTTCTTCAGGAAATTTAAATGGAATATTCTAAACTGAAAATCTCATTAAGTATCACATACTTTATTTTGTTATCCATGAGTAAAGGCTTGCAAATGAAAGCTTGCAAATAACAGCAGCCTTTGAGGAAGTCTCCTCAATCTCCAATCATACAGCAGTATTATTATTATTTAATCTTGTATTGTTTTACTATTTACACAAGCCACTTATTCACTGCCACACAAGTTGTTCAAACGTTCATAAGAATAAATTGTTTCATAAACACAGATTCTTACAAAAGTAAGGTTATAGTTTACTGACAGCAGTTACAGGGGTCTTCCTGCTGGATTTCTTTGAAATCTGTTTATCACTTCCATAGATTGGATTTGTCAACCCTTCTCTTTTACTGAAAGGTGTATCAGTTATTAGCTTGTGATCAGAGAGTTGAAGTGACTTTTTAGTATGGAAACTCCTACTGGTTTTGAATTACAAGATAATTTTGTGTGTGTGTGAGGATGCTAAGGATAATTCTTTCTTTCTTTCTTTTTTTCTTTCCAAAACAGGCTAGCGTCCTCTGCATGTTTTCACTGTACTCTGATGTCATTAGACCTTCCAGGTCACAAAGAGAAAGCTTGTCTGTCCATAGGCATCTGTGAAGGAAACGATCCATGTCTTTAAGGCTGTCCTCTTTCTCTTCCTTCTCTTACTGCTGCTCACTGAGTGCCTGAGATGCAATGAGAGCCAGGAAAAGATTGATCTTATTAACACTGAGAGAGGCAAACAGAATATAAAAGCTTTCCCAAACCTTTTATCGAAGCTATGATACAGAGACTACAACAGGGAATCAACTCCAGCCCTTGTGGAACTGCATATATAAGCAGTAACAAAGTAGTGTCTGCCCAAGTTAAAAAAAGATACCCTTTCAATATTTTATATATATAGAAAATTATATATGTATGAGACACTGAAACAAACAAAAAAAAAACCAGCAATGTTTCCCTAATTGATGCTATGCCTTCCTCTCAAACAAGCTTTCCTTTCCACTGGTTAATTGTATCAGAGCGGGGCACAGCTACATCTGTGCTGCTCTTGGCTCTGGAAGTAACTTGGATGAGGCCAGCTTGTGGGTCTCTGCTCCAGGCTTCATCGTGTGATTCAGACTTCATACCTGCTTTTACTCTTTCTTGCCTTACACAAAGAGCCAATCCAGACAATTTACAGGGTAGTCACAATCCTAGAGTGCATTTACAACACATGAGAAAAGATATTTTGACTTTGACATAGGGGAAAAATAATCACAGTTCACTTATCTGGGAATGTGATGGACTATCCGAGCAGATACAATAGAATGGTTTAGCTATTTAAGGCGTATATTAGGTGACACCACCACATCTGAGATGGAAAAACAAGACAGCAACTAAAGTGATTTTGGATTCCCTGTTCTCTCATATTTCCCATGCTTGGTTTAATAAAAAGGGCATAGCCCTAAATTTTGGCAGCTCTGTGCACTGCAGAAACTCTCTGCTGACTGATTTCTTTGTTCAAGGCAACAGAATGGAGAAAAGCAGCTGACGATATTTGATTCTCATTTATGTTCTATATGCCATGGTATCTCTCACCTTTTGACCTGACTGATCTATGTCTGTTAAGAAAATCCTACAGTCAGTAATGAGGACAACCAATTCCTTTTTCTTAAAGGTCAAGCTCAGAAACTAATCCCAATCCTAGTTTTCAAGAGTGCTAGAAAAAAAATATTCTTCACTCTATTCTGACCCCAGGGCATGTCGGAACTGGAGAGGGTAAGTGCAAGTTAGGACTGGTGCAAGAGATTTCCAGCATTCATGATCCAATGGGTCTACAAATATCCCCCAAATAGGAATCCTCTTGTCTGAGCATTTAAAATTATTGATTCAATCACTATTCAGTGATATCACCATATAGGAATTTAAACACTGCAGTTTAAAGTTGAACTTGCATCTGCATGCTTTCTTTTTTTCAGGTGTTTCTTCCTTTATGGGTAGGATAGTGTGAGGGATATCTTCTGAAAATAGAAAACAGAATGTTTTGCCTGCAATGGATGTGTATTTTAATATCCTAGGGTACAGAGATCCCAGGAAAGAAACCTGTGAATTAGCTTGCCCTGAGGTCTACGGTACATCCTTCTAGAGTAAGGGTAGAGAGAAAGAATCTTTGCAATAAGCAATGTTAATGCAGGGGCCAAAATCTGCAGAGGCTGTATCCTCACTTCTCCTCTGGTACAGCTAGTGCCTATCATCTCATCCAGGACAGGTTTTAGCCTCAAGTTAGGTTACAGGTACTCTGCAGTATAACACTTCCAGCATGCTTGAAGATTTTGAGCCAGCTCTGCCTGTTTGCAGTCACGCTCCGACTTTCTTTTTATTACTAAGCTGGGAGCAACAGGCAAAATATTCTGGGGAAAAATATTTTTCAAAATCTGGAGATAAAAGAAGATGTGTCAGAAGGATAATTTGATTCCCTTCATGCATCTCAGGGAAGCTGAGATAGACAAGGACGGAATACAGGATTGTGGTTTTATTGTTTCACAATAAAACCTACATCATTTGATGATATCCATTAAGATTTGTTTCCCCTTAAGAAATTAATATAACCTTTGAATTTCTAAAGTCTGCATACAGGCACCCTTGCAAATAGCACTGTGTGAAGCTCTTCCCATACTGATGAATGACCATGCTATTTTCGGTAAGGCAGCAATATGTCAGGTTAGATCTAAAACTAGGCATCTGAGTAAACAGTCTTTGGTCTATGTCTGGAAGTATAATCTTCTAGCACATGACCAAGTCAAAATGA
Organism: Eurystomus gularis; assembly: GCA_013400335.1. NCBI lineage: Eukaryota > Metazoa > Chordata > Aves > Coraciiformes > Coraciidae > Eurystomus > Eurystomus gularis. The sequence continues at coordinate 8,728 of VZZY01003807.1, forward strand.
CTGAATTTTATTGGCTTTCCAGCTCTATATTGATCTTTTAAATAAGGATGTATGAAAGTAGAGCAAATCCTTATTTATACTGGTAGTGCTTAATATAAGAGCAAAACTGATGTTGACTGAGACTAGAGACCAGTTGGAAAGTTTGTTTAAAAGCATCCTTGTGGAACTCAGAACAAACTTTCACTGGCCCTAGGGCACCATACATATACTGTACACATACAAACTATTGATTATATTCCCAGGTATGTGCTTTCCAAACAGAGCTGAAAAATACTGAATCATAAAAAGTTAAATTTCAGCACTTAACTCACTGCATGTTTTCTGAATTCTTTTAGGAGGAAGAAAGTTGCTTCCACTTCTCTGAACAGATTGCAATACTGGGTATTAAAAAATATGGGATTTATACCAACAGTTCTGGTTTCTTTCCTCATCGAGGAATCAGAACTCCTTTAGACTGAAATATAAAGTAAATGGATGAAACTTGAATAATTAATGACTTGAAACAGAAGGTGTCAGTATTTTTACAAACCACCTGGTACTAATTTTAAGTAAAAGGAATGGTAATACTTGGAAAACAAAGTTTTTAAGGTCCTCTAAGTGTTTCAAGACAATGATCTGAACATCTGGCTAGGAAAGCTCATGTTTCAGCATGGGAGGATTAGGTTAAACAAACCTGTCTCTGGGGTACAGGGGACTTGAACAGAGTCAGCATATTGCACACCTGAGCCACAACACGTCTTAGAAAAGAAATTCCTGGAGAAGTTCATATGCTAATACATATATGTAAAGCTGAAAATAAAATATAAAACTTAGGAAAATCCACATTAAAGAGAAATGCAGATCTATACTATCAGTATGTAGTTGCCTGTTACTGAGTGCAGGAACAGACTTCTTGCTCCTGCCACTCAGCCTTCAGAAGTCTCTTCAGACAGAAATGAATGGTCCACAGGCAGCCAGGGGAATTGGGGATATTGAGGGGATCCAGCTAATCATGTTCAGCCTACTGAAAACAACGGAGAGCAAACCCCATGTGACAGCAAAACTACCAGAGAAACTGCAAAGCAGTAAGGAAAAAACCACCCTAGAAAGAAAACTTCACACTGATGAATACCTTAGTATTCATTTACCTCCACAATCTCTACTTACATTCCTTTCCTTCTATTTCTCAACTACCTCATTTTTTTTCATTTTTTTTTTCTTTACAGATAAGTGAGTTGTCTACAAAAATCTACAAAATATATTCTTAAAGTAAAGTTTGGCTCCTAGCCCTCTCTCTTTTTCCCCAAATGTCTGAAAATCCATGTCTACAACTAAGTGGTGTGATTACAAAAAGTTTATGCCTTTTGGATATAATAATTATAAGTTTTGAAGGCATAATTCTGTTCTGTATGCAGGGGCAAATATTGTTTCTGTTCACTATTTTGAGCTTTCCCTTATTGTCTTCTGTGTTCCATGAAAAATTGAGCTAACGGATACTGAACAACAACAGGCAGAGGAGCAATTTCCTTGAAATACTTTCATTAAAAATACCAGAAGCCAAATCAACAGCAACAAGAAAACCTCTTTCCCTTCCCAAATTCATTTACAATCACTCGCAGTACTGTTACCATGAGAATGTGGCCCATCCAAGCTTTACATTGAATTATTCTGTAGGACACTAAAAATCATAACTACAGCCTCATGCATGGAAAAGAATTCAAATCAATCCTATGGAATAAGGTCTTAAGGTTACAGATGTAAATTGTTTGCAATAACCCTAATACATCTCTCCCAGACTTTTTATTGTAGATATTGCTGATTGATTTGCTGTATTAAAGTGCAGCAGAGATTCTTGTGCTATGAATATAATATTAACTTGTAAATAGCATGTATATAACTGTCATAACCCATTTAAATCAATGTTAACCTTTCCCCTTTAGTTAGATCTGGAGATCTCCAAATTTTTTTTTTTCTTTTTTATTGAGGAAGTGATAAGCAGTGTACAGAATGAATATCCTAATATTCTTTTAATGTCATTTTAATGTCTTCAATTTATTTCTTTTCTTAAACAAATGTCAAGTTCAGTTGAAAATGATAAGTCCTGGCTATTGTTGTAAGTACGTCTTTTGTGCTCAAAATTACTAACAAAATATTAATCAGGCTTATTTCCTGCCCAGTGCTATTAGCTCTTGCTTCAAAGCAGAGCTTCTAAGATGTAAAGACAGTTTTTGAACAGTGAAGACCTCCCTGTGGCATTAGAAATTAAACTCACTTTTTCTTCTCCCTTTTCTCAGATTGCTTATTCCATCAGGAGTAATTTACTCTAATTAGAGGCTGCGTGTTCTGAAACTGCAACTGTTTCTCCAGGACAAGTTAAATGAAGTTGTGTCGCTAGTTGCTATGCCCCTGTCAACTTCATAAGCAAACTTTAAACCTGAATAAATTAAACCTAGAAACACAGAATTTGTCAGACTGGATCAGGCAACTGGTCTATCACAGTGCCATGCCTGCCACTGGCAATGATCAAACACTTCATGCTCTTGAGCAAGAAAAAATATGCCTAGCACAACCAAGGCAATATTCTTCATAGGGAGGCAAAATGCCTTCCTGACCTCCATAGGTGATGGATTGTCTCCCTGAAGCTTAAGATTTTATTATGACTTCACTTTTGCTTCTTTGACTAGAGGGAAAATAGATATCAAGTCAGGATTGCTTACATGTAAAACCAAACATGCTCTTTATTCAACTTGATTCTTCTTTCCTGCCATTGAAACAAGTATCTTGAAGTGGCTCGTGCATAAATGCTTGATTTCACAGACATTGAAACAGCTCATATGAATGAGTGCAGGATCTAAGGACAGTTTGGGACAAATTGTCACCATTTCCCCTTCTGTAGCCTACAGTGTGTCCTAGTCTTTGCAGCAAAGTTTACCAAATGGTTTCCTGTTCATTCAGTAGTGTAATGTGCCCCCTCCACCCAGTAATATAAGTAAGATTCTTTTTTTCCCCTCTCATTTTCCATTGCCCTGACTGCTTCCATTATGTGAGGTTTGGGGGTTATTTGTTTTTGGCCTGCTTCTTCTTTTTTTTTCTTCCTACATAATAGCTCCTCATCAGACCAAGATATTCCTAGGTGATACTATTTATTTAATATACATCTTTGTGAGACAGCTGTTTCAGTCACAGCAACATTTGCCTTAAAGTCATAGGATCAAAGATGTAAGACACACATAACGAAGCAAGAGAGTAACATTATTTCGTTCACAATGTCATCTTTATGCTGTTGTTGCTTTCTGGCTTTTTTCATTTTCTTATTTGAGAGGATCCTCTGTGGACTATTTCTTCCTAAGATGTCACAAACAGCATAAATAATGTCAAACACAAAACTCCCCCAAGAAAACTTTTTCTTTAGAAAAGCCATTCTCTTTGTCTTCCTCTCATGACTTCTCATCTTTCAGATTAAAAAAAAAAAATTAAAAATCAGTTGTTTCAGTTATTTTCACCCATAGGCATTATACTCAGCTTGGTTGAATTTCATAGGGGACATTAGGGACAGAGGTGTCTACATCTGTATAGCTTTGCTTTTTAATTGCCCAGTCATGTTAATTAAGTAAAACAACTTAAAACACTGTTAAAACACTGACTTATTGCCTACTTCCTCATCCAGATTATTAGCCCATATGTTATTCAGTATTGGCCTAAGCTACATCATTGACTTTTCTCCAAGTTGAAGATTAAAAATGGCTTTGTATTCCTCTCAGTTAAATAGTCTTCTGTCTTAAAAAACCCCCAGCTATTCACTTTTTCTTTTTTTTCATTTTTCCCACAGTCAATATTGCTTTACAACAAACTTTACAGCTTTTATTCTACAGAAAATATTAAAAGTAATTATTTTTTTGGAGCTCACCTTTTTTTTTTCTTTAAAGTAGAAGTCTGAGGAAGATCAATTTAAAAGCTTTTTTTTCTTTTTCTGCATCAACTTAGCATTGTATTATAATTTTATCTCTAAAATTTCAGTTAGTATCCAATGAGCAAAAGGGAAGCAATGTCTTTTATTCTTCAGCTTTTCCTTATTTTCTGAGATTCTTAAATGTTGAGTTTGATTTCAAGGTTTGTGTTTCTGTTTTTTTTTTTCTGGTGAAGCTGCTTAACCCAGAACTGTGGAAAAGAATTCTGCTTTTGAAATAAGAGTTGTCACTTCCCTATTTTGTCTTGAGTAACACAAATAAAGGTAGGAGGTTTAAACAGTTAGTTAAGAAAATGGGATACAGCTTTTAAAGATGAAAGCATCTCAATAATAGTTATAATCATTCCATAAAAGGGAGGTGTAATTATGGCTGGTCCAGAAAAGAGGGTGGCAGTGGAAAGGCCATCAATAGTGTATTTAGAAATAAGAAAATAGTATTTCAGAATGAAAAAGCACTACATTGAAACAGTTGCAATGCTCCATAAAATTACTGGAATTGAGCACCACATTAAGAATGCCATGTGCCTCTTTTTCTTATGACAAGAAAATGCATCTAACTTACTTATTACAGGGTAATGGATCTTTTATAATACATCCTTGGTATACACTGTTCCATCACTTTCAAAAGTGCACAAATTCACTTTCAAAAGTTTGTGCAGTGTCCAGGGCCTTGAAAAAGTGACAACATACTTGGTGCAGCTATCATCATTTTGAGAGGAGGGGAGCAAATAATTTGTAGCATTATTGGATGAGGCTAGAATAATCTGAACTTATTATGGAGGAGTTAAATTACTCAATAAAAAGCTTGTAACAACTGTTCAGGGGGTTCTCAGCATATACGGAATGCAAAGCATTAAATACCATTATACTCAATCTCACGTAAATAACTGCTCATATACATTGAATATGTTACGTGAATGTACATCTGAATACGTACTTATAATGTACATGAGTAATTTGTAGCAATCCCTGCATTGGTATGACATTCAGCACATAAGTTTTTCTTAAACTGCAATTTTGGGGATTTAGATTTCAAAAATGTAACCCCAAACCAGACCCACTATATAAAATATAATGAAGGATGAAATGGACGAAGAAAAATAAGCACAGTCATAATCATGATTGTTGTCTAAATGACACATATGAAGTGCAAAGTAGAGCTTTCCAACTTAAAATGTAGAACCTGCATAAATTTTAACTATAGTTACTATAGCAAAGCCCCATCAATATTCAGCTACTGGTAGTACTTATTTGCTTTCTATACATCAGCTCAGAGTATACTTTGCAAAAAAACCCCCTCAAATATGTTAGTTAATTAGATAATATGCATCATCTATCTCCCATAAAAGAATACAAAGTCCCTCTAAGGAACCTGTGTAGTGATCTCCAAAAATTAATGAACATACGTATACAATAAATGCACAAAGATTGTTATTAAGTTATTGTTCTATCCCTATGTAATAAATCTTCATTCATTGTTAAAAGTATAGTTTTTCCCTCTTGTTTTCAAAATAAATCCTATTTTTACCATTTCAGATTGACAATAGAGCATTTTATATGAAAACACAATTAACCATGAGCATTGTGCTTCATCTCAATTTAAGCCTACTATGAGACACAGGGATCCAGAGGACAACTCTTTCCACCTTTGCTCGTCAGATGCCTATATTAGGATTAACCAAATTGCTTTTGGAGGTACCATCTCACTCTGATCACCAAGGCAGCAAGCACAGATAACTACTGTAACCTACTAAATGTCTGATTTCTAGATTATTACAGTTAAGTGAGATAAAGTTTACCCTTTGTGATAGAAGTTGAGTATGTTAAATAAAAATAAACATAGTGTTGACGATAGATATATTTCTGAGCATGTCAAGTTTGCCAAGCAGGGACCTCAGACATTACGTTTTCCTTAATGTCAAATATTTTGTTTTTTCTGAATGTGACAAAACACTATGTAGGAACACTCTATCTATATAGTATTATTTTAGTAGCTCTTTTTGAAAGTCACAAGGACCTTTAGGCAAGATGTAGGGGGCCACATTTTGAAAGCATTATCTGTCCCTGGTGACCCCAGGATCACATTCCTAAGTCTCTCCCTTACCTAGAAAGAAGAGTGACTGCACACACTCTGCAGTGCAACACACTCTTTAATAAGGAATGAACTTAATAGTGGTGTGAATCACAAAACACAGCAACAAAGATAAAATTCACAAATACAATTCTGCAAAGTTTTAGAACACTCAAATTTTAAAAAAGATAATACCCAGTGAGGGTAACATGCAGCATGTTTGAATGTAATTCAGCTTGCTTCGTATCTCTGGTTATTACTCTGATGGAAGGCTGATGTATGTTAGTGTCTAACCTGTTTGGTAGTTTATGCTGTAGCAGTGAACCAGGGAGGACATTAATTCACATGGTGACTTTTGGAGCCAGGCTATAATAACTCATAAATATTATATATTCCACTATTTGCTTCATAGAAAGGGGATTACCATATGAAAACCCAAATATTGGCTGCATGTAGGAAAAAGGAATCAGAGTACACAAATAGACCAGTCTGTAAATCTGGGAGACTAAAGAAGGAAGAACACATGAAAGTGACATTTCATGACTTGCTGAAGACAACTCATACTCTGGCATAAAGCAACAGCCTTGCCTTCATGGCCAATTCCCATCATTTGATTTAAGCTGGTATCATGGCTAACTTGGCTGGATGATCACAGAGCTACTCTAAGAAGCAATCCTGCAGAAAAGCTCAGAAAACCTGGGTTTTCAAGTGGATCTCCTCCCTGCTGCGGCACACACTGCAGCCTCACAAATGCTGACCTGTGTGCAGCAGGATCTGAGCAGCGGACTTCTGGCTTCAAGCAGCCAGACTCAAGGGAGTGGGAGAAGGGCTGCATGAGGCACATGGTAAGGACTGGTTCTCACCAGGGAAGCAGGTCAGTGTTTGCTAGGAGAGGTTGTACTTATGTAGATGAAGGAAGGCAATACATACTTCTAGGAGTCCTTTCTTTAGCTTTGTTATAGATTGAGGCAGTGCTTGCCTCTAAAATGTTTAATGCTTGCAGTTGCACATGGCATAATCATCTCTGTTTCTTTCCTTTCTTTCAAAATTCATATGCCCAGTAGATAAATGGTCATTAAACTAGTAAGATTCTGTAAAAGTTGAAGAAATCAATCTGCAAGTTACCTTCCTGTTTGAGTGGAGCATTTCTCTAAACATTATACAATCACTTAACTATTAATTCCAGAGCTAACTAGGCCTTATGCCTTCAGTCTCAAATGATATACTTCAGAATAACTACAGGCAAGGTGTCTATGTGAGTCTGTGTGTGTATCTGTGCATGCATATCTATCTCTGTATTTTTATAAAATAGCTCATGTTCTACCGTTTGTTGATTATTCTCAAATCTAAGAAATAAACAATAGTACATGAGTTATTTTAAAATAGAATACAATAGTCTCATCATTCATTTGATCCAAATTCCACCAGTGACTTCCAGAACTACTCATTTAAGGAATTTCTTTTTTTCTGGTATGTTTATTTAAGCATATTTCTTTTTCTTACTATTTCAAGCATCACTGAGCTCTTCGCTTGTCCTTTCCTGAGCTGTATAGAGAGCATTATTATCCTCTCCTATGGCAATTCCCTGCTAAGCTGCCTGTATCACCTTCAAAACTTTATTTTAGAACTTACCTAATTAGCCTTTGATCCACTAATTGGCTATTATCTGCAGATCTCTTTGTTCTTTCTTGCACATACAACTTTGTTCCTTTCATTATGGGAACACAGAAATTGTCATACTGGGACAAAACAATGGGTCACCTACTCTCACATCCTCTCACTTACCGGGGCCAAAGACAAGACATCTCAAGCAGGCGCTCAGCACCCTGAGGCTGCTCCTGTCATTTTCTCTTGTGTAAAACTTCCACTGAAATAAAAGGCACATAACATTTTCCCTTTGGCTGCAGGTGTGCACTGAACAGATGTCTTCATTGAACTGTCCACAGTGACATTTAAAAGTTTTTCTTTTCCTTGAGAGATTACAGCTAATTCAGAACTTAATAACGTGTACAAATAGTGTAGACATCATTTCCAAACAGCTTTTATGTACTTATTTGGGTACTCTGCCCCTTAATGCTGCTAATTATAGGTTGGTTATGCAGGGGTACAGTTTTCTTGAGAAAGAAGCAAATCTATGTTCTAAACTTCTTTCCAGCCAAGATGTCTTTTTTTTGGTTTCAATGCAAAATGCACTTTTCAGGCTTAAAGAAAGCAAGTATAACTGTTTTCTCATAACAGTCTGATTAATTTTGCTTTAATTTGGAAAAAATATTTATCCTATCTTTTCAAAGGTAGACCTCAAGTAATGAAGAATCATCAATCCTATTTGAAACCTTTCAAAAGCTCAGTTCCCAGTATTGCCGATCTTATACATTTAAACTTTACAAACTAGTCTCCAGAGACTCACAACTCTCATGAAAAAAAACAAATCTCTTAATAAGACTTCAACAGACTGCTGAAATAGTAAGTGAATGGCCGTACTTATTATCCACCTTCAGATATTTTAAAAGTTCAAGTTTTCACTTTTTAAAAAAAAAAAA
>VZZY01003807.1:17303-33295 GCA_013400335.1 Eurystomus gularis
AAAAAAAGAATAAAAGAGAGTAGACTAAGAAAAGCACCAGAAGATGAAACCAAAGAATGAGAAGTAAGTAGAACTCTTAATTTTAGTAATAAAATGAAGGGAAAGGGAAAGAGGAAAGAAGAAAGACAAGTGCACCTGGAATACTGTGTCCTGTTCTGGTTCCCACGATTCAAGAAAGATGTGAACAGACTGGAGAGGGTCCAAAGCAGGGCCAAAGGGCTGGACAACCTGCCCTATCAGGAAAGACGGAAGGAGTTAGATCTGTTCTTCATGGAGAAGGGTTAGTTGGGACCTCATCACAGTATTCCAGTGCGAAAAGGGCAGACACAAAGAGTCGGGAGGCTCTCTCTTCACAGGGAGCACATGGAGAAGACAAAGGGCAACTGGTACAAGTTGCACCAGGAGAGGTTTCATCTTGACATAATAAAGAAATTCTTTGCAGTGAGAACAATTACTCACTGGAACAACCTCCCTAGAGATGTGGTGGAGTCCTGATCACCGGAGGTTTTAAAGATGTGATTGGACAGGATGCTAGATAATCTCACCTAGACTTTTTCCCACAAAAGTCTGGACCAGATATCTATTGGGGTTTCTTTCAACCTGGGCTATTCTGTGATTGATTCTATGGTTCGAGAAAAGAGGAAAGGGAGTGGAAAAGCAAAAAAAAAGAAAGAGAGAAAAAGAAAAAAAAGAGGAAATAATAGAGCAACACTTTATTCCAATACCACAATGTGGAGCACTGCAACAGGCACTGTTCAGAAAAACAAAGTTCTTCACAGTGCTCCCTCCATGAAAAGGGTAAAATGACTGCTAGTGGTGCTTGTGCTTAATTTGAACTCTAAATAAAACAAAATCTGAACACCTTCTGGTTGCCAGGGCTGAATAATTCCAGAGACCTTGCCGTAGTTTCTGTAGGTCATTATACTAATTTAAATTCACAATGCTTTCATCTCTGCTATGAATGTAAAGTACCTCACACTCATCTGTGCTGCATTTTCTTTTCTATGTTTTTAATAGCTAGTTTCAGCTAGTTCTCTCTTAAATGCCTCAGAATTTGTTCTTAAAAGAAATCTGAGCTACCTTAATTCAAGATTATATACAAAGAAGCTACGGGAATAGTATCTCTTGGCTTAAATGGAAGTTATTTCCATTTATGACATGGGAAAAGTTGAATTTAATGCAAAAAAAATTTACTTTTAAAATAAGGAAAATTAGGTTGCAGTTTAAGCTCAGTCACTGTCACTCTGTGCATATGTGTGTATATGTATTCTTGATTCCTAGCAAATGCAAAGCTCTATAACTCGGTTTGACCAAAGGTTAATTTAGCTCAGTTGAACTACCAAGTGGGCAAGAATTATCTTAAACTGATGAAACTTTGGCCAAAATATAAAGCTTTTTGTTTGTGCTCTTCTTCCCTTCTCACAAAGACATTCAAGTGTAGCCGTTCTCATCTGTGGGAGGAAACAGTGAGGGCTTCTTACGGGTTGGTCATCCTGGAAACTAAATATCCCCTGCCCAGCCCTCAGCCCCTGTTGCAGAGTCATGGTATGATGACATAAGAATCACTGTCCTCATTGTCTTGGAAAGCTTCTGGAGCTCTCTTTTCACCATCTAACTGCCCCATCCAGGCTGTGTCCACGGTCTTTAACTATGCCTGAACCAGAAGACAGAAAACTTTTTCAGTATGTGGCCTCCACAGAAAGAAAGTTGGCACCCTTATCCTAAGTCCTCTTCAAAATTAGTAAGAAGACTTGTGGGACTGGGAAGACCATAACCTTAAACTAGCCTGAACATAAAAAATGGTGCCATATTGGCAATAACAGAAACTGAGCACCCAGAAAATATCCAGAGTAAAATTATGTTAGAGATAAGGTAGAAAACTTGGCACAGGAACAACTGGGTTTGGTTATCAGAGCTTCTAAGAAACCACCCTCTCATTAGCAGAATCCTGAAAAACAAGTGAAGAAATACCCTCAGGAGCCACATTTTTTTCTTCAGAAAAGAGATGACAAACGTGAAGAAAAGGGAATAAGAAAAATAGAGAGAAGCATCTCTGCGCTATTTGAACAGTCAAGAAAGAGAACTGGCACAGGGAAAGCCCATTGAAGAAAGCATCAAAGCCAAATAAAGACTACAAATGACCATTGCAGAAGTGAAGAGCTGAAATAGCTTTCAATAAAACATTATCTTTTATTTTCCTTTTACTTCACTTTCACTTTTCCATCTTCTTATAAATGTTTTCTCACTCTTCTTTTTTACTTTAATTTTTGCTCCAAATCCCCTCCTTGCACCTTTACAGTTGATAATGGCATATGTTAATCTCAGATGTATATTGCTTCATTATACTACTCACTGGTTCCTATACTCTATTCCCAGTGAACGGTGATACTTCTCTAACAAGCCCAAACAGAAAACTAAAATGTAAAATGACATAACTTTATGCTACTTGCAGCCTCTTATGCCATGGAATATGGACAAGCTAAGCCTACGTCCTGGTTTGAGTTAGAACCAAACCAATTATGTTTCAGTGATTTTACTTTTCAGCTAAGTCTTTTCTAACTAACTGCACTTTCTGAAGCTAACAGCATGTTTTTGCAGACAGTGTCTGCTTCTAGCAGTGACAACGCTCCATGGCTAGCGTTACTATCAAGGATTGGTGTGCAGACCAAGGTCACTGCTAACTCTTCTGTACCACATCAGGGGGTGCAGAAAGGGAAAGGCTGCACCTGCAGGGAGGAGTGGCCAGGACAGGTGACCCTGAACTGACCAACAAGGGATTCCATCCCATATACCTCCTATTCAGTATAAAGCTGAGGGATCACGAGGCTTTCGGCCCTTTGCCCTTTTTTCTTCTCATCTATCCTTCCGCTGGCATTCGCTTCCCTTGGAGGCCTTCTTCCCTTCTTGGACCCTCTCATGCCTTTGTTCCTGATTTGTGTGCTCCTGAACTCAGCTCCTGCATCCGGTTCCCATCTGCTGCTGAGTCCAGTCTGGGACTTTGCCAGTGCCTGCACAGCCTCAGTGATGACAGTGACGTAATTGCCATCAGGGGGACATTGGGTTCGATACTAGTTTTCTATATATTTGTATATATCCCATTTTATTATTATTATCTTCATTAAAACTGCTCTAGTTTTCTTTTCTAATCTGGAAGCCTCTCTCTCATTCCCTTCCTCTCCCATTTGGGAGGGGGCCATAAGTGTCTCTTCCTTAACCTCTTCCTCTATTGGGGGCGGTTAACAGAGGGGTTAACAGACAGTGTCTGTTGTAGGTCTGGTGGATTGAACCTAAATCTCGGCAGCCTACAAACTATTTACTTAGAATACCCTTAAAATAAAAAAGCTCATCTACTTCTGTCCTCTTTCAACTGGAGTTTTCCATTTCGAATAATTTCTCAGATTACATACAGCAGTCATAAATATCCACCAAATAAAAAAGCTTTGAAAATAGCTCCCAGCACAATTTCCCATAAGCATTATTTGGATTGGCAAATCTCTCCCTACGAATTGTTTTTGAATACTCTGCTACTGCAGACCAACAATATCTTCCATCAGTTTTAACTACACAAATAAAAGGTGCATACTTTTCCCATCACCAAAACCATAACTCTGTCACCAAGATCTCCTCACTTTGTGGAATTCTGTGAATAAGTAGATAAATGTTTTACATTATTTTTTTTGAAATAGTGCAATTGACCAAATTCCTTTAAAGGTTTTCAAAACCATTTTTTTTTCAATTCCTGAAAGAAAGCAAGCAATAATTTTATACTTCTTTTCTCAAGTGATCTCCATGGTAACACATAGTACAATAATTCTCATCGTGAATAGTTTTATTTACAATTTACCAAACTGCAGTCCTTAGAGGAGGGGTTTTTTTTTGTTAAAAAATACAGGTTAACAAAAATGGAACATTTTTGCTCAAATGAAGTTCAGCACTTTTTAACACTCATGTATGGAACCAAGATTAACTTTTCATTTTTCAGTTTAGCACTGTTTTTTTCCATAAGCACTCTGTTTTCAATTTCTACTTACATATGCAAAGTTTTGAGCAGAGTTGTTTCAAAATCTACCCTAACTTTTTGAAGGAATGCAAAAGGCTTTAAGATAGCTGCCATGTCAATATCAAATACCTAACTATATTTTAATGTTCCATTTTTTAAAGCCATAAAACAAAAATTGGAATACTACCTGTAGATGTGCATGTTCCTAGTAACTAAAACTCCTCACAAGTTTCTGATACTAGAATACAGGGAAACAATTTTACTTAGGAAAATCCAAATTTATTCAATTTCAGTAAACATTTTTGTAAATCTTAAAAGACTATATTCCTTCCTACAGTTTAAGGTGGAAGAGTGAATTGCTGCAAACATGATAAAACACAAAGATATATCTTGTGGGTCAGATGTGAAGCTAAATAATTTCATTTCAACTATGTGTGTCTTTCATGTCAGACTTATGACAGCCCTAGAAAGGGATGTTGGAAAAAGTAATTATGAAACAAGACATATTCATGAAGCTCTCCTTGTATATTCTAAAACTTGGTTCCTCATTTGAGAAATATAAAAACATCAAACCCATGCAAACCCACCAAACCCCACCAAAACCCAAGAACTCTGCAACATACTCTGAAACATGCACTAATTGTATTCTGTTTACATAAAAGCAGAGCTGGTTTTAAGGCCATATTTCAACTGAATGAAAGCTTGAGAATCAATCAAAGGAATAAATACATATCAGTGTTATGATGTTTAGGATGCATCCATGCCTTCTCCATAGGGGAAAACACTTTCCACAAAGAGTTTTGAGGGGCTGTCCCCTCCTATCAAAGCACAATGTCTCAGTGCCATATTGTTTAAAGTCGGTATTCAGTGAACATGAAAGGAAATTTGCTTGTCTGCAGAAACCCAGGAGATTATACCATTTTTCATGTTAGTTGCTGAAAACAAGAAGCTCTTTCCCTTACTCACTCCCACCTGTCGCTATTGTTCTGAAGTTATTTACAAATTAGGTGAAAAGCACTTCACTGAAGCATTTAATGTTGGAGCTTATTTGTATGCAGAACACATGGTTATGAATAAGGTGCAGAAAACACTACTCAGTATAAAAATACGCTATGGGAATTATGGTGTCATCTTCAGAATCTGACAAATTGCCCAGTGTATGAAATGTTTAGACACCAGTGGCTTACTTGGGATGCACATGAGTGGCAATAAAATCATAGGGTCTCCAAGACAAAGTTAGAATTTTGATTCGATTGCAGAGAAATTCTGGCAAGACCTTTTTCAAGCTGCAGTTGATTTCTTTAGCTAGAATTTGGCATGTAAACAAAGAGAAGATTTTGCCATTTATTTAATTCCTTATTTTCGGATTTCTGTGCCATGTCCCTGATGATAACTTTTCTTTTTTCTTCACTCATAAACTGCTCATTTCTGTAGTGGCACCTGGGGTAGATGGCAAACTAACAACACATATATAAGTGCTAGAAGGAAAACAAACCTACAAAGCCTGTTGCAATGTAAGGGTGCACAGTGTTCTTGTATCTTGGCATCTTTAAAGAGAACTCACCCCCTCAGCTGTCATTTTTATTCCAAGGTGATTCATCTCCTTTCTTCTTTGGAGTAAAGAATAGAGAAAAAACCCAATCAGTTGCTGTGGTTGTACAAGGTGAACATTCTTCCTAATACAGCTGTAAAGTACAGCAAATCTGAAGCTGATCATTGTGAAGGGTGTTGAGTTTCCACGCACGCCTCCCACATCAACACTCAAACATACCTAGGATGCTTAGTTCTTCTACACCCTTAATGATCTCAGAGCCATCTTTTGATGATCATGTATGGGAGGCAAGGTGCCCGCAAAACATTCTTTCCTATAGCCTGCTTGTGGTGAACCGACCACATGATTTTTTCTGCCTTATTAAAACAGTGAGCAAAAAACTCGATTTCCCATAAATCTATTCGGCATAAATCCTCCAGGAAGACGGAAGCGTGATAACGCCAGCCATAAATATTGAAAAAGAAAAAAAACTTTCTCTCTTCCGCCTCACTGCACAAAGGGAGCACATCGCTCCTGCTGAGCGCCCCCCCCCCCTCCCTCCGCCGCTGCCGGAGAGGAGCGAGGAGGAGGGGGGGAAAACTGAACTGAGCTGTCAGTGCAGCCCCCTGAAGAAACCAAGCAGTCAGAAAGAAGGGAGCAGCCACCGCGGAGAGCCGCCGGGCAGAACTGCTGACTCCCACTGCTCTAGGAATCCGGGGGAGAGAAAGAAGCCATGAGCCGCCGCCGGCTGTGAGTTGCGCAATTGCTGCCACCGCCGTGAGTAGCCGCCACGAGCCAAAACTGAAAGAATCCAGAAAAAAAGCTGCAAGCTGCAGCAAGAAGAAGAAATTGCAACAAGAGGCCCTTGGAAGCCGCGTGCTGCAGAAAGCCACGCCGCAGAAGGCCGCGTTGCCAGAAAAAGCCGCTCCAAGCTGGGAGCACCATACTGAAGAAGTTGTGCCGAAGAAACTGCACCAAAAGCTGCACTGCCAGAAAAGACAAAGCCGACACCACCATCGGAGGGAGAGAGAGAAAAACAGAGCAAGAGAGAGAGAGAGAAACTCCGATCTCACTGAAAAGCTACAAGCTGCTGACGTCATCGAAATAGTCCAGGTCTGCCGGCCGGACATCATCGCCGTTCCACGGAGACCATCACCAAACGCCGAAAGGACACATGCACGCACACACACGCACCATCCACACATACAGGTCATATTTTGACATAATTAAGTCCTTATTTGCCCTTATCTCTCGGTGGGCGAGAGAGGGAGTGAATGGGTGGGCATGGTCTTCTTTAATATCGTAATATTTCTGTAGAGTAAATAAGGTTTTATTTGAATATATTTAGTAATAAACTTGTTAGATACTCTTTCGGTCTCCGTGTCTGCTTGCGAGCTTGGTGGGGAGATATCCCAATTTACCCTCAACCCTTCTCCCTTTGGGAGGTGGTCGGACCTCTGTGCGCCCGACCGCGACACTGCTCAAGTGTTCCTCAGACATTCTCCATTTTGACTCAAAGTAATGAATTAGTTAGCACTGTACAAAACCTGTCAATCTAAAGAGCCTGTTTATTCCTGCTAATGGGAATAAGAGTATGCACAAAATATTCTCTGGATGGACACTGGAGTTGGACACCAT
The DNA here is from genome assembly GCA_013400335.1 of Eurystomus gularis. NCBI lineage: Eukaryota > Metazoa > Chordata > Aves > Coraciiformes > Coraciidae > Eurystomus > Eurystomus gularis. The sequence goes on from VZZY01003807.1 coordinate 24,473, forward strand.
CAAAAACCCAAAACCCTCTGCACCTATAAGTGCTGAAATATGACTTTTTCTGTTTTGAAATAAAAAAGAAACCTTAAGAGGAACCTGGTCTCAGTTCTATGACTGTAAACTGAGAGATATCCTGCCTAAGAATCCATATTCATCCTCTTTGTGTTTGGCAACTGAATGGAACTAAGAATCTGGTTCTCAGGCTATCTAGCATCCTCCTTCTTTTTAAAATAGTTTTTCTCATATTTCATGGATTTAGTCACCTACTTCACATGAGGAGATAGCGGGTTTTCACAGGACAGAAAAGGACTTAGCTTTTAGTTCAGCTGTAAAAGCACCAAAATAATCCTTTTGCATCTATAGGCCAACTGTAGCAATCCACTCTAGTCTCTATCCAGAAAATGATGAATCTTTATATTATCTTACTGAAATCAGTAAGACAATGTTGGCTCTTACTATTAGACTCCGATCAACATTTTATTGGATCAGGGCCATGAAGACTTTCTTTAATATGCATGCTTATGCCACCTAATCACAAAAACCTGCCAGTGTCATTGCAAGCACCACAACATGCACTGAGCAGTGAGTGCCTTTGGATCATTTAAACTGAAGCACGTTCATAAAATACTCAAAGCAACAGAGTTGCAAAACCCCAAAATGTTACCAATCAAAAAATCAGATAGTAAAATAGAAATGACACCACTTTTGCACAGTCATCCACCAAACAAAATCTGACAGTCTGAGATATGTAAGGAAGTCCTCTTTGCAGTCGAACACTGAGGTGTTCGAATGACTGCCACAAATGTTCTGCTAGGTTCCAAGGAGAGAAGTGTTTTGGAGTGTGAGACAGAAGCCTGAGTGTCACAGGCACCTATGGGTTTCTGATGAACATATATAACACAGGTTTTATCTTACATGTTAATCACATTTTCCTGTGCCTTTGGGATTCTATAATGTTAGCGTGTTTATAAGGGACCCAGTGGGATGTCCTATTCTTTCCGTTTCACTGGAGGACCACAGTGCTGGGAAAAGACAATGTAATTACTGAGATTTTATACCTTTGTTTCTGTTGAGTGACTAAGAGTCTTCGCCTTAATGTGATTTTGTACTAATATCTTGGGGGAAGTGCAGACAGGGAAGACAGTCTCTTTCTGGATTAGAAGAATAGATAGTAAAGATGAAATGAAAAAGAGCTGAATCAGGATGCAGATTGGGAATATGCTAACCATCATGTTGTCCTCTTCAGATTTTTTTTTTTTTAGAAAGGTTACAAACAGGACAACATGAAAATATTGTTTCTGCTGAAGGAGAGTGATAAAGAATGTTGCAACATGCCTTTACTATGTTAGTTCTCTCGTGATATTTGAGAGCAAGGCTTGTTTGGGGACAGATATAAAATGAGTTGATGGTATCAGTGCAATGACTCAGCTTCTTTTGTTTCACACAAAAAAACAGGTGCAGATGGCTGCAGATTTGAAGTTGAATGACCAGCACATTGCGGGTCATGAAGCTGAAAAACTCCATTCAGTTTAGACATTGTGCTTTCCAAGTGTAAAAAAACAATACAAATCCACAACTAGATATATGTTTTAGCAAACCTGTTGTGACACTGATTCCACAAAACCTGTTTTGCGGATAAGCAAATGACTTCAGCTTCTATTGCTTTCAGTCTGACACCCTTTCAGAAGCAGTAAATATCACTCAAGGAATGTTAGCAGAAAGCTGACTCAATCTGTAACCCTAAATGAGGCCATTCAGTTCTAGTTAGTAAGAAAAAAGTGTTCCTGACTAAGTACACAACTGACTTTGGAAAACAAACACCATTCAGGTTTCAGCCCTTTCTAACACGAGTCCTGCCTTCCAGACCCAATGCAGGTAGGTACTAACCAGAACTTCTAATGTGCCCGTCTGGTGTGTTATCTGTCAGCACAGCAAAACATGAGTTCTTCACAGAGGCTAAGACAGGGGTCCTAAAACTACGGCCCGCGGGCCGGATACCGCATTCTTTTTCCTGTTTTTTTTGTGCACTACTACAAATAAAATATGTGCAGTGTGCATAGGAATTTGTTCATTTTTTTCTGAACTACAGTCCGGCCCCTGACAGTGTCTGAGGGACAGTGAACCGGCCCCCTGTTAAAAAAGTTTGAGGACCCCTGGGCTAAGAGAAGGTGAAAGAAGTGTGGTTTTCAATCCACATCCTTCCAGATTTCCTAAATTACAGCAATATCAGACACATTTTAGTTGTTTTCAGGAACGCATGAGTACCGCCTGGTTTGCCCAAGTTCCTCCACAGACCTTCCAGCACATGTTTTCTGGCACCTGTTCCAGGTGGCATTGTCAAACAGGGGACCTGTTATTTCATGTACAGCATGCAACTGTATCACAAGGTACATGGTAACACATGCACTGCATTTTGCTTCCAAAAGAGTGCAAGACTACTCACAGTCATAAACCTTCTTCCCAAGAGATTATATTTCAGCCAGAGTATCACGTCCTAAGAATCATGTTATTTAAAACTGTAATGATCCACGGTTGACAAACATACAGGTATTAGCTTTAATAAGGATTGATTACATGGGTAATTATCAGTTGCAACTGTGCTATGTCATGTATTACGGCTAACAGCAACGCCAGCCATTTTATGTTGTGATTCTTTTCCCAAACTGTTAATGCCCTAAGTTAATGATTTGATAAAGTTCATATTGCTGATATAATCAGATCACAGCTGCTCTGGTAATGAGTGCTATAGAGATGTCTATAAGTAGGTTATCTAATTAAGTATTAACATATCCATTGCAATATCCATCATTATGCTCTAATGCTGTCCTTCCCAAATACCCATTTTGGGAATCTTTATTAGTATAATTTGCCCTGGGGCTCACCTGCAAAATGAAATACACTGACACTTACCTAGCACAAATCCCAGTGGAGCTTTTGTGGGCTCTGCTGCTACCACCACATGGAGAAAAGCTGGCTATCTCCACAACAGGGGCTCCACTGCAGGTGCTCCCACTGCTGCCTTGCCAGGCAGCAGCATTCAGCAACCATGAGTCTGTTCCTCCAAATTCAGGCACCTTTTTATTCAACAGCTTTTTAAATTTCACACTTGGGTAATACAGCTATGACTTCGGAGTCTTTTTCTTCAGGTTTTGGAATCATCATGGCTTGGGATTTTTTCCTCTCCCTTCTCCCCATTAATTACGCAGGTTAAAAATATATTATTATGGGGTGAAAGCTAATATTCTGACACACAGGTCAATGACCACTGGCTTTTTAGAGAACACACCAAGGTCTGGAAAGGGCATACACACGAGTAAAATATAATTCGGAGCACTACAGGAACCGGAACATGAACAAATAATGATGGGGCAAGCTGAGTCAGGAAGAAACTGGATACGTGAATGGCATGGCACTCTGCCTTGATGTTTTCTGAAGACAAAGGAACATGACAGCCTCAGCCAGACCACCTCATGTGGAAAGAGTTTTCATGTGGAAAGAATTTTAGGTTTTATAGTGACTTCATAAAGAAATATCTTGGAGGTTTGGATCTTGACTGAATAAAAAATATCACATCAGTGTCTAGGACAAGAGCTACCATGGATGTCTCAATGTGTCATGAAGCTTTAGAAGACTGAAATCCTTAAAGGAATGTTACACCCTAACTGAAACGCAAAGGTTGGTTATTATAGTCATAAGTGAGACCATCCATAATCAATGGCATTGGATCTAGACAAAATCCCATGTTCATACAAAAGGGTGACTGGACACTGTCATTACTGAAGATATTTTAGCAGTACATGAAGTACGAATTCTCAGTTCTGACATACTCAAGTGCTACTAAACACAGAATACATTAAATTTCCCCTTTTCAACAGTGAACTTTGTTGGGTAAGAGAAAACACTACTATTTATTTCTTTTAATTCTTTTTCCTTTTCTGTAGTTGTCCTGCCTTCATCAACTTTACCAGGTTGGTTCTCATCAAAGATTTAAAGAACAGTACATAAACTCTCACAAGCAGGATCTGTCAACAAAGTACACCGGACAGCATTATGCCACAGAACAAAACAACAACTATCCTTGATGTGTATGGATGATATGTATGTAAAGACTAAGGGACCTAAGAAAGTGTTTAATAACTTGGAAATGCAGAGTAAGGAAGATTATAAAACAGGGAGGTGGTCTCTGGGCCTAAAGATGGGACAGAGCCATCTGTCCCAAATGACAAATGAAGAAGAAGATAAATAGGTGAGAATATAACAGATTAACTTTATTTTAGGGAAAGCTGGTCTGCAAGGCATCTTTTAAAATAGAGATTTCCTTTTTGCAGTGTTTCTGAATATTTGGGGGGAGAGTATAATAAGATTTGATATGAAAAGACATTCCTCAGCTAATTCATATTCTCTGCCTTCTGATCTACCACCCAAATGGCCTGATTTGTCTGCATTTTTGTTGCATGCTAAATAATGAATATAGTAAGTGTTTAGCAATCCAAAATAGCATTGAAACCCTGGAGATTGGTGAATAATACATTAAGAAATGTAATTTGATTAGTAGTGTTTCTTTTTTTATTATATAAAATGCTCAATAACTGGATGAAGAATAGAAGCGTGCATGACTCTTACTTTCTGACTAATGAATTCAGCAGAGTGAAGGAAAATCTAGAGTAAAAAAAATTACTGTTTCTGCAATTATGACTGTTCTTCTTGAATCAAAATATCTTAACAATGAGTGTGCTTAGCCATAGCAATCCCCAGAAAGGAACTCAAAGCCATCAAATTAAGCAAAATGAGACCTCTGTAGATCACCTGTAAGAAATCATTGAGACAACTACACCGGGAATATTTTAAAAGGATTCTGTAATTATGCGAACAGCAGTAACATCTAAAGCCGTTATACCTATGTCAAAAAGTGACAAAAATTAATTCAGAAACATGAATGCAATCATGAATTGCATAGATGGTATAAGGAAGAAATTACATTTTCAGAAGGAAGTTCCACAATCAGATAGGTGCATTAGGCAGTATTTTCATTGGAAGCATTAGATGTAAATGACAGAGTGAAGCAGAACAGCAATTAAGAAGCTTCACTTGTCCATCAAGGCAAGAAGTCTGTTCTTGGTCACACTCCAAATATATCCTCTTTGAACACTTTTGTGTCTCAAAAAACACAATACATGCCATTAAGCACTCCCAGAAAAGTATTTTTTCATCATCCCATGTATTAACTTCATCTGCCTCAAGGTTTGGTTTAGCATCTGCCACTGCAGCATCTTAGAGCTATTCTGGCCCAACATGTCCAGTGTGCAACCACCTCAGCCTGTTGACAAAGTACAGAACACCTTCCTGTTGAAAAAAAATATAAATCATATTTTATATTATTAGAGATGAAAAATAAAATCTGTATCTAAGAGATTTATTGCACAGGGTTTCTTTAAGTATTTTATGAAGTGGGGACACTTTTAAAGAATTCTCCATTGCAGAATTTTCACTCAAATTCATCTTACAAAGAGTCATATCTTTCATTTTAATGTCCTGTACATTTCACACATTGCATATGATCTGTTTTTATTGTCGCTTTCAGGTTTCTTTCCATTCTCCAGGGGAACCTTGACTGGAGAAGACATTATGTACAAAAATGTGTGACTCTAGCAGAAAAAAATCTTTTCCTGACGTGGTCAGGCATCATCTAACAGAGTTCTCTTAAAAGTTAAGATAGAGTCAGGGTGACTGATGTATTACAGCTGCTGTGATGTTAGGAACAAAATCTGCGTGTAAGGGAACTACAAAAGTGGTATTTCAGCTTCGGGTTTCAGACACGGCTTAAGACATCTTACAGCCCAAGGGTCTATAAACAAGGTCAATGTCCAGGCTCCCATGAGGAGGACCTAGTCAATACAGCTGATGGAGACTGGAGAGATATTCAGCTCACACTAAAATAGATACTGAGACCTGCCAAGCTGAATGGTTTCCCCATTCCTTTGACTGCACTAACTAGAATGAGATAGCTTGCTTGCATGCTCTGTACCTCCAGTGCAGATACCTAATGTCAGGGAGAGCTAAATTCCTTTACTTAAACTTTGACTTATGATATGGTAATATGGCTATGTTTGATATGCTGTTTGTTGTCCCAACCATACCTGGCATCGCAACACCTTTTCCCCTGAGTTTTTAACTTAGTGGGGAAATGGTACATTCAAGGATGTTTTAATGCTTTATTTGGCTAGTCACCAAGGCACGTTACTCCAGAGCTGGTCCAGCCCAAAGCAGAATGGTAGATCTCAGTGTACAAGGAGTTTCCTGCATTTTTCCTTTGGTAGGGAGAAGCCAGGGAAGCAGAGAGACCTGTCAGAAGCTGAGGCCTTGGCATTGACAGGGCAATGGTGACCATGTCTGCAAAAGAAGCCCTTAGGGAGTGCAGCAAACAGAGCGGGCAAACAGAGCGTGGCATGTCAGCCGGAGTGTGGTGTGGCATTTCGCGCAGCAGTTTGCACAAGAAGAGTGCAGAAAGCTCTGCATCAGGGAGCTCTGATCAGGGAGCGATGGTTTCCACCAGGCAGAAAGCTGTGGTCTCTCTAAGTTCTGCACCCACCACAACTGATGCAGTTTCCCAGACAGAGCTCCAGTGGAAATGCCACCACCCAGGTGTCAGGCTGCAGGCTGTGCCTTGCTCCTACACCAGTACAGGACAGCAGTAGTGAGCACCACTGTGGGAGGTGCACCCACGTAGGGGAATAGGGGAATTCCTCCGCTTCGTGATAGAGCTCCAGGAGGAGGTGAGCGGGTTGAGGAGTATAAGGGAGTGCAAGAGGTAGACTGATCACTGGAATCACATCCTGCCTTCCCTGAGACAGGCCCAACAATCAGAAAAGATGCATAACACAGAGGATTCCCTTTCCTGTCTCCATTGGCTGAATATAGTGACCTGAAGGAGAGCAGGCAATGGCAACAAGTTCCTGCCCAGCACAGCAGGGGCATCCCCTGAGCATCACCCCACCTTCCCAGGTCCCACTGCATAACAGGTACAAGGTCCTGCAAGTGGAAACTAATAATAATAACAATGAGGATTCATCTAGCTTAGAAGTGTCCCTGAAATTAAGCTGGCCTACGCTCTGCATCAAAAGTACTTCTACAAAGAAAAAAGACAGGTCATTGTCATAGGTGACTCCCTTCTGAAGGGAACAGAAGGCGCAATATGCAGACCAGACCCACTTCTCAGGGAAGTCTGCTGCCTCCCTGGGGCCAGGGTTAAAGATGTGGTGAGAAAACTTCCTACGCTGGTACAGCCCTTGGATTATTATTCATTCTTGACTTTTCAGGCAGGCAGTGATGAACTTGCAACAAGAAATCTGAGGACAATCAAGAGAGACTTCGAGGCCTTGCTATATCTGGTCAAGGGATCATCAGCACAAGTAGTGTTCTCCTCTATTTCTCTAGCTGCAAGGAACGAGGGAAGAAACAGGAAGACAAACCAGATCAATACCTGGCTCTGAGCCTGGTGTCACTGGCAGGACTTCAGGTTTTTTCATCACGGGTCCATTTATACAACATGAGGCATACTGGTGACAGATGGGATACACTTTTCTCAAAGCAGGAAAAGGATTTTTGCACAGGAGATGGCAGGGCTCACTGAAAGAGCTTTAAACTAGATTTGATGGTGGAAAGGGACAAAGCCAGGCTTGCTAAAGATGAGCCTTGGAGGCACACATCAGTGTTTGTGGGACATTGTGCTAGTGAGGTCCTTTGGTCTGTCATCCCAGTGGAGGTAGGGGATGGAGTGTCATGTGATAGCAAAAAGAGAAGGGTTATTGATGGGCTAGAAATCACGGAAATTCCTGAGAATGGTCACGTAGGAATTAGGCCTTCTCCCACCAGAAAGGTGACAGGATCAATAGGACAGTTGAAGTGCATCTACACCAATGCACACACCACCGGCAACAGGAGACAGAAGCCATTGTACAACAGGAAAACTATTATATAGTTGCCATCACAGAAACATGGTGGGATGATTTGCACAACTGGAGTGCTGCATGGGATGGCCCTAAACTCTTCAGAAGGGATAGGCCAGGATGGAGAGGTGTTGGAGTGGCCCTGTATATTAGGGGTGGCTTTGACTGTCTTGAGCATAATGATGGTGATGATAAGGTTGAGGGTCTGTGGGTAAGAATGAGGGGGAAGGCCAACAAGGCAGATATCATGGTGGGAGTCTGTTACAGACCGCCCAACCATGATCAAGAAGCAGATGAAAACTTCTACAAGCAGATGGGAAAAGTCTCACAATCACTACCACTTGTTCTCATGGGGGACCTCAACTTCCCAGATGTCCGCTGGAAATACAATACAGCAGGGAGAAAACAGTCTAGGAGGTTCCTGGAGTGTGTGGAAGATAACTTCCTGACACAGCTGGTGAGAGGGCCAACTAGGGAAGTCTCCCTGCTAGATTTGTTCACAGTAACAGAAGGACTTGTGGGTGATGTGAAGGCTGCATGCTGTCTTAGGTATAGTGATTATGAAATGAATTTCCAGTTCTAGGGGAAGTAAGAAGGAGGGTCAGTAGAACTGCCACTTTGGACTCCTGGAGGGCAGACTTTGACCTTTTTAGAAGACTAATTGACAGAGTTCGTTGGGAGGCAGTCCTGAAGGGCAAAGGAGTCCAGGAAGGCTGGACATTCCTCAAGAGGAATCATCTTTAAGGCATAGGAGCAGGCCATCCTGGTGTGCTGTAAGAAAAGCTGGTGGACAAGAAGAGCAGCCTGACTGAACAGAGAGCTTTGGCTGGAATTCAGGAAAAAAGGAAAGTCTATGGGAAGAAGGAGCAGGTAACTCAGGGAGACTACA
>VZZY01003808.1:0-27997 GCA_013400335.1 Eurystomus gularis
CCCTTCCAATCCCTGGCATTCTGCGATTCTATGACAAATTTTAGGCTCACTAAGTCTTTAAATTATACCTACCACTCTGCCTGTCCATTATTGTGTAGCTAGACTTACTATAGATGCAAGTATTTAAATATAGATTAATAAAAATGTAAATTTTATACTGGGCTTAGCTGAGAACTATTACATGTGTTTTGGATTGCTATATTTGGATAGCATTAAAATTAAAGTGAACACAAAATTGTAAATGGGCAACATCTGCCCTTCTTATGTCTTCTTGCTGTGTTTTAACCCCTGGCTGCTTTTAAGTAGACAGGACATTTAAGAACATTTTGTTTCTGGCCAAAACATCACTATTATTTATGTTCATTTATAAATGAAATACCAATTTTCAGTAAGACTGTCTTCTATCTGCATTTTAGAGATCTTATGCTGAGGAGAAAGGGGAGGGGCGGCCTCTTTGGATTTTGCTCGTTTGTCAGATCTCACAGATTCGTTAACTGCTGGGGCAGGACTTCGCCTTGAGAAGCACAACTACTTTTAAAAATTAGTCCTCTTCAGGGTGTTCTTTACGTAGAAGTGTGGTTTTCTAGTGAAGATAACTCCACAGTGCATAAGTCTCCTAACCATTAGACCGACATCCTGAAAATGTACTCGTTGTCAAACCTTTGAAAAGACTAATTTGTATTTCTGCTCAAAAAGTGCTATTAAATAAAAACGAAAAAATCATTTGCCTTAGATTTGGAATTCTGGGAGCTGTTACTCTCTCATTACTTGAACTAAAGTACTCCAGAAACTTAGGATGAAATATCAAAATTTAAGAGAAATTCTGCATCAAGCCATCTGTCCTGTTGTGATTACAGCAACGTGTCACACCCTGCCAGGAATGCATGAAACTCCATCAAAAGAGCAGTTTGGGTTTGTTAGGGGTTTTTGGTTGTGGCTTTTTTGCTCCCACTACATCTATTGGAATGCTTTTCCAGATCACTAGTCTTTTGATCATTGAAAATATTATTTTATGCTCCAATCCAAAGATGTTCCTGTCCAAATTATAAACATTCTTTTTGGGACCAAAGAAAATACTAATTCAAATTAAAATACTTTGTCTCATCTTTGATATTTGCTTCTATGGTGTAGACAGGCAGTAATCTTACCCTCTATGTGTTCATTTAGGTAGCGTGGATCTTCTTAGAGGATCCTCACAAATGACAGGCTCTTTATTCTCCTTACTGGTTTAATAGCTCTTGCCTGCACATGCATTTTCAATTTATCCTTCTGGTACATGGGAGACCAGAACTGAATGTGGTGTTCTGGGGGATGTTTAACCGGGCCAGCAGTACATCAGCTAGTAAATTCCCATGCCACCACTGAAAGCCCCGTGACTGGTGAAGCCTTTGACTGCAATGGTCTTTGCCATTCTCCCGTTTCACTTGCACTGATATGTAGCTTGTACTTGTGTGTTCCTCTACAACTCAGTCATTTCCAACTGAGGTGCTCCCAACCTGCTGCAGAAATGCTTGTTACTAGTCCTTGATTGTACATGACTCATATTTTTGTCTCTTAAATATCACCCAGTTTCTGTTGTTACAGTTTGCGACGGCATTGAATTCTTTTTTTATGATTAATTCCTTCTCCATATTGGCAATGACTCTTAGAGTGTGCCACCACCACACTTAAGCCAATGTTGTTTTTTTGAGTTGGTGACATCAGTGAAAATATTAAACAGTATGCCCTTCTACTGGTCTTTTAATTTAATTAGTAATCTCTATCTTCCTTTATGGTTATGATGTTACATGCTGCCATCTTCTGTTTAGTCAACTTTTTCAATTTAGAGATCATTTTCTCTAGCTGTAATAATAATTTGCTGCCATGTAGTATCATACAAATACTTAAGTCTAGAAGGGTAAGATGCATTGCATTTCCTTTGTTCAGAGAAATAGATATATCATGTATAATGAAAGTAACACAGGGTTTCTTTGGTAAATCCATGTTGCATTTTATTACATTTTTCATTTACTTCAACATCTTTAATTATTTCCTTCACCCACCCCAAGTTTTGAATATTACCAAGGTCAGAGTAATGGACCCAGAGCTCTGTCGATTACTGTGTCTCTTCTTAAATAGTGATAGTATATGTGTTATGCTGGCATTGAAATCGGTCTCCTGCCTGATTTCACATACCTGTTCTTTCAGAAAACTGGCACGGAGATTATTCTTTCTCTCTGTTTTGAGTGTAAATCAAACTTCTAGAGTTTTGTTTCCATCCTGGCTTATAGTAAACTTTTTATGCCCTTGAAAACATAATTGTCAAAATAAAAAGAAAATGAAAACAATTGTTTTAGTTTATATTGTTGAGGTGATATAGCAAAATAAATTGTTACTTGCTTTCATGCACTTTTCTGAGGTCTGCCTCAGCTTGACATTTGACCATGCTTATTTTATATCATAATTGTTGACATTTAAGATAAAACTTCATTCACTAGTGAGCCTTCTCCATTCATCACGGACTTTGTGCATTCTTAGTGTCCTTTTTGATGTAGTCCCTCTAAAGCTGCTTCTTCCTGGTGGTTTTATTTTGCTTGGTATGCTGATTACTGGTTGTTTGGCAGCTGCTATTCCAAGAAGTCCCAAGTCTAATTCATAGGCAAGCCCCTGGTTTTCTCAGGGCAGCTGACTTAACAGAGTGAGCTTTCTTAGGATTTGTCTGTTACGGACAAACTAACATGCGTCACCTGACTGGCAGAATATGTGAACTTGAGCATAACAGAGTGCGAGCGAGGTTAATGGCCTCTAATCTGCTGCTGCCTCTCATCCTGTTGCATCAGTTGGGGTAGGGTGAGCATGTGCTTGTCTGTAGACCTAACCTTCATTTCATCTGTATTTGCTTTTTCTAAAATCAGTAACCTGTTACACAGCTACTTTTCTGTGTTTTTCCATCTCATTTTAAACTGAATTTGACTCATGTTCAAGCTGCAGTCCGAGGTTGTTTTCTTTGGTCGGTGCTTTCTAATGTTCCCATTACTTACACTTGGTTTCCTACTTCAGACTGTTGGATCAAATCAAAGAAGTTCTAGTTGATCCTTGCTGGCCACATCCCATTCTGTAACAGGAGTGTGTCTTTTACTGCCTTTATCATGTACTACCAGCTACTAGATCATAAATTTATACAGCCTCTTTCTCTTTGCTTTTATCCTCTGCCTTTGGACACTTTGCTTCTCCTTTACCCAGTGCTCCTCATTCCACCACAGAGAGGCTCAACACTGCATTTGTATCTTCTACAGAGGTAGAACCATTCATCTGAGCATTTTGTGCTTAAACTAGAGTGAATTGTACCTCAGCAGCTTGATGAGGAGCAGAGCAGAAGATACCCATGAGGCTCCTTCACCTGCACACGGTTTCCAAGGAATTGCTGTTTCTTTGAAATGACTTTGTGTGGATTATAATTTCAATTTTGGTAATATTTAGGATATTCAAAGATGTCTCTGGTAACGTGTACCTGTGTGAGTTCCTGTGCAATTGTAATCAGCAAACATCATGTAAACACCATTCATTGGTTATCTGGTACTGTTTACCTGAAGTGTGTTGTTGCAGATCATACAGAAAACAGTGAAGTTACTCAGTCTAGCAATGACCACTGGCCGGACATTGAGGTCTTCAGCAAAATGTCTTTTGACCTGAGTGTACATGACCCCAAGTACAGAACTATAAGTCCTGTATACACAGAACAACTCTCCAGAGTGAAACAAGGTAAGTAGAATGTAGAGTTTTTTAGGGATACCCACCTACAAAGAATCTTTCTTTTATTGGTTCAGTTAAGTATGTGAGTTCACAAGAGCCTTTAACCTCACAAATATTGTGGAACCAATGTACCTGTACAGGTTAGGGGTTGACTTGCTGGAAAGCAGCTCCACAGAGAGTCTTGGTGGACAACAAGTTAACCATGAGCCAGCAGTCTGTTCTTGTGGCCAAGAAGGCCAATGGTATCCTGGGGTGCATTAAGAAGAGCATGGCCAGCAGGTCGAGGGAAGTGCTTCTCCCCCTCTACTCTGTCCTGGTGAGGCCACATCCTGAGTACTGTGTCCAGTGCTGGGCTCCCCGGTTCAAGAGAGACAGGGAAATACTGGAGACAGTCCAGTGGAGACCTACAAGGATGATTAAGGGACTGGAACATCTCTCTTAAGAGGAAAGGATGAGAGAACTGAGCCTATTTAGCCTGGAAAAGAGGGGAGAGGGCTGGGAGAAGATCTTATAAATGTTTATAAATATCTGAAGTGTTGGTGCCAAGAAGATGGGGCCAGCCTCTTTTCAGTGGTGTCCAGTGATAGAACAGTGGGCACAAACTGGAACATAAGAAGTTCCACCTCAACATAAGGAAAAATTTCTTTACTGTGGGAGTGATGGAGCACTGGAACAGGCTTCCCAGAGAGGTTGTGGAGTCTCCTTCTCTGAAGACTTTGAAAATCCATCTGGACATGTTCCTGTGTGGCCCGCCCTAGGTGAACCTGTTTTGGGTTTTTTTTTCCTTCCCTAGGTGAACCTGTTGGGTTTTTTTTCCTGTTGGGTTTTTTTTCCTGCCCTAGGTGGACCTGATTTGGCAGGGGGGTTGGGCTCAAATCACAGAATCACAGAATTGCCCAGATTGGAAAAGACCTTTAAGATCGTCAAGTCCAATCGTTAATCTAACACTGACAAGTTTTCAACTAAACCATATCCCTAAGCGCTACATCTTATATGTCTTTTAAATACATCCAGGGATGGGGACTCCACCACTGCCCTGGGCAACCCATTCCAGTGTCCCCCAACCTGTTCAGTAATGATGATCTCCAGAGGTCCTTTCCAACCCCTACCATTCTGCGATTCTGCAATTCTGTGAACAAAACAATTGGTGTGTTCTTTGCAGTTGTTACAGGGAGCACAATCTCTGTTTTTTAACACTCATAAAACTTGCTGCTACTTTTCTTTGTGCACAGAAACAAGCAAAGAAACAAAATCAGAGGAACCTAAGAAAAGGGAAACTGTATCCATGATGTTGACTAAATATGCAGCTTACAATACATTCCATCACTGTGAGCAGTGCCATCAATATATGCACATTAATCCAGCCACACAGGTTGGTGTCAAGGTCCAAGGGTAAATTGCATCCTTGATTTTTCTGTGGTCTCTCCAGGCGTACCGCTCTGGTCTCAGGACTCATGCTTTCAGCTTCCCTCAGATGAAATTGTTTAATTCTTCCACTCTCAGGGAAGATAGTGAGCTACAGACCCTGGAGCATCAATTGTGTCTCCTGTGTTCTGCATGAGCAGTTCTCTCCGGCTGCCTCTGATGTAGGGTGAATATTGTGACTAGTTGTCTCAAGCCAAGGCATTATTCAGCCTGCCCAGAGGGTTCCCAGTATCTCACAGGAGAGGGCTGTAGCTCTGAGAGGTGCCAGCTATCCACACCTGTGGAGGCTGGAAGGCTTACTTCTTCCTCCCATTGTATGTAACTCAGCAGTAGCTTATGAGTCACTACACAAAGGTGATAATTTTAAACTGTTTAGTTAAAAAACTTTTGATGTCTAAAACAGTTATGCTTGCAGGAGACTGGTAGGTAAGATTACTCCTGGTTAATAGCTCAGGCATTATTTCTTAACTACCAACAACAATTTCCTTGGAAGTTTCTTATCTCAAATCGTTCTTTCCTTGCTTGCTAATCTTTTCCAACAGCTTGCTATTAAGCTGTTGCAGCATTGGCACATTGACCTGGCAACGTACAATGTGAGTTACCTTGGAGCAGCACCAGCAGGTCTGATTTAAACCTCATGCTTTGTTAAGTACCTTGACACAAGCAAATCCTCCCAAAGGACATGTGTTGTTCCCTCCACTCGTATTTGTGCATGTGGTCAAACATAACAATTATTAATAAGTACAGAGATGTACGTGCAAGTGTGAATTGAGACAGATGCTTCTGTAGGATGAACTCTTACCAGATACGTAAGCATTTTGTCTACGCTTCCACAGTCCAGTGAAGTGCTGTGCAAACTTAAGCAGCCAAATTCTTCATAACCTTGTAATAGCGTGATCTGCTTTGGTTACTGAGCTGCTTAGAAGAGTATTGCTACAGGAAAAATACCATACTAATGCAACCGTGCTGCGGTTGAGGTGTCTGAATGGCAGTGTATTCTGCCACGGAGGCACACCCACATGCTACATTGCTCCTTGAATCTTTGAGGAAAATGTATTTGGACAGTTTTCCCTAGTATATATTCACCTTGTAAATATTGATAAATAATTTCCAGCTCAAATGGACTTCAGAAGAGTCCAGTCTGGCCAAAGACCATTACTGGTATAGACAGCTGATTCTTTTAATAGCACACAGTTATGTGCCTAAGTAATGTGGCTGATGGTAAAGGAAAATGAGAGTATGTTAGAGTTAACTTCAGTTACTGAAAGAGAGTGTTTTGGATGTTCTTCTCTAATATGGCTTCCAGTACTGTGACCGTAAACACAGGTTGCCATGTGCTCCTTATGTGTTACCTGCTTGCAAATCTTTTTTTTTTTTATTGTATACAGATATCTGACTCCACTCTGCATGCATTCACATTTTCATCCTCGATGCTAGGAGAAGAGGTTCAACTGCATTTTATTATCCCCAAGTCCAAAGAGAACCATTTTGTCTTCAGCAAGCAGGGAAAACATCTAGAAAGTATGCGTCTCCCACTTGTTTCTGACAAGGTGCGTGTGCTGCTCTTATCCATCTGCTGGCTACGTATGCTGAATGCAGTCGACTTGACATATATTTGCAAATTAATGGTGGTTGGCTCGGTTGGGGGTTTTTTTCTGTTTCCTTTTTGTTCTGAAGTCCTTTATTATCCTTTGCATAATTCTCGTCTGACTGTTCTTAGAACTGGAGTCTTTGAGGACAGTCATCCCTTTTTGCATTCCTAATGTCCAGTTCATATGTGTGGCAATGATCAATAATCTTAAAATCCAGTATAAACAATAAATTTTAAAAATTCATATCAGGAATGACCCACTTTTTACCTAATGTTGCCCAAATATCTTCTGTTCCAGCAGAATTTGAATGCAGTCAAGAGTCCTATCTTTACTCCATCGAGTGGACGTCATGAACATGGCCTCTTGAACCTCTACCATGCCATGGAAGGCATCAGCCACCTTCACCTCCTTGTAGTCAAGGAGTATGAAATGCCGCTCTACCGTAAATACTGGCCCAACCACATCATGCTTGTCCTGCCAGGCATGTTCAACAATGCTGGCGTTGGTAAGAAACACCACTGATGCGTTGCTGTGAAGATACCAAAATCTGTGTGGGGCAACGTGGGAACTGCTCTTAGGGATATGGTATCTACGTTTGTACTGATCGCTGCCTTTTCAGTTTAATATCTGAAGCTTTATAGGCCATACCCATTTTACTCAGCCCTGCTGTGTGAATATTCATTCTAGACATTTTACACAGGATTTTTCAAGCTGCAACCTTTTTAGTTGGCTGAAGTTGAATATTAACTGCAGCTGAATGCTGGGGACTTTGGGAACTTTGGACTTCATTTTCGTGGAGCTTTTCCTGCAAGAAGTTTTAAGTACCTTCAGTTTCAGAATCTCAGCCTCTTCTCGGTTCAAGTTACTTTATTAATGGCCACAAAATCATGTTCTCAGAGTCTTAAAAGATCCTTTTACATTTACTCACACTAAAAAATGGACACACTGATTTCTTTTTAAACTAAGTTGTTATGAGCGCAAAGCCCATAAAGGGTGATGACTACAGATGGTCATGTAGCCTTTTTCTGGGGAGAGAGAGCGATAAAGTCTAATAAACATCTCTGTATGTCTTCTTTGTGGTATTTTTCTCAGGTGCTGCCAGGTTTCTTATTAAGGAACTTTCCTACCACAATCTAGAACTGGAACGAAACCGCTTGGAGGAACTGGGAATCAAGCGCCAGTGTGTGTGGCCATTCATTGTGGTCATGGATGACTCCTGCGTCTTGTGGAACATGCACAGTGTCCATGAACAGTCAAGGTAAGTAATCACCCGGTGCTGGGGTCCCTGCACTGATCCAGCACAGACAGCTGCACACCTGTGACTTGGACTCATCTTTAGCATCTGACAGGGTATGAAAGACCAGACAACTGGAAAAGTTGGGCAGCTGGAGTTGCTGGTAATGTACTTAAAATATTACCAAGCAAAAGCAGCTTTTTGCAGTGGCTGTCATGTAGTAACACCAGGCTGCTTGTCCAGAAGGCCTCATGGAGGTCGTTATTGACTTAATTATTAGTCAGATAGCCCAGGAACTGTAAACTTAGACATTAGGAATATTGCCTAAAATGGAAAAAAAAATCAGCTCTATTGCTCAGTGCAGTAGGAAGGCTGTAGATTGGTCTCATTGACCACCAACATCCAACCTCCTGCTGTCGAGTACTTCCACCTGGCTCTAGCCTTACATCTGTGTCCCACAGTCAGTACCATCAACAAACCTCTCCTTGTGAGATCTCAAAATGTTACGTCCCCAATTTGTTTTGATACAATTTATATTTCTCAATGAAAACAGATTATTTGGGGAACTTTAGCTTTTTAGAAGGCGTTAAGCTCTTGCCCTTCTCAGTGCTCTATTTTCTCCATTACGGAGAAAATAGCCTTTCAGAAATGGTGCATAGGGTGATTCCTTTTCTTTTTCTAAATTGCTGTGTAAGACCATATTCTGCTGAAAGGCCCATTTTCTTGTAATGACTAAATTGATGGGATAAGATCAGTTGGCTTTTGTTAAAAAAGTCTGTGTTTACGTATGTGTTTTTACAGCATCTAGAGTAAACACTCTCAACTGTTAATGGAATTTCTTGGTCCTTTGCACACACATATACATATATTTATGCAGTGTATGTTATATAAAAATAATAAGCTATGTTTATATGTTGTGTATGATCATGTTTTGCAGCCAGTCCCTGGAGCCTGGGGGTTCCAGCAAGAATGTGTCTCTGAAAAGCGTCCTCCAACACATTGAAGCCACCCCCAAAATTGTTCACTATGCAATATTGGGTGTTCAGAAGTGGAACAGCAAGCTGAATGCCAGGAGAGCAAAGGCTCTGTTCTCCAGGTGCCACGTGCATGATTTCATACTGCTCAACATAGACCTGACCCAGAATGTGCAATATGATCTAAACAGGTAGGCAGTATATGTATGTGGTAAAATAACGTGCTGGCGTGATAGGAGTCTTGTCACCATATTTCTGAATGTCGTTGAGATAAATAGAAAGATCCTAAGGTAACGAGCACACAGTCACAAAAATAAAACACCGAGTGATATACTCGTTCATCTGAATGAACAAGGCATCAAAATAAACTTACCATCGGCCAAAAAACCTGGCAGAGACCAACATGAGGCAAGGGACTGAAAAGGCAGTGAGGAAAAAACAAACTGCAAAAGAAAAAAGTGAACGAGAGACCAAAAATATGAGAAGGTCTCCAAAATGACATCAGTTGCAGGAAGAGTGTGGAGCTTCCAGAGTGCCTCTGTTAGAGGCATGGGCCTCTTGCATGACTAAGAGTAACGGGTTGAGCCATTGCTATGTCAAATGCTTTGAGGGATTCCTTGTATTTCTTTCAGAGTCATCCATCTCTTGCGATAGTAACAGATCAATAAATAACTTTCCACTATTTCCTTTTGTTCCCCCTCCTCACCTAACTCCCTAAAGCATTTGCAGTAAAGCATTGTTATTGTGGGGCTTTACCCCTAGTTCTCACCACAGACTGAAGCAGTGTCCAATTCTCCCCCTTCCCGGCCAAGTGAGTTCAGAATAAAGCCTGTCTCTGCTAGCCACAGACTGGCCGTGGTCTTATCCTGGTCTCCTGCTGCTGTCTTCAGGGATTCTGTATATTTGAGTGAGGAACTGCAGCCTGCCAGTGCAAGCTGGGGTCTGGTGTGGCTTCCAGAGCTCTTGATTTCACACGCTCTGGCTGGTTGAATCATGAGATGGGGATCAGCCCACAGAAGCGAGCAGTTACACTCTAAGTAGCACAGAATAAATGTTACTTCTCAGCTGCTTTGTCTTCCATAGCCAAATAGTTCATCAAAAAATATTATACAACTGGCTTGTTCAGAGGTGGAGGTGGTCACTGCAGAGCTTCTTTCAGTTCTAAAATAGATATAAAAAAGAACTTAAAATAAGAAAAAAAAAAATATAAAAGGATGAGGAGGAAATGACTGATGAGGATGAGAGTGCTATCCAGATTTGTTATGGGGAAGAAACATACAGATACACTGAAAAGTGAAGACTTGCTTGGTCTTAAAGTGACCAGAAGTTGCTTTCCTACACCAGGAGCACATGGAAGGAATGAGTCTTCAGAGCTGTGTAGAGAATTTGTATAGGCACCGTGCCAGATGGTCTCTAAAAATCTCTGCTGAGCCCGTTCTGGTGCATTTCAGCAGTGAATGTGTAAATGCTTGCTCAGGCACAGCAGCTACACAGTGGGTTTAGTGATCTTGTGTTTAATGTCCAGGTATTTCTGTGAAGACGTAGATTTCAATCTACGGACTAACAGCAGCAGCCTGCTCATCTGCCGCTTCAACAACTTCAGTGTCATGAAGAAATATATTCAGGTTGGAGGGCAAAAGGACTTTGTTGTTAAGCCAAAAATCATGGTAAGTGTGGATGTATGCTCCGTCATACACAAAGGGTAAAATCAGGACCTCTTTCCTCTAGAAATAATGAATTCTCTAGCCTTTTGGATTTATTTCTTGCTTATTTGACATGCATGGTCTACTCCATGGTAGGGCTACATCAGAAGTAGAAAATAATAAATAGAAAATGTGTTCTGTGGATGACTCCACCCAAGGAGGATGTCATTTCCTATGCCACCCAGGAGCAAGACAGGATGAAGAAGTGCTGTGGCAATTTGAACTCCCTATTTGATGTCCTTTATTTTGGCAAGCAGATATCCACAAAAGTACTGTGTAATGGATTTATGTCTGTGCTGTGGTGCTATGTCAAAATTGAGTTGGGATTTTTCATTCTTTGCCCCATCTTTCTCTCTCTTTCTGCTCTGTCATGAGGATCCCTTCCCCAGCTAGAGGAACTCGCTGAGTAGATGGGTTATAAGGGGTTCCCTCTGGTTTCATTGCAGGTTTCGGACAGCCTCGCACCAATAATGCCTCTTCAGTATGTCTGTGCTCCTGACAGCGAGCATACGTTGTTGGCAGCCCCATCTCAGTTCCTTCTGGAGAAATTCCTTCAACATGCAACATACAAACTCTTCCCGAAGGCCATTCATAACTTCAAGAACCCAGTACTGGCCATTGACTGCTACCTGAACATTGGGCTCGAGGTACAACATACTTGCAGGGATAATGCAGATGAGTAAATGCAAACCTTTACTTAAACATCTTTCTTGTGTTGAAAACCCCTTATTTTATGAACCCTCAGACATCAAGGGTAGCATTTCAAGACTTTGGCCTCAAACAGTGAGACTGCTGTTGGATCTAAAGGACCAACTCCACTTGAAGAGCTGGCAGTAAGGCCTCCTAGCTCGCTGGTGTGGGTAGGGACCATAGGTCTGTGATGAACTGATGTGATTTGTAAAGGAATTGGGCATGTCTGTCTGAAATAATAATTCACATAAAGCAAAAACCTGAAAGCGATGCCATTCTTGACAGAACTTGGTGTGCTGCATAGTCCATCCAAAAAGTTTTTTAGATCACTGTCCTATCATACCACTTTTTATTATCTGGGTTTGATTTGCACTTGCAACAAACTTGCTCTGGCTAAGACAGTTTCCGATACCACCCTTGTCTGGTGGCTCGCTTCACTGTTGGTCAAAGCTCGCCCTTTGTGATGCAGCTCTCCTTTTACATGCTTTTCTCTTTATGAACCTGGATTCTAGGAAACTGAGGTTTTTGCAAGTATGTCTTAGATGCCTGTAGGTAGCGAGATCAGAATTTTTGAACCCAATGGTCAGTTTAAACTGGGTCTGAGGCAGGGTGAAGGTCTGTAACAGGGTTGTTGTTCTGACAATATTTATGGAGGTCAGTGGCAAGATAGAGAAGAAACTCTTTGATACAGAACAGCCATCAGCATTGAAACACAGGAGAGCCCCAATGCCAGGAACCACTTAGCTGGCGCTTGTGGTCAGCAAGAGAAGACGTGCACTCAAGCTTCAGCAGTATCAGTGCTCGTGTATTGCTTACTGTGCGTGACAAACGTATATAATGAACAACCTGAATAATCTTAACAGTTGTTATAAGCAGGCAATTCATAAAGAAGCAGAAAATCAAACCGAATTAAGGAGAGCCCTGGAATAGCACATTGCAGACCTGGTGACTAAATCTGAATCTGGAGGTTCGTTCTCTGTTATTTCCTACAGGAAGTTTGCTCAATACTACATTCTTGTTGGGTTGTATTTTTACCAGCACCAGCTGACTCACCTGTTATCACTAAGTTATGTTTCATTCCATTTAAAGCCGTACTTAGTTTCTAACACACAAGTGCTTCCTTTCTTTTCCCCTTGTGTTTCAGGCAGCTATATGCTATATTAGCTCCCGCCCACACTCAGTCAACGTCAACTGTGAAGGTGTGTTCTTCAGTGGACTTCTGCTCTATCTCTGTGACTCCTTCGTTGGCGCAGACCTCCTCAAGAGGTTCAGGTTTTTGAAAGGTAATCTCATTTCTCTGCTGGGCATCTGCTTTCCTACCAAGTAGTAGCACAGAGGGAAAGAGAAAGGTGGAGGACTAACCAGCTTCACTGAAAGGCTCCGTTATTTTCACAGTTAGCGCTGCCGTTGTTTTCAAAAGACATGGATGGAGTGTTTCTTTTGGGAGTGCAATAAGTGTGATAAGAACCTTCACTAAGCTTTGATAAAGTACATTCATTAAATTATTTTAAAGCGACATCAAAGGGAAATAGGTGCAGAAAAACAAGGACACGTGGAAATCAGTTAGTGAATTATGCAGTCAGCAACTTGCATAGAGCATAGCTGTTACTAATGAAGACAAGAAATTCTGCTCTAGTGATCTGTCTATAATGGCAATAAATATTCAGTACTGTAGATTAGGGCACCAGAACGTTATAAACCTCATTCAAATCTTTCTTTATCATTCTGTCTTAGTACTAACAAATATCAAAATGCCGTAGGTATTCCATAGTGCTGAAGTGCATTACCGAGCTCCAGTGCATTTATAGTGGCACGGCTGAACCATTTCCCTCTGGCACTGAGGGAGGATGGTGTGTGTGCTGGGGTGCAGCGCGGGTGACCCCGAGCGAGTCCCAGGAAATGCATTTTGGAGTTTGCTCCTGCCCCGGCTCGGGCTCCAAGCGCAGGAAGGTGTAGCCACGCAGCCCCTGCCATGAAGGTGCTGCTGCCATTGCCAAGCCCCCAGGGCTGATGTGAGCTGCATGTGACCAGAGGTGCTGCTTGCTTTGGTGTTTTTTGGGCAAGGGGTGGTTTCTTCACAACAATGGACAGCGGATGCCTGGTAGAAAGTGCTCGAATCAAGCAGAGGAGGAATCTGAACCTGAACTTTCCGTGTACCAGGTGTGTGGGCTGCAGCACAGAACAGGGAAAGCCCTAGAGGTGTCCAACTCTCCTGTTCATTAAATGACTACAGAGTCTGAATATCGGGTGGAAGGAAGCCTGCAAGTTTGTTAAGCCAGAGAAATGAGGGATTTGGTTTATTATTCCTCTCACAGTGAGCTCTCAGGCAAGTTACAGCAGAATTTCTCAGGAGTCAGCTGTGGGACTGATGCTGGTCTGACTTTGAGTTTCATCACTGACCATGTACAAACCCAAATGTCCCATGGGGAAAAAACCGCAGGCTTTATTCTTTTGGCATAATTATCAGCAGTGATTTAAGGATGTTGGATTCAAGCTGACATTCTTTCTGCCACAGGTGATGATACTAAGACCAGTCAGGCCTTGAAGTCCTGCACAGAGCAGACCACACACACCATGCTTGCTCTCCCTATCCTTGCAAACAGACACATTTGCCTCTGCTCCAGGGTTCACGGGACTGCTCTGAGCCTAGGCTGGCTCGTTGTTAATAAACCCTTCAAATACTTCTTTTTTTCCTACCTAGCAGCAGAAATTTCTTTAAAATATCTAATGAAAATGAAGGAAGGAAGTTGCGTTGTTATTGTACCCTGAAAATCTAACGTGCTTTTCAATTGAAGGTGCCACCCTGTGTGTCATATGTCAAGACAGAAGCTCGTTGCGGCAGACAATAGTCCGGTTGGAGTTGGAGGATGAGTGGCAGTTCCGACTTCGGGATGAGTTTCAAACTGCTAATAGTAGCGATGACAGACCACTCTATTTTCTTACTGGACGCCATATATAAGCTTTGCTGAGACACTGCTAACAAAGGAAAAAAAAAAAGAACCTTTTTTTTTAAAAAAAAAAAAAAGTACAATCACTGTGGAGCAAAGTGCAACCGATATTTATCTAGACTGCTCTAAAGGTTTCCCCACAATTCTGAAGTAGGCTTTATTCCTAGCGATAAAATTACCACATCAGTTATGATTTAAAGCAACCTGGATTCCAGTTATTTTCATGAGTCACGACCACTGATGCTAATGACGCAGCTAACCACGCTGTACGATCTAGGAGAAGGATGTAATTGGGCTGAAGAAGAGTCCTTTTTATATTCAGCCGAGCTGGGGGAAGAAGCTGCTCTCAGCAGCCGCTAGCTTGAATGTGTTACATGAAACACAACCCGGCACACAGGATTTGTTAAAGGTATGTGGAGAAGAGCCCATCGTGTCTCTTCGCTCTGTACTGTGGTACAGGAATACTCAGGGGTTTGAAACTACAATGTAACGTAGATACTTGTATTAAAAGGAATAGTCTTGTTCTCTGTGCAGTGTTAGTTAAAAAAATTGTAATTGTGTATGTATTGAAGCTGTCTTTGGCACAATTTCCACAGGCGTTCGAAGTTTATTACTTAAACCAGAACAAATCAGCACACGCGTGGCAGGCACTGTGCACCCGGCTTCTCCAGCACTGTTCCTTCACCCCATTAAGCAAAAGGCTTCTTGTGTAGATGCTTCCTCCTCAAAGGCCGGAATAACCTGTCAGCAAATCCCCTTCAGTTTCTTGTCAGAGTTTGGAAATCCTGTGGCCGCTCCTCCGTTGTGTACGTAAGCGAGTCCTGCTGCGTATCCGGTGCCTTTGCGGTGGGCTGCGTGCAGCTGCACTCTCCACGTCCTCCTCACTCAGCTCCAGCTGGCTACAGAGCTGAGGTTAGGCCGGGCAAGTCATACCAAAAAACCCAAAGTGTGCAGGAAGGCAATGCTGCCTGCACTTTGCCCTCAACCCTTCTCCCTTTGGGAGGTGGTCGGACCTCTGCGCACCCGACCGCAACATCTGGATCGGAGAGAAACCACAGGTATTTCACAACAGCTCCAGGGAGGAGCAGAGAAGTCCCGGGGAGCTGGCACTGCTGAGGAGAGACTCTGTCCAGAAGCAAATGCACCACCTAATACTGGTGGGCCTTTATTTTTCCAGTTATCCCCTGTGCATACTGGCTGTAGCGGTAGTTGCACATGGGTCTACTTACAAGCATTACTACTGACCCTGCACATCATGACCCCTTTATTTAAAAAAAGAAAAATGCAGCTTGTTCTTAAAAGCGCTTCAGGAATAGCAATTTACTCCCCCACAAAGCAAGCAATTAAATTAACTTGACCTGTGACTCATGGGGAGAAGGAGCTGCCAAAGCTGCGATGTGGTTTTATGCGTAGTGTTAATTAAGCAACTTTTATCTTGTGGCAAGAGATGTTTACCAATGAAAAAACCATAATATATCTGACAGAAGCTGAAGGAAAGGGGTTTGCATCTGTCTGTGTTCATGTGGTAGCTTAACTCTGATGCTGTAAATTTAGCAAATTTCAGAGGAACAGCCCATGTCTGTGAATTTTCCTTCAGACCCAACCTGCCTTATCTCTTTTTAACACTTGGAGCAAGTAGGGATATAAAAGATGTTCCTTGAAGCCTTTGATACGCAGCTGAAAGTATTCCAGTAGTCCTGATCTTTGCCAGAAGGGCTGTCAGGATAACCCCGAGTCTTAGTGTGATGCGGAAGTTTCAGGTATTGTGTGTTCAAAAATGGTTTCCTTTTTGTTTGTGTATTTGATGTTTGCACTACGTTCTGAAAATTCCAGGTGCCGAGACTCCTAGGAGGAGTTGGCCCTATGGTGAAGCAGTGCAAGGCTGTCCTGCAGGTTGAGAATGCAGTCTCAAAGTCAGTGTTACTTGTCTGCCTTTTCCAAACAACCGTAACCCCACTTCCTTACCGCTCTCCTCTGCAGAAGCACGTTTCAGTAGCAGTCTCGCCAGAGCCCCCGGAACCAGCTCCCGGGGTGCAGGCTGCCCCACTTACTGCTGTGACCCGGGAAGGGGACCAGTAATTCACAGCTGGATTGTTGCTGCTCCGTTCCAGGTTTAAGCCTCACCATCAAGGCCATTCTAATGAATGTATTCAACTGCCCGGCATGGTATTTTTCCTGTAGATGTTGTTGTCTACTCCCAGGTTACATTTGAATGTAAACTAAGAGTTAAAGAATCATATGCAGATGCTTTTTTGCTTAAATTATGTGATTGCTTTTGTGACTTTTGGAAGGGGGTTAAAAACGTTGCTTTCCTAGTGTAAAGTTTTCTGAACCAAAAACTTGGTGAATTTAGCTTCACTAGTCAGTCTACCTCACGTTATTGTTTATGAACGGAAACTGTCTGAAATTGTGGCGATGGTATGTTTATAATGTGCTTTCATTAAATTTGACTATATTAAGTTACCATCTAAGACCACCTCTCTCTAATCGGTTCCTTGCACAGGACACTGGTGCCTCTGTCTTCACACACACCAGTGCGTGCCCCTGAGAAACCCGTCTCGTACTGCTGCTGTGAACCCCGCTCACACAATCACAGAATCACAGAATATTAGGGGTTGGAAGGGACCTCAAAGACCATCTAGTCCAGCCCCCCCTGCCAGAGCAGGATCACCTACAATAGGTCGCACAGGAATGCGTCCAGGAGGGTTCTGAATGTCGCCAAAGAAGGAGATTCCACAACCCCCCTGGGGTTTTATGGCGCTAACGAAGCACGCTGCCACCTTAGAGATCTTTCCAGCGCAGCACGTGTGACCTGGGAGGGTAGCGTGGTTGCAAACAGACAAGAGGGAGAAGGTCAGCAAGCTGCCAACACCCCGTGCATTGTGTAAGGAGTGGAAGAGCGGGCTTAGTCTGGCCACGGTCCGGTGCTGCTCAGCGTGGAAGTACCTCAGCACTTCTTCCTTTCTGAGCCTGCCGGGGAGGATCACTTTAGATTTTCTGTGAACCTGCACCTTTTTTTTGACAAAGCCCTTTACAGTCTGCTCACAATCCCCTTGAAAATTACCAGCTGCAGCTTGGGAACAGCAGCCTGCACAGGCTGGAAGTCACACCTGGCCAGTGCTTCAGTTTTAAGTGCTCTGAGTAAAGCACATCCCAACTGCACCTAAGTTCCAAACTCAAAACAAAGGCTGAATTTAATTAAATCTTACACTAGGGTTCTAAGCTGTTATTCGAGGCATCACCTCTCACCTTGCTGTAAACCCTGCACCAGGATAGTGTTGATCTGGAACTACTGGGGAACAGCCCCTGGGCTGTGCTGCAAATCACTGTCACGAAGGGAATTCTGACACCACGCAGGCAGGACTGCGGCAACGGTGTTTGTCAGCGGCTGCTTCAAAACACACGCTGCCACCAGCCACCACAGTAATATTTCACACAGCTGAGTGTGAAACACACTAAAGACTCATTCACACTTAGTACGGAGTAACTTTAAAAAAGCTATCATTTTATTTTTCACCTATCTACAGTATGTACAGATCAAGAAAGGCCACAGCAGTTCTTCACCATAGAAACTCTTTAAAAGAGGAGCGATTTACGAAGGAGTGACAAGTATCGAGGTGAAGTCCACTAACAAAGGTATATACTCATTACAGTACTTCAGAGAAACGATGCGCACGCCAGTCCTCGGGGTTTGCGTTCACCACTCCACAACTAACCTGGGGGAGAAGGGGCAGGGGGTAGCACGTGTTTCCAGTGCTGCCAACACCCAGCAGGCTCCCTTACACCCAACAGCTCCCTTCCTTCCACCCAACAGCGCACACAACACACCCCAGCAGCCACCACACAGCGTGTGAGGGTTGTTATCCACGACGACTGCACCGTAACACTGCCCGCCTTGAACTCTGTCTAGCCAGCGGTGGGGAACAGCCTCACCCAGCTGCTGCAGTGCTACGGTCCCAAGAAGCACTGGTATATCACCGCGTTAGAACTTCAGCAGGTACTCGTCAGTGAGACTAGAGTCTTTGCATTAGCTTACAGTCCACTAGGAACAATTTTCTGCTGCATGTAAACATGACTAACTAGATAAAATACAATCAAACTTTTGTAAAAGTTAATAAAATATCTTTCTTTTTAAAAAACAAAGTTAGCCTATTACTGCATTGTTTACAATTTTAATAAAATAGCACAACCTTTCGGTTGTTACCGGTCCTGAGTTCACTGTAATAAAAATGGCCCTGGCTTCTGCTGCAGGTGTGCACTCGGCAGAAGTCTCCCAATAAAAACGGAATTCCTTCAGAAGCAGTTAAGTCTGGTGTTGTCCATTGAGGAAATTGTATACCAGGAACTGGCCGGTGCCACAGTACTGTGTTGCAAAGAGCTTTCCATCAGGAGTGGGGTCAGAGAAAGCAATTTCTTCTTTACTTAAGTATGAGCCATAGATGAAGTTGCTTCTGTTTAAAAGGAAAAAAAAAAAAAATAATTACCCTCGGGGAATAGTGCAAGAAGATTTATGCTGTCAGGGCACAAACCACCAATTAAGTGGCACAGGCCTTTAATAAGCTCTATTAGGAGGCGATGGCTCCAAATGAGCTACATCCTCCTTCCAAACAGGATCTCTTGTTCTGGGATTGCTTTTATAAGGTTTTGGTATTTTAGAAGAAATGCTCATACAGAGCAATTGCTTGCAAGTTCCCTCAATAGGTCCAGTTCAGAGTTTAAAAAAAGAAGTTTGCATTCATTCCCACTATTTCTTCATAAAAAAAAGAGACTCCTGGGACCATGACTGCCAACAGCAGGAATGAAAACAAGCTACAAACAAGTTCGGGTGCTTAGAGAGGGACCTCATGAAATTTTCAGTTCCTGGTTTGAAAAAAAAAAATAATATTTGACATTTGGATGACAGCACACATTTGAAACATCTAAGAACACAACCTTAAGGCATAACTCATCAAGTGAAACACTTTCAGTAGCAACTGCATCACAAGAAAGATTCAACCTATCTGCTTAAGGTCTCCATGGAAGTTTGTATGTTTCATTCTTATTTGGAGAACCAAGGGACACCAGGGTACTTTTCCAGATGGCTATGTGAATATATTTAGGAAACTGATCTTAGGCTTTAAGCCATGGGAAGGAGAAGGTAACATTTATCCTTGGAAACAGAAGGAACTCCCATTAAAATTAAGTTTTTATATTCCTGTAAAATAAACCTGCATGTACTTGCAAAGTATGAACTTCAGTCATGTGCACATTGCCATTAAATCTTGAGGAAAAGACAAGCAGAACAAAATACTTTAATTATTACCAGCTTTATTTCCTTCTATTTAGTATATTTAGGAAGATGGCTTTACAAGGTTCTTTAAGACTGTCTGACTAGGTTTTTGTGACGCCAGGTCAGCTGTGAAAGCTCAGGTGAAATGGGGCAGACATTCTTAAAATGAGCTTAAAAGTCTGCTAGGATGCCTTCAAAAATTTGAAGCTGGCTACCAGCATCACCCCCATTCAAGCTACCTTTTAGACAGGGTGAAGTTACACTGGCAGCTGAGCAGATCTGACTGCTTACTGCCATTAAAAAGCAAGTCTCACTCCTTTCCTTTGCTTTCTGCTTTCTGCTTTTCAGCTTCAGAGCTGTGACTGAGGGAGCAACCCCCCAGCATCACTTTGGACAATAAATCATTCCTTTAGAAATAGTTTCTAGGAAGCTACTGAATACAAAATTTCAGTTCAGCCAATAATAAGCCAAATAATCAAGCTAATATTCTTATCTGAATACAGTTTTAGTCAATCGTTCAGACAGAATGTGACCTGATAGGAGCTTTCTAGTTGCTCCACCAGCAAGGCAGGATGGATTCTGCAAAGCAGAACAGCGTTGCTAGGCTCTCCAAATGCCCAGGAGGGCAAGGACTGGCAGACACAGCAGCACCCGTGCCACAAACTCCAAGAAGGAGCTAGCCAGGCACCTAGCACCAACCTGGCAGCCCAGCAGTAGTAAGATTTGGGTAGTTCTTGGCATTACTCAGAACAGGTGGTTAAACTTCTAGGAAGTGTCACTGGAAGAAACCTACAGTTTGGAGATTCAACACTTTCAACATTTACCTAAATGTTAGCATGGGTTTGAGTTTTATGGATCTGGCACTTTGCATCCAGCTGAATACACTCATCACTAACTACTGAAGCACTGGAATGGGTTGCCCAGGGCAGTGGTGGAGTCCCCATCCCTGGGTGTGTTTAAAAGACACATAGACGTGGTGCTCGGGTTTAGTGGAGAACTTGTCAGTGTGAGGTTAATGACTGGACTTGACCTTAAGGGTGTTTTCCAACCTGGGCAGTTCTGTGTGGCTCTGTGAAGCTCACTGGCAGTCTGCCACAATGACTCATTACAATTGCACCTAGCAGAAAGATTTCTGTTAACGACAAGCTATTGCAGAATACCGGCATCGCTGGACTCCACATAACATTGGAATTGTCAACTGTGCTCACATCTACATCACCAACATCACCAGAAGCTTAAAAATACAAGGTTCAGATGCACAAAACAATAAATGTCTTAGACTGAGTTCTATCAGCACACGTAACCAATGAACCTTTAAATATTATATTACCTAAGACACTCTATCATCCGAGAAGCAATCTTCTTTCGACGCATCATGCTAAATACCCATATTCGGCTAATCCCACAGATAGCAGGTTCTGGAGAAGTGGAGCAGCACCATGCTTTCTGTCTTTCAAATATGACTTTCTCATTTTCTGAACTGACTTCTGGAACCTTCTCTTCTATAACTCTGTAGCCCTGCAGATGATGTAAAAAAATATTTGTCGCATTATAAGAGCATTGCTAATGGCCGAACAAAATAATTCTTGTCTGATTTATTTCAATTAAACATACTTACTTGCAACAACGCCTTACTAAAAAGGCTGCGTGTTTGTGTCATTTAATTTCTCTTACCAGTTTCAGAATTGGAACAGATGATAAAAAGATTAAATTTTTTAAAAACCTCTAAAGCTTATCTGATTTAAAATACCAGCAACAAACAATCCAATTCTTGTTACCACCCATATTAAAGCGGTTACATCAGTTTCTCTGAGTTTTGTTTCTTGTCTGCTGCTCCCAAGGGATGGCAGAAAACACCACAGTTTACAACGGACAGAGTATGCAACAAAGTTCTGACATCATTTTTTTGTCCTGCAACTGAAAGTATGACTTCTTTTCTCGCTCTCCACTCCACAGTTCTGCCCTCTGCTCCTGTTTGCAGTGGAGGACTGAGGTTGAATCACTGCAGGGTCAGAGTACCCACCTTTTTATCCACGTTAGATTTCTGCCAGGCAGGGAGTTGAATCTGCTTGTCAACAAGTAAGAGAGCCAGAGCTGGCATAAGAACAGCAGAGGAAGAAAAATTCCACCCTTTGGCTGTATCAAGTTCCTAGATGAGCAGGTCTGAGCCAAGTAAGACACTGTGTGTGTCTCAGCTCAGTGTCAACTATACAGAAATGAGCATTTCAGAATGGTTTACCACCAAAAGACTCCTCCCCTCTGGAAAAGGCATACAAGGAATACTTACCTGCTAAGTGGCTAAACTCTCAGGTAATTCTGTAGTTTCAGAATGTCTGAAGAACACAGTCACTAAGCACTGACACCGATTGCCTTTCTCCAATGCAGTAACTTACCCACTGGATGTGTTCCGCAATCAAACAGCCGATAACTTTTTTGTCGTTAGAAATAAAAAGAAGAGTTTTAGTTCTAGAGTAACACATGAGTGGAGCTTGCTGAAATCCCAAGTCATTGTCTACCATTTCTCTAATTTCTTCAACCTGTCAAAATAAGTTTAAATGCCGTTTAAGAAATACATGTAAATATACATTTGCATAAATATATATTTGCAAAAATGCACCAAGGTACCTCCAACACTGAAAGCTATTCTAGAAGTTAAGAATTACCCTAAGTAATCTGCAACACATTGGTCCACATAAATGTTCTTTACAGAAGACTTAGCTGGAAACAGGAAGAGTAGAGACGTCTAAGTCAGCTTCCATTAAGTCCAAGCTTCAATTAGTCATAGGCTAATAGAGAGAAAGCAATAATCAAAGTGTGGACTATGATATTCCAGAAGTAAATGAGATCTATGGCAAAGGTTAAACTGGCTTAGTTGAAGGTTTTCTGTCTGTTATTTTTAAAGTCTTGAAAGAACTAATCCATCAAGGGGTTTGTGCCAAGCACGGTGCCAGGGCAGCTGGAGAACATATGCATTTGTTAATCGTTGCCTCTTTCCTCAAGCCTTCTGCTCTTCCATTAGCTTTACAAAGAGTAACTGAAACTAAAAATAAAATTGTTTAATATTAGCAAGTTTAGAAGAAAAATATAAATGCCAGCATGAATCTGAAGAAAAGCTGATGCGTGAGCTGAGATTTTACTGGGCGATTCTTGCACCTCCAGCTGGGCACTGAAACAGCCGCCACCATCCCTCTGTTACCTCATTGGAGACAGAAATAAGGTGGTCTTTGCTGTGTGGTACATTGAACAACATAACCTTCTTTAATGCACGTTGCAGTAATTAATTTGCTAATTAAACAAAGCAAAACTAGAATTACTGATGCTATGAATATATGAAGTTAGTACTAATCAAATGAAAATTGTGTTTCAAAAATGCTTTTAAAAGGCATTGTATCAGTTACTCTCGACTTCCTCACCTAACCTTCAGGTTCCAATCTTTTACTGACAAGTCCCACCAGCCTACTTGAAACACTGAAGTAACCACTGTTGAAGTCAGTCGTCCACAGCGGTGACAGTTGTAGATCCTCTCAACTTTAACCACACAGAACTACAGATAACCCTATACTTAATGACTTCATTTGTGACAGTCTTCCTTTCTTCTGCCCCACTTTGTATTTTAAGTAAATTTTTTTCAGCCATTTTAGTAAAAAATGAATGTGTGATGAATGTACTAAAATTAAGATAATACCACCAGAGAAACAAAACTTAATAAACTTATCTGCATTAAATATTGTAAAAAGACATTTTTTACTTTCTTTTCAATTGAGTAACTCGAAAAATTCTATGTTACTCTAAAGAAAACCCACTACACTCACGCCATCAGAAAAAGCTCAACCATTCTGTGATCCTGTGACGGTGGTATTGTAAAAAAAGTACCTATTAGTCAGAGCAAATGCACATCTAAACAAAATCTGTGCCGTGCTACTGAAAAAACAAACATCATGACATATTAAGATGCATGAACGCAGGCTAGCTAGCAGGACACCAAAGTACTCTGCTGCTCTAAGTCCACCGGGGTACTGTGCCCATTTTAGATAAAGAGTTTCAAAAGAAACATGAGGCACGGCACAAATGGAAATAATCTAGAGGGGAGTATGACAAGGAGCTCTATAAAACATTACTTATGAGTATAAACTAAAACCAGCACATCAACCCCAAGACCGTGAAAGAACCAGAATTTGTTCAGGCACAGAAAAGGTGTTGCAAAGATGTTTTCTACAGCGTGATTTGCGCTAATGAGGTCATACTGCAGTAAAGAGAATCTGTTGGACATGTAGAGAAAAAGTCCTAATGCTACGGATAGCGAAGCACAGTAACAGTCTGAAGAGGTCAGGAAAACTTCCAGTGGTAGTTTTAGAAAGCTGTCAGATGTATCATAACCAGAGCTGATCCTGCTTTGAACATGGGAATGGACTAATGACTATGAGGCCACTTTCCACCTCAGTTTTTATCCAAAAATCATTTAGAGAATGGTGCCATGTTCACGCTTTGTAATAAAGCAAATACATTTCAGTTTATCTAAACATAGTTAAGAAGTTTTACATTACATAAAACATTTGGCAGACATTCAGGAAGTAGATTAAAAACAAAATTTGAAAAATCAGTTGGTTGATGCTGTTCCCAGCCCTAACATCCACTCGTGCTCAGACCCATCCTCTCCATGAAAAGAACAGTAGTGCCCAGGAGTGAGATGTCTGACCTGTTTGTGGAAAAAACTACAGAACCACTACTATTTTGAGTCCAGCTTTAACCGCTCACTCGTAAATTATACAAACTTTACTAAGAACATTCTCATTATTTATATGAAAACATCAAACAAGGTAAGATATGTAAGTCCAACCCTTTTCACCATACCTTTTTAAGTGCATACTTTGGGTCATCAGGAAGAACCATTATTATCTTTCCATCAGGATATTCAGCCAAAATTCTCTCCTTTTTCCAACCCTAAATAAAACAAACACTTATCTAAACCATACATAAGACGTACTTTTGGAAACAAAAATTGCATATTATTGTTCTAGACACTGAATTTATGCATAGACTTCATGCTGTTTAGTAGGTGCTTTGCTAGAGAAGGAAACTTCAGCTAGCTTTTTAAAAATGAGCACAACAAATATAATATGATCTTATTTATACAATAATTAATACAGTCGCCTAACTATATCTAGGATCAATTTGTGAAAGCGTCTTATGATTTCCCAACTAGATTTTTTTTTTTCCCCAGGACTGCAGTGCAAACTCAGTTTTAAAACAGAAGGAGCAAACTCGGCTCATATAACTGATTTCCAAACCTATGTAATACTTATTTTCCAAAGTCCAGCAAATGGGAAAAACCCTAAGTTTTATCATAAAGATTTCTTTTTAACATAGTTACCTCCACAAATACACACTCAGTTTTAAAGTTTGGCATGCGAAAGACCTCCAGGAGGTTCGAAGTGAACTGATCGGCATGCAGTTGCCCAAAATGTAAGGAATACTTTATTTTGTTACTGATTATAACTGTTAAAGCCACAAGAAGGATACTAGAAAAAAATTTATAACTACCTTCTAAGAATCTAATAGGGAAGGAGGCTACGTTGTGTGTATCTGAAGTATAAACATACTCAAAAAAAATAGAGGTAATTAACTCTTCTTCAGATCCACACTGGTGGTGAATAATGAGCAGTACCTGCATGGAAAAAAAAAAACAAAACAAAAAAGCCACTTAAATCTAGTAAGATGGGACTTGTAGATATTAGAACTCAAGTTGCTTTGATGGGTCCTAAAAATGCTGAATGCAGAAGTAACTCCAGCCACTAAAAAGGCTGATCTACAAGTCTTACTCAAAGCAACTTTAAATAAAAAAGCCTTTGAAGAAACAATATCGATGGAATAATTCTCATTGAAATCTGTATCTTCCCATAAAATAATGTTCAACTAAGGACCAAACAACAGAATCTGGCACTGAACGAATGCCATATATACTACTATCAAAAAAAAAAAAAAAAAAAAGACAAAATGTGTTACAATACTTGATCTGTATCTCATTTTAATCATGCTGATACTACACCCTTACTCCAAACAAGACATGAAGAGAATAAATTTAGAAATTTAGCTACCTGCTGGTAGTCCTGAAACTATTTAAGTATGAGTTTAGCACCCAGTATGGCAATGGCTGCAATCAACACCGTTTCAATCCTGCCTGCTTTGTATCTCAGTAGTAACTGCACTAAACACCAACACAAACAAAGATCCTATTTGAATTTATATACATTATGGTTCGAACAGAAAGGGAAGTAAAGAGCAGTGCCACAATATTAAGGTAAGCAGAAAAGTGCTATTTGTGGGATTGTGACGTGTTTTTTGAGACTGTTACAAAAGGCATCAAAAGATTCAGGCAAGGATTACTACTCTCCAACCTTGAACAGCATCCTCTCTCAGTTTTGTGTCTTTTGCTGCATTTTGGCTACTGTTTGCCCTGCAGAAGCTTTCTACAGTCTATTTTAAACCAACAGTGACCATTGATCAGCACATAAATGCAATGTGTTTGATAATGCCACCATTACCGTACCCCAAAATGTTGCAGGTCTAATGCAGAACATTAAATTTTAGGTTGCAGGCCTAACGCAGAAAACTCAACCCTAAGTTTTAGGTTAACGTTATAGCCAGGTATTTCCAAAAAAATGAAATCTGATGGAAGAAAACATTTTTGAACACCATACTGCTATCATACTTTTAAGCAATAGTATATTAGCAGAAGCCTAAAAAGATTCCTATAAAAATGCAATAATTTACTCTCTAATACTTAGCACTCATTATTTTCATTATTGTCCATCTATCCATTTTCTTAAACTGTAAGTATAATATGGGGACTGATCATATTCACAGGAGGGGTAGTTTTTAAATTGAAGTATTTTGGAACTTATACAGAAATGTATCTTTTAAATGAGCTTTTCCAAAGGTTTCTTCAAACCTAAGCTGATCCAAGATTTTTAGTAAAGACATTTGAAAGTCATGTTCCTTTGTTATTGACCTTATTGCCCTCTACAACTACCTAAAAGGAGGTTGTAGCGAGGCTGGTGTTGGTCTCTTCTCTCAGATTAGGAATGATAGGACGAGGGGAAATGGCCTCAAGTTGCGTCAGGGGAGGTTTAGATTGGATATTAGGAAGAAATTCTTCACTGTGAGGGTAGTTAGGCACTGGAATGGACTGACCAGAGAGGTGGTGGAGTCACCATCCCTGGAGGTGTTTAAAGAACGAATAGATGCAGTGCCTGAGGATATGGTGTAGTGGTTAGAGAGATGCTAGGAGAAAGGCTGGACTTGATGACCCTGGAGGTCCTTTCCAACCATAACGATTCTGTGATTCTGTGATGTAGCTCTAAGAATTTAAAATATAAAAACTAACATTTCAGAAAGTATTTGCATCTCCAGTATCCTGATTGTTCAGTTTTGGTAAGGAATGAACTGTGCTTCCTTTAAACCAGACAAATGGAAGTAATGCACAAGATTGGTCACAGCTCTGTCACACTAAGAGTGCTACACTTCAGCTGGCACTGATCCTGTTAGATACACACAACACACAAAACATGTTTTAGTACCAATATCTTGCATGTGATCTGAAGATGATTTCCCTTAACACACCTATTAACATTTTTTCCTTAACAAAAGCCCACTATTTTAACACTATTTAAACAAAATACAACAACCTGCAAGGTATTTCAATCACTAACTACTAAAGTAGGACTCCTTCACTCAGGCAGATGGCAAGAGTACCCTGGTCTAGTAAGAAACAGAAGCATCATGTCTGCAATATACTGTATAATATTCTACGGCAACATCGGAAAAATCGCTTTTCCTTTCCTTTTAACCGGCATTACTTGAGGGCATTAAGACTTATTTACTGTTCAACCAGATAGCCGAGCACTGATCACAGAATAGAATCATAGAATGTTGCGGGCTGGAAGGGACCTCTAGAGGTCATCTAGTCCAACCTCCCTACACAAGTAGGGATGTCTACCCAGGTCAGGTTACTCAGAGCCTCATTGAGCCTGACCTTGAATGACTCCAGGGATGGGGCCTCCACCACCTCTCTGGGCAGCCCATTCCAGTGCTCTATGACCCTCATGCTAAAGAACTTTTTTCTAATATCCAACCTCAATCTCTCTTTTCCTAGCTTAAAACCATTACTCCTTGTCCTGTCACCTACAAACCCTTGTGAATAGACCTTCCCCTGCCTTCCTGTAGGCCCCTTCAGGTACTGGAAGGTCAGTATAAGGTCTCCCTGGAGCTTTCTCTTCTCCAGGCTGAACAGCCCCAACTCCCTCAGCTTGTCCTCATATGAGAGATGCTCCATTCCCCTCATCATTTTGGTGGCCCTCCTCTGGACACGCTCCAATACATCCACATCTTTCTTGTGCTGGGGGCTCCAGAACTGGATGCAATACTCCAGGT
>VZZY01003813.1:3599-16011 GCA_013400335.1 Eurystomus gularis
AAAACAAGCAGCTGACAGGGCCAACAAAGGGGGTCATCTATCTTGAAATAGATGTGATTTTTAATGCTGTAAGTCTTAACTTTGGCTTTTTTGTACTGCTAAAGAGTTCAGTTTCATGAAAGCTTTTGTTCCTGATTTGTAGAGAATTTCTGTCATTCCCCATTTTCTCTAAACCTTGATGTGTACTACAGAATACTCTTCTGCCACTGCCTGGCACACCCACTCTTTTTGTGGCCGCTGCCGGCGCGAGGAGCTCGCGCCTCTCTCTGCCGGGGCAGCCGCTGCTGCAAAACTTCCTAATTTTTGCAAATTGAAGCGTGTGTTGTTAGCAAGGAGCGGGCAAAAGCTGGAAATACTGACCCACGTTTCCGTGCGCAGGTGAAAGCCAGCATACGAACCTTAATGCCCAAAGAACAGAAGTACATTGAAGAGGAAAACAGGCTGTCCAAACAGGTAAAGAGTAAGGAAACACTAATCCTTTCCGAAAGCCTTAATATCAAGTGTGCACATCCAAATATCTGGTATCGTAGTGCTGAGGGTAAAGAATAACATTTTCATTACCCGTTTGCAAAAGAATATGATAGGTCGGAAAAGGCAGAAACGAAATACATGGGTTTATTGTGTCTCCTCTATAAATTGCAGCTTAATTTCCATGAAATACGTGAATAAGAACACAGTTGAAACCATCGAGTTCCACACATATCAGATTATAGCACAGGTGCATGTAAACTAAGTCTTGCATAAATTTTTTTGCTGCTAACCTTGACCCGAAAGATCCCCATTTGTTGCAGGGCAGAGAGCCTTTCAGCATTCTTTTGGCCAAATTTTAAATGAGTTGGTTGAGGTTTGAATGAAAGCTGGAAGCAAACTAAAGCCCTATATTACTTTTAAGAATCCAGTGGGTAGGAAATGTCTGCACCCTTTTTCTTTTTTTTTACTGGATATTTTTGCCGCTCTCAGTTCTAGTATTTTGGTAAAACGTATTTAAACACGCATCTTACCTTTTTCTCCGCTTGAACTATTTTTGATTCAGTTCTTCCTGTTCCACACACGATGTATTCAACAGAGGGAGAAGTGGGATTTTGGCCGGACGGTGGGAACCACACCTTTGATGTCTGCAGCAAAAAGACAAAGGTGTCAAAATGGGCTTTTATTTTGCTGAAAGCTTGCAGACTTGAGCATCGTTTCAGTTATCTGCTGGATGAATTTTATGCCAGTTGTGTGGTGTATTCCCTCAAAAAAGGTTCAAGAGGCAAAATAGTTCTTTATTTACTGTGGTGCGTAATGCAGTTGCTAGAGCTGCATTTGGCACTGCTGTTCCAGCAGAGAAGCACCAAGGCCTTTCCCTCAAGCTTCCTTCTTCTCCCCACCTTCATGAGAGAAGATGGAACTTCAGAGAAGTAAATTTTAAATACCCACGTTGGGCTGTAGCTTTTTTAAAGCAGTGTGCGTGGGATACCCCACTGCAAGGAAAGAAGATGAATCTTTACATCTGAGTGGTGCGACTGCATTTTAAAACACCCACATTTCCCAAAAGTTAATGTCTTGCTGACCTGCCATTTTCTGTGCTCCTCAATACACAGACTCAATCTTTTGCTGCTTTATTCACTTTTTTTGGTCAAGCATGTTGCCACGTGAGAGAACTTAAGGGTTCTCCTGGATCAAAACCTGGCGCTGCTGTGAGTCACCTCTGTAGGAGTGCAGCTAAAGTTACTTTGAGAAGCACGTAAAAACGTGTGGTCAAAATGCGTCACAGCAGAAAGTGTGCTACAAATGGTGGAAAAATTGGATATAGAGGGTGCAGGCTATCTTAATTAGATTAGAGCAGTGATTTTGCCTTGTTTCAGGTTAGCGTCCTACAGCATCATTAAGAAAGGCCAGAATTTGTGAAGTCCTTGAGAACAGGGCAAGTCGTTCGTACTTAATAAAACTCTGAGATCTTGATAACAAGAACATTTGTGAAGTTCCACAGATGGCTTTTTAAAATCGAGCAACAATTTGTGTACCGTTTAGAATCAAACTCAACAAATACCAGTCAACGCAACTAACAAATTCTCTTCCAAGTCCCTCAGATTTGGAACTGTCTTTCTCAATTTGTGGGCTAGAGAGGCTGACATGTTATTTCGTCAGTCTTAACGGAAATTAAGAATTACGATATTGCGCGCATGACCCTCTCCCGAAGCTTTTGGGATTTTGAAACATTTTCATTCTTTCGTCTTTTTAACAGCTGCTGTTAAGAAACTTTATCCGGACGAAGCGTTGTATCATGGTGCTCATAAATGCTGCCTACTACATTAGCAGTTGCTTTGACTGGGATTCTCCTCCAAGAAGTCTCGCTGCTTTTTTGGTAAGGTCTCCTCTATATTATTGTTAATCACCCTGGTGTATTTGTGTTCTAGACCGAGCGATACTACAGTCTCAATATGGGGGATTCTGATTTTTTTTTTTTAATCAAAAACTTTGCATTACGAAGATACTGCGAATCACGTTTGTTCACTTTTTAAAAAAACTAATTACGTTTAAAATGTCACACAAACAAGGTAGAAAGTTGCTCGGTTTTTTTTTTCTTCATAATTGTACAAATAACGCAAGCAAGTGATAAAATTCAGGTAGTGAACTATGGGTCTATCGTGAGCTTTTCGCACATTACTTCTGTTAAATTTTGTTTTGCCCCCTTGTATATTTCGTATTTACTCTTAAACTTGTTTATACTATTTCATGACTGCTTTTATGTATCGTGAATATCGAATTATTAGTGTTACTTTGCTCTCCACTTGTCAATACATGTTGCACTTCTAACTTTTTTAGGACTACAAAGCTCTGGACCCAAAGAGGCCCAAGGGCCCCAAGTCCCAAAGGACTAAGATTTAGTGTCCTTGGCTTCAAAAAAAAGTCAAAACAAAAGAGAATAAAACAAAACCAACCTTAAATTCGTTAATGAAAGCAAACTAGTACCTTTTAGACATCAGACTCTGGTCATAGTTCAGTTTTCAGTGAATTCATTTTTTAGTGGTTTAAGTGAAACTGCTGTTTCTCCACAGACGTTAGCCTCGTTAATATTAACCTTTATTTTCCTATTAAATTTTGAAAATTCCAAGCATAACTGTAGATTACATTGTGTTTCCCAGAGGAATAACTTTTTATTTTCAAAATCTTACCAACTGCAGACAAGACCAGAGTCCCTGTTTGGTTTTTGCCCATGGAAGTCCCAGCGGGAGTAAAAATGTTTGCAAGGACACACTTTCTGGAACACCTAAATTTCTTAAGTTGGTTGAAATACTGAAGTTATGAGCCTCTCCACCATGAATATGAACAGGGAGTACTCTCTTTGAGTAATTATAGAGGCAGTCTGCTGACAGTAGTCCCAGCTCAGGTGCCTGAAGCTCAGGTGCCTCAAGCTGGGAGATGTTAGACCAGGCGTTGGATCTGGCTGCGCTGGTTTGGTAAAATGGGGAACTTTGGTGCGTCACTAAATCACGCCGTTTTGCAGGAAGTTTCTAGCAGGGCTCAGCCTGTACTAAGTGACTTGTTAAATCCCCCTGTAGCCTGTCAAAGGATGGCAGCAGGCTGTCGGTCCTTGCGTGCAAAGTTCATCAAGAGTACAGAAGATACATGTGGTGTTCAGACTCTCACAGATCTTGACATCTCTACTAACTGCACTATGTGCAAAATTCTAAACATACTTGCTAATTTAGAAAGAGAATGTTATTATTTCAGTTTCAAATGATCAATATTTCATCAGAAAATGCGTGTTTCTGCATAAAAGTCAAACCCTCAAGTTGCTATTGCTGTTCCAGTGAGTAAATA
This sequence comes from Eurystomus gularis, assembly GCA_013400335.1. Lineage (NCBI taxonomy): Eukaryota > Metazoa > Chordata > Aves > Coraciiformes > Coraciidae > Eurystomus > Eurystomus gularis. The sequence goes on from VZZY01003813.1 coordinate 7,407, forward strand.
CTCATCTGTCCAGGTCTGATTTGAGTGTGGAGGTGAAACACCCACCTGGTGTCAGTGGAAGAAAGGAAACGAACAGACGCCCTATTCTTTGGGACAAATTAAATTATTTCTCATGGTGCGCTGTTGTGGCCATGGAAGAAGTCACATTGCTGTGAAATTGTGATTGTATCCAATCACAGAAGAAATTCAGTGTTGCAATAAGTCACTGGAAATACATAAAATACAGAATTTGAGCGGGGGGGGTGTCTAGTGAGGGTACATCATTGTATGGTGCTTACAGTGCATTGCAGTAGAAACGTGTTTCTGATTTTATCTCCAAGTATATTCATACATATATTTACATCTCTATCTCAAAAGCCTGCTTTCCTTAGTTTTCTTTTGGTATTTGTTGTGCTGTGCGGTGGTTGCAGTGGTTATGGACACATCACGTCTGCGTCAGTGCTGACGTAAGCACTGATGTGCATCCTGTGCTTGTCAGCCTGACATTGCTCTGTCCAAGGATCAAATCATCCCTCCCTTGGGCAAAAGATTGATGGGTTTTTGTCAGCCGGGTCAAATCTACGTGAACTTCTATCATGGTCGTGAGATTTGGATTTAGATGGCTTCTGGAGTCTCGTCGTTATCACAGGCCCTTGGAAAATCGTGAGAGCGGTTCACTTGCACGTGTAACGCTGAGTTATGCTTGCACAAAGGTTACGCTGGAATTTAATAGATTCTATAAAAAAAGCTGTACTTATATGTATCATTTTCATCTCTTCCCCATTATACAAATCGTATCTCCTCTTGAAGTTGTCTCCCAGAGGTTGGAGAATGTCACAGTGAAATGTCAGTGCCAGAAAGGAGATGAGAAATAGGCCGTTCTGGAGGTTTCCAGCTCTGTAGGCAGACTAATAAATAATGTACGAGAAGTAAACTTTTAAACTAGCACTTTCTTCCTTCCTGTTGGATTTGAAGACGTCTCTCGATGGGTAACGTCCTGATACCGATTTACAGACATTTCACACAACTTACATGTGTTAAGGTTGATTTCTTCTATCTCCCGTTGCCCCAAGTTCTTGGTGTTGCAATCGCAGGTACCCTCATCTCGTACCTCACCCCATGGCTTTACTTTGTGGAACAGACTGCCCACTGGAACTTCCCTGGAGGTGTTTAACAAACAAGTGGATGTAGCACTTGAGGTGATGGTCTAGTGGCTAGAGAGGTGTTGGGATGAAGGTTGGACTTGATGCTGGTGGTCCTTTCCAACCATAATGACTCTATGATTCTATACCCCAGAACTTCACTGTCCCAAACCTTTACACTATTTGGGACATTTTAGGAAAGGAAATGCTTTATTAAAGGTCTAGAATAGTTCTTTCTCAAATCTATCCAAAGGCATCAGCTCAACAACCGGTGTTGCCCGTGCTGTACCTCTTAAGTACAGAAACCTAGAAGTCAAGCTTTCAATGTTCTAGATTATGCATTTTCTCAACTAAACAGTATTTTACTTGCTTCTGTTGATCTTCATAAATTCATCGCCTCCTCTGAGGATTTTATCCCAATGACTTAAAGTTTTGACTCCATTTTTCTTTCCTGCACCTCAGTAATTCACCGCAGAAGAGTAATTGCTACCAAACAATTGTGTATTTTTGTGCTAATATAGCCATGATGTACTATTAGCTGTTGTTTTTCAGATATTCAAAGATATTTGTAAATAACTCATGAAACATAGATTAGTCTGGCTGGAATATGACTTTGGATTTGAACCATCAGAAGATTTGATAACGCTCTCCTTTTTCATATTTATTTCATGTTAAGAAAAGGAAGTGTATTGCAACAATGTTAAATTAATGATTCAGTTCCAGAACAGCTTTATTAAATGACATACAGCCTTGCTGTGTCTCGAGGCTGGTCAAGAATGTGTTACATCCTTGTGTTTGTGCTTCTAAATGCAATGGGAAGAGTAGAATAGGTAGAGAGGGCCCTTGCTGTAAATTCACATTATTTTCTGTATTTAAAACAGGCCCTTGGATTATTTGAATTATTGATTTTTGTATTTTTTAAAATTTTAATTAATATGGTGTATTTCGAGGAGAAGAACTTTATTAGCATATGCAAAAGTGGATGGTTTCTCTTCAGATTAATCTGCTGCGGGCACTTAAGTGTCTACTAAATTGGGCCTAATTTCCATCAGCTTCTTGACCAGACATTTGTGTTCTTGCAGATGTCAGTGGGTACACCGTCGCGGGGGAAAAAAAAGTGTACACTGTTTTTTTCCGATACTGTCATTTCTCACCGTAATGAGCACAAAAATAATTGGACAACTGAGCTATCAGTAAAAGGACACACTTCAACGTGAGTCAATGAATTATTTTACGGGGCAAACTTTAATCTTTAAATGTGATTGTAGATAATTTGTGCTACCATCTGTCCATTTGGAATTCTTTTAGCCTTTTCAGTCGTTATACAGTAAGTGCTGCTGTGTTTAACATTAACATTTGATATTTTACACATTTAATTTCTGTACTGCTGCGTGGTCCTTGGGGAGCTTCGCTCTAGTGCTACATGAGAGAGACAAAGTATTGATCAGTTAACATTTCAGCTACATTTATGTATGTCGCAAAATTAATGAAAATGCCAGACAAAAATGTCAGAGTGCACAAAAAGGTAGAATTTAAATTTGGTAGTTTAATGAAAAGTTTAAGATGTGCATTATCAAAAATGTCCCCTTGCCTTTAAAGTACAATTCATAACGGAGTAACTAAAGGGAACCACATATTTTACTTAGAGGAACATTGAGCATGAAATATGAGGGAATGTATAATCTTCAAAGTATTTGGTATCCCAAAATGGCCTCAGTAAAGCACTCTAATTGCCTGCTTGAGCGTTTAACTGTTACTCAGAAAATAAACTTGTTTCCTTTCTCATTTGGAAGCAGAGCAGCCTCGCCCCGTCAGATACTTGCTTTTCACCATGTCCTCAAACTGAAGCTTTCTATGGACATCTTCTCCTGTTCCTGATCACGTTCCTTTCAATATGTATGTGTTGTTCCTCCTTCTACACCTGAGTTTGGCTGCACATAGGAAATACTTTTCTTTCCTAGGCTTTGAAATATTGATAAAACGACTTGCCCTGCATCCCAGTCATCTGTCAGGTCTAACCCACCTTCGCTTTGTCTTCGAACGTTGCACAATTCGTGTGTGAAAATGACACAATAGCGTCCCTGGCCTTTGGCTAAGTGCTAGTTCTTGTGCTCACCATTTAGTTGTGGTGGTGTCATGATAATTAACTGAAACCGAGAAGGAAACGGGAGGAGAAGGAGCTGGTCCCTAGCAGGAAATGAGACAGTGAAGTAGTCTTGTCAACTTGCTAGGTTTTCCCCTATGAGAAATAATCACTACTGTGTATTTCAGAAGCCACTTCCAGTCAAAGCTGAAGGACAGGGGTTATGTTTTGGGATGTGGTACCATCCGGAGGGGGAATGCACTTGTGTTAGTTATTAAATATCTTCCTTTTTTCCCCACACTGTAGGAGAATCAGGATTTTGCAGATAGATTTAAAAGCCCTTGTTGATGCCATTATTGAGATTATGACGTATAAACACCTTCAAATTGCTTTTTACTAAACCTGGGGAAATGGATCATCAGATTGTCTTTGCTGCCCGTTGTCTGGAATTCGGAATTGGAAGAAGTGCTGGTAAGGTAGTTGCCAAAACCTCTTACATCCTAAAAAAGCCTTTCCAAAAATTCCTCTTGCTGTCAGAACTGCCTGTTTTCCAAAGAGAGATTTGCAGAGGTCCAGTGACATGGCAGTGGCAAGGCCACGCACAAGATTCATTTCTCATGCAGGTTGCATGCCTGTGCAAGAGTCCTTCAGCTTTTTGTCAGCTCTGTCTGCACGGGCCAGGGAGAGAATGAAGCAGAGCAGGCTGCTGTGCTCCTGGCTTTTTTCAGAAGTAAAGCAGACAAGAAGAAATGTGATCTCAATCCTGTTTTCTCGTACGAGGAAAGGCTGGGCAACATTTAGGGTTTCATTTTTTAGAAATCACTTCCATTTCACGGAGTGGATGCCCACTCGCTGTGCTGGTTCACCAGAGTGATTCATTGCCTCGGTGTGGACCTGGCGCGGTTCTCGGTAGCCTGGAGCATCCTGTGTGCCACCCAGCTGCTGATCGGGGAGTGCATGTGCCTGTCCGTCTCAGGTTGTCACCATCCAGGTGTCTGGGGTACCCTTCGCAGGGTGTCTAAAATGGCACCAGCTCTACCTTTAGGCGCCTTAATAACTTCCTTAGGTGTTCATTTTACCTGCATATCTACTTTAGGTTCTTACCTAGGTTCCATTAGGAGTTCTTCATAACCTCAAAACCACCTCTTGCAGTGTGTGGAAATGCTTTCCTTATTTTGTGATTTCTCAAACAGGAAATACACAGCAGAAAAGAGCTTTGGTGTCACAACTTGATAGGACAAGAGGAAACGGCCTCAAGTTGCGCCTGGGGAGGTTTAGGTTGGACATGAGGAACAATGTCTTCCTGGCAAGGGCTGTCAAGGCCCAGGCTGCGCAGGGCAGTGGTGGAGTCCCCACCCCTGGAGGGGTTTCCAAGCCATGGAGATGTGGTGCTGAGGGACATGGGTTAGTGGTGCCCTGGCAGTGCTGGGGGAATGGTTGGACTTGATGATCTTAAAGGTCTTTTCCAATCAAGCAGTTCTGTGGTTTCTGTAAGTCTTGGACTTTTCCCTTCTTTACCAGACCATTCTTCCTGCCTATTTTTACTTTTCTCTCTACTGAGAAAACTGACAATTTTGCTCTGAAAGTATTTGATTACCGGAGCTCTTAGAATCCTGTTATAGCTTGATACACCAAAAGGTCCGATGAATGAAAATGTGGTTGATAAAAATGACAGAAATTAACAAAAACTCCTAAGTTACTCTCCAGTATTTAGTGTTGCCAAAAAAGTCATTAAAAAAAAAATCTTGGATTTTCTCTTAAGGCAGTGAGTGATGTTCCTAGAAATCTGGGCAGCCAGCTTGTGTGAGTTGCAGCCCTGCTCTGAAGTATGTGTCCCATAACACAAGTCACATACAAGGTGATCCCCAGCACCTGGAGTTACTGGAGGAGCTGCAGGGTGGTGGCATTGGACCCAGCATGGCTACGTGTCCAGAGAGGGGTTCATTACATCGTATATCTTTAGCTGAAGTTTCCTCTTGAGTGCACAAAGCTCTCCTGAATAAAAAAAACTTTCTGATAGCATTGATATTAAATTTGGACAATTATTTAGTCTTGGTGTTCTAAGGAGAAGGTAGTTGTGCACCCTGTCATCACTGGGTTCCCTGCATTCCTGCTTCACTGTCATTGCAGGAAATCTTGGCCATTTAAACTTTCATTACTTAAGTAGCCATGGTAGTGTTGAGTCAATTGTTGGACTGGATGATCTTAGAGGTCTTTTCCACCCGTAATGGTTCTATGATTCTAGAGCACGTGGGTGAATTATTAAATACCATATTTTTTCATCATTGTTTAGTTGGGAGTCATATGAGAACCAACACGTTCGTCTTACAAAGAGTGTTTTACTTCCTTTTTATTTTAGCAGCAGTAGATACCATTATGGTTTGCTTTGAAGGAGAAGGTCTATGGGACATGCTAATTTTAGGGGGTTGTTCAACAGTTAATACAGTGTAATGTTTTGCAAAAAGTCTCAGTGTAGTAGAGAAGCAATGGCCAGGGAGGGATGCCGCATGCTAGTGAGAAAAGCCCAAGTAAGAAAAATCAAACCGAGAAGCAATGTTTCAGAGCCATGGACAATGTCATGTACGAAAGGCTTAGAAAAGGCAGCCTGTTCAGAAATGAACCTACCTATTTCTTAGAATCATAGAAGCATTTTGGCTGGAAGGAACCTTTACGATTATTGGGTCCAGCTGTTCCCCCAGCACTGCCAGGTCACCACTAACCCATGTCCCTCAGCACCACATCTCCAAAACCCCTCCAGGGATGGGGACTCCACCACTGCCCTGCCCAGCCTGGGCCTTGACAGCCCTTGCCAGGAAGACATTGTTCCTCATGTCCAACCTAAACCTCCCCAGGCACAACTTCAGGCTGTTTCCTCTTGTCCTATCGCTTGTTCCTTGGGAGAAGAGCCCGACCCTACCTGACCCAACCTCCTTTCAGGGAGTTGTGCAGAGCCAGAAGGTCTCCCCTGAGCATCCTTTTCCCCAGGCTCAACACCCCCAGGTCCCTCAGCTGCTCCTCACCACACTCGTGCTCTAGACCCTTCCCCAGCTTCGTTGCCTTTCTTCCTTGCACTCCTTAAGGAAGCCTCAGTGTTCTTATCCCCACGGAGATATCCCTGCATCCCTATAGAGCAGCCACTGCTTTAGTAGGTGTGTGGCTGGTGGGTCACACTACAAGCATCTGTGCTGGGTGGAAGAATTAGGAAAAAACAAGTAATTTTCAATATGCTCAGTTTTACTGGAGTGAAAATGCTTAAGGTAACTTCATCGTGTTTTGAATACGCATCGTGAAAATGTATGTCCTGCTTATACTGCTCAACATGCAGTTTTATAATTTCAGGTTTGGTTACAGATCGTGAAATCCAGACTGTTTATACAAAAGAGGTTTAGAAAGTATTTTGTTCCACCTAGTTCTGCACGTGCTGTATGACTTGTAGTGACTGGTTTTGTTGGTGTTGTAAGGAAAGCCTCAAAGGAAGAACACCGCAAGTAACCATAGCAAAAGTTACACGGGAAGTTTTGTCCCTTCTTCCAAAAAAGGGACTGTCTACCACACACAGCTTTATCCTACATTTTTGGCAATGCTTCCCATTCCAGAAATGGCAGGCTTGGACCAGAGGGAGTTTCAAAGCTGATCTCTCACTTGAAATTAACTGGTGGGATGCAATGCTGCTTGTGGTGAAGATACCCAGAACCAGCAGAACTGACAGGGAGAAGGAACTATGAGTCTGTTCTTCTCAGGACAGTAGGAAGTCAAAGTGAAAAACGGCTGTGTCGTTCTGCTGTCTCCTTTCCTGTGGCCCCTCTGCCTTCCTCCTCAGCGTGAGGTGGACTTCCCATGTGAGAAACTTTATTTTCACCCGAACACCGTTAAGATTTATAGAGGGAATACCTATGAAAGAACTGGGCATTTACAGCTAAAGCAGGAAAGCTGCTCATTCTCCCAGTTAGGGAAACTTTCTGGAGACAGAGTATGAAAAAGTTGCACTAGAAGTTGTCCTTTGCTTGGGATTATTTGTCCCTCTGTGTACTGAGGAGACCGTCTTATTTTCAAGGGGACAAGCCACCAAAGTGCAATGTTACAGAAGAATTCTTAAGTTACTTAATACTTAATACTGAAAGGGGCCTACAAGAAAGCTGGGGAGGGACTTTTTACAAGGACCTGTAGTGATAGGACAAGGGGTAATGGCTTCAAACTGGAAGAGGGGAGATTTAGGTTAGAAGAAAGAAAGACGTTCTTTACCCTGAGGGTGGTAAGACCCTGGCAGAGGTTGCCCAGGGAAGCTGTGGATGCTCCATCCCTGGAGGTGTTCAAGGCCAGGTTGGATGGGGCCTTGAGCAACCTGGTCTAGTGGGAGGTGTCCCTGCCATGGCAGGGGGTTGGAACTAGATGATCTTTAAGGCCTCTTCTAACCCAAACCATTCTGTGATTCTGAGTTTACAAGTGGTGTTTTTTCTTCTGAACTGGGTTTGAGTTATGCAGCACATTATTAATGTAGTCTTTATTGTACAGCTTAGCCAGGGTGAACATTGCTTTCACCCTGAGTGTTTTCCATACCTGAAGAACTAGGATGAAATCCATTCTTTCAGAAAAATGATGCTTTTCTGAACCACCTCTCCCCATACTTCCCTCCTGGGTGCTGGCCCAAGGCAGCAGCTGCAGATCTCGGTGACAAGGCTGCACTGGGCAGGTTCCTATCTAAGCAGAATGTTTGCTTAATTTTCTTAATGAAAGGCCAAACTGCTGGTTGCAGAGCTTTGGAGAAGACTCTGGCATAGCCTTAAGACGTGTTATTGGTACAGGTCGGGTGTTTGCACGGCCTGCCTTGCACAGTAACTTTTTGTACAGATGATGGTGGTGTAAAGAGGAGGAAAAACTGTCTTGAAGATCCTTTCAGTTAAATATTAATGAAAGAAACAACGTGGTCTAGATAGCTTTGTAATATGTGAAACAGAGTGTGGCCAAAATGTTGCTCTTTTACCAAGAGTCATGCTTAAGGGATTTAGCTTCTACGGGAGAATTTCTGTTGACCTTGAAATAAAAAGCCTGTAAACCTCATCGTTTCATATAAACAGCATTGGCCTTTTTCAAAATTTAATTTTCAAAAGAAAAATAATGGATGTTTATATCCAAAAGTCTGTTTATAACTTTCCAATAGAGACATAAGTTATAAGCATAATTTATTTTGGTTTCACTGGCAGATTTTATTTATTCCAGAGTACACATTAACACTTATACAGCAGAGGGATCTAATGTTGCGACCAGGATTGTTACCGAAGACAAAAAAAAATTGATAACTGTAAGCCAGGTGATACTGGGTAGATGTGCAACTGCCATTCAGCAGGATTTGGACAGACTGGAGAGCTGGGCAAAGAGGAACCTCATGAGGTTCAACAAGAAG
>VZZY01003813.1:24948-43416 GCA_013400335.1 Eurystomus gularis
TTCCGGCAAAATTCAAACCTCCTCATCTTTCAAATTGTTAAAGGAGCCCAAGCATTTAAAAAAAAAAAAACAACAACCTGATAAGAGAGTAGTTTTTATTGGTTGTCTCGCCTGGGCGAGTGCCACGTAGGGCAGCAAGAAAAGCTGACTTGTTTTTGAAGGCCCTGCTTCAGTTTGTGGTGTCGGTGGCCAAGTCAGGAAGGCACCTGCTGTTCATAACGACTGCTCGTATCGCAACTCGTTAGACCAGGGAGATGTTCTCCAGCGCGGGGGGTCCTTCCCCAGGAGGAGAGCCCCGTCGTGACTGATTTGTGTCAGACCGAAGCATATACTCCTTTAGATGGGAAGAAAAATTAGCATGAGGGAAAGTGGCCTCTCGATCTATACATTAACGAAAAAAAAAGAAAAAAAAAAATCTTGTTTTAATAGCATTTCATTTTTAAAATCTCCTGTTACGTCCTCGCAGCAACGCACGTCTCCACGTCTCGTGTTTTACACGCAGCTATCCATTTGCCTAGCGAGGGAGAGCTCACCGTGCACGGGCATGGCTGGTGGGGGTTTTCTGTATATCACGTTATATTTCTGGGTTTGGAGTGTGGGAAAAAATAAAGACCACACAAAACGTGACAGGGAACCGTTTAACTCCTTGTCCGGAGGATGAGCGTAAGTTATCTTTAACTTTTCATAGTTAGGCAGCAGGAGGCAGGAATCTGGTGGGGTTGGTGGCAGAAGGGTTGGGGGGAAATACGCTTACATGCCTCTACAGTCGATTCCTCTAAACTTAAAGGAAATTCTCAAGTGAGGGTATCAAAAAATACCTCACGACAAACTTATGCTAAAGCTACAACACTGCAATTCCGTGATTTTCTACCCTGTTTTCTCTTTCTGCCTTTATTAAGTGAACTCATTATTTTTTCATCGTTATTCAGGATATAAATACTACGTAGCTCTCATTGTGCGTGGGGTGTTACAGTGGCGTAAAACTTGCATTTCACAGGTCACCATGAGCCCCATCTTAAGAAAAACAGGGATTTTTAATGTTTGAAGTCGTTTAAAATTTACCTGGTAATCTGTTTTAAGATGCTCTGTCCTATGATGACATTCAAGCAATTAGATCAAACTCTTTTTCAGTAAAGGGCAGGCTCAGTCCATGTGAATGTGTTTACCTGAAGTATTCCTTCTCCTGGGGAAGAATATCTTCTATTATCAGGCAGGTCCACCGAGCAGAGAACCAGCGATTTGTCACTGTCAAGGCACAAGATCAAATTTTCAAAGGAAAAAACTGGAATGCAATCACAAGCTTTCGTGAAGCAGACGCTGAGTATTGTGGCCCTACTTTTAATGTATTTTTCTTTCCGAAATCTGACACGGATAAACATTATTGAACTACTGTTTTAGGGGATTACTGGTATTACTTTGTCGTGTGATGTGAAAAACCCACGGCCGGATTCTGTTCTTGTTAGGCTACTTTTACATCAGGATTTTAGCTGGTTTGGATTCTCCATTTGCTTACACCCTTTTTTTATCAAGATTCAGGTATTTCGTTGCTGAGCCTGGTTTGCTAGGGCAGGCTGTCGGTGACGTCATTCTTTCAGGGAAGAAAAGATTATATGCTCCAGCAATGACACTTTTGTTCCATCCAGGTCGGTGCTGGTGGGATCCAGAAGTCACCCCTTTCTGGATTTCTGACCTCAGGAGGGCTGTTGGCTGGGTCTCCACCACCACCTGCCTCTCTGTCATTTGCCTGGTGTTGTCCTGGCTAGGACAGGGGTTTTCATCTGCTAGGGTCGGGATGCTGCTGCCTGAAGTGGTAGTGAGATGGAATAAAGATCCAAGAGAAGAGAACTGCAGAGGCTTGCAGCCAGGTCTTTGTGATCTGGACTCTTGGACCTAAGTGTGGTGGTATTTTAGAGTGGGATGTAAACGCTGCTCTGTTTTTTTGGCTTTCTGCTCTCTGAAGGAGCCCGATCCTTCCCAGTTATTTGTGCCTTCATAAAGGGAAGGGTCACGGGATTTTTTTTCACCCATCTGTATCGAGAAATCTGTTAAATGAGAGCCCCTACTGTAAAATACTCAGCTATTTAAAAAACAACAGAGTTGTGTGGAAACCACAGTTCTTGAAAGTTACTGCAAGTTGATCCACGAAGGGCCTTTCTTACGCCACTCCTATTCCATTTTCTCATTATCCATGGTGTCTGCACAGGACTTGCTCTGAGGAGACATTACAGTGGCCTTCAAGTACTTAAAGGGGGCCCACAGCAAAGCTGGGGAGGGACTTTTGATCAGGGAGTGACAAGATGAGGGGCAACAGCTTTAAACTGGAAGAGGGGAGATTTAGGTTAGAAAAAAGGATGATATTCTTTACCCTGAGGGTGGTGAGACACTGGCCCAGGTTGCCCAGGGAAGCTGTGGATGCTCCATCCCTGGAGGTGTTCAAGGCCAGGTTGGACGGGGCCTTGAGCAACCTGGTCTAGTGGGAGGTGTCCCTGCCAGGGCAGGGGGTTGGGACTAGATGATCTTGGAGGTCCCTTCCAACCCAACCCACTCTGTGATTCTATGATTCTAAGCTACTATCCATTTTAGGGGTGCCAAGATGCAATCCCATCTGGGAACTCTTAAAATTCTTTTCTTTTTTTTTGCTGAATGAATTCTTCATGATATAACTGATAATCCTTGTGTTCCTCTTTTTAAAATCTTTTGCCGGTTACATACTGAACTTTTCACTAACCTGAAGTGTTCAGAAGAAAACCAACATTACTGCCATAGTATAACTTGTCCTTCTGCTCACAGACCAAAGCAATCGTTTTAATCATATATCATATTGATCAGCATTGCTCAGATCCCCTCTGAGGCTTCTCTTGTGCAGCTCAGCAGCCCCAGGGCTCTCAGCCTTTCCTGGGCACAGAGATGCTCCAGGCCCCTCAGCATCATCTTCAGAGCCTCTGCTGGACTCTTTCCAGTAGTTTCTGTCTCCTTTGAACTGGGGAGCCCAGAACTGGACCCAGGACTCCAGAGTCGGCCTCCCTGGGGCAGAGTAGAGGGACAGGAGAACCTCCCTCAACCTGCTGGCCACACTCTTCTGAATGTACCTGTAGAGGGGACATAGGGAATTAATTCTAACCAGAATTTCAGATCTCTTTTGGAAGATACCCTTTTAAATTGAGGGAGACTGGCAGTGTTTAGGTTTGTTTCACATTCTCATACAGTAGGTAGTCTCCTTCCCCTCCATCTTTACCACAAATGCACATGGTGCTCTCATGTTTCCTGGCGTTTCAAGCCTGAAGTCAAGCGCAAACCCCTTGCCCATGTCCTTATTTCCTTGGTTTGCATCCTTGCTTCAACCTTTTGTGGGTGGGTGAGCAATCTTCAGAATTTTTTTTTTTTTTTTTGCAGTCATATCTATTTTTTTACTCTTCGGTAGTGTCTGTGAACTGTCCGGGAAAAAACTAGTGTTAAGTTAGCAGGCCAGTGCAGAAGTGCATGAGGTCTTTGGAATAATTTCAGTTACTCTTTTAGAGTAGTACAGATGCTTAATAAGATGTGTAGCTGAGAAAATTTGGAGATGTGCCTTCATGTCCTGCTTTTGATAGGACATGCTATTTTCTTCATGTTTGTGTGTTAAGAAAGTAGAAGTTACAAAATGGCATCACGCTTTCTGCCGTAACAAGAAAAACTGAAAGGAGGAGAGGATTGGGTTGGGGAAAAATAGAAGGAAAGGGAAGAAATGCTTCATTTTCTTGTGCTAGGTGGTTTCAGGCCAAGTTGTTTTCATGTGTTGAATATATGTTTTTTATTAATAAAATCACATGCAGCGTAAAAATCCTGTCTAGTTTCTACCTGGGTTTTTAACTCAATAGTTTCTACCTCAGCAGACAGTATTGTTGTTAAAAGATACACTCTGCTAACACAGGTTTACCTATAAAGTAAAAAAAAAAATAAGTCTTGGTTGTAGCTCGGAGCGGATGGTGTTTGTGTTGACTTTGTCAAAAGCAGGATTAAAATCAAGAAGGGAACTGTACCTTTTGGATATTTGTTATAAAAGAGGCAGTAACATCTTTGCGTCGCGGTGTTATTCTCTAGAAAGCGAAGCCACCAGCTGAATCCGAGCCTGTTTATTTCACAGCCACTTTAATTTTACCCTTTTTTTTTTTTTTTTTTTGCCCCCCCTGCTCTCGGAACGTTTAAAAAGACCTTTTCTTCCCCAGCCTGCTCAAGCAGTGCAAGACCTAAATCAATCCTAAGTGGCAACCACTTCTCCCAGTGCTGAGTGTGGCTGTGTGTTAATTAGCTGAAACAGATTATCCCCTGGCGTGTGGCGTCGTGTTTGCGGTAACTTTTAGCGTGCATAGTTTCTGGTGGATTTCGTGTTTATTTTCATGTACTGAGGCAAATTCTCAGTGTGTCTTCAAATTACCTCCTTGGGGGTGTTGTTTTTTTTTTCTTTTTCCTGAGCTAATCCTGACAGACTCTCCCTGCCAGATATGCCCATCATCAAGAACGGGAGAACGCTGCACATGCAGCAACCTCTGCGCTTGGGGCTGTATGCAAATTTAATGCCCAGCTCATTTCTGTTTCTCTTACATGGATGACAGACACTTTAACAATAACTTCCACATTTCCCCATGGAAATCCCATTGTGTTACCGTATGGATGTGAGCACGTACATGCATTTACTTTGTGTACGTGTTGGAATACGATACCGGGGACACCTGTGCTTGTAAATACGTTCCGTGCCCTCTTTTGTGTATTTACATATAGATAAAATGCACGTGAGGAAGCTTGTGTCAAGGATGCAGTCATCAGACGGCTCCTTATCAGAGAGGTAGCTAGGTCCCGCGGAGACTTATCAGATGCTAAAAAATAGATAGGGTGGAAAATGCGATAAACAAGAAATTGACACTGAAAATAATTCTGCAGCATTTGGGGGTTTGTGGCTTTCCTATGGCAGCGAGAAGCAAGAGCATAGGAAATAAGCTTTTGTTTTCTGATGTCTGAAGCGGGCACAGGGGGAGCAAATGATATTCCAGCGCCTGCAAATAGAGCCTTCTCCAGGTAACGTCACAATCTTCATGGCGGAAATGAATTCTCCCTGGTGCTACAGGTTTGGGAACATCTGGGAGTAGCTGAAAAGCTACTAACTTCTCTTTTTTTTTTTCCCCTGCTTTTTGAGGGCAGTAACCACAGCGTGGGCACCTGGACACCAACATCTGTATGTAGGCACTGAAATAAAAGGTGCAGCACAGGGTACCCGCGGTCCAAGCCCCTGCTCTGAATGAGCTTTGGCGTGCTCCTTCCCAAAAGGAGTGGCAAGAGGAAAGGATTGCATCCCAAACTGCATCCTTGTCCCAAACCGGACCTGGGATCTGTTCCTCCATCTCTCTGAAACCAGCATTCGGCCACGCGGGTTGGTGTGTTTGCATTTAGGTAGCACAAAACTCACTTTTCGGAATAACTTTGAGACAGAGATTCCAGAAATATGGAGGGATATTTTAGAGAGATTTCAAGACAGGGAATCCATACAGACAGTAAACACTATTTTTCCTTTTGGTGAGAATTTCTTTCCTCTGGAATTCCTGGTCTACCTGCTTGCCAGAGTTTTGTTTCAACAAATTTTTTCTTTTTCTTCTTTATTAGTCATCATTCACAGTGCATTTCGGGTCTTAAAAAGCCATCATTGTTGCCACAGTATTTTTTTACTTTAGTATACTGTTAGAAAACGTCTGCCTTTTTTTTTTCTGCTTGAGGTGGGAATGATAATTTCATGGTGGTGGCATACAGAAGAGAAACAACAAAAAAAACACCTACCTACTAAAGTATTCAAACACTGCGGTCACAGCTCAAGAAGAACTTCTGTGAAACTAATTGTATTCAAGTATAAAAATACACGGTAGAAGTTCTACTGTTGTAGAAGCAATTCAACCAATTTTCTTTCTTTTTATTCTTAGAAACAAAATTGTTATTCATATAGAGAGATACAGCTAGACCTACGTGAAGGTGTAGCGGCAAAATATATAGAGAGATTTAATTTTCTCTACCTTCTGACACTGCCTGCTGCGAAGTTATATTAAGGAAAATTTTAAAAAGCATCTCATAGTTGAGATTCCTTCCACCTAAATTGTTATGCCTCGTCAATTTCAATGTTATTTCACAAATAATGTCTACTATGTAGTAGTCCCAAATAGCATGTGGTAAAGTGACAGGAACAAAGGAAGTGATGTAATTGTCTGGTGGGGTTTTGACACTGCCTTTGTTTTTGCAACAGCAGTGGTTGTTCAGTTTTAAAACAGAAGGTCTGCGTGCAACTTCCCACAAGGCCCTGTTGCTTCGGTGTGTTTTTATACGTACCATTGTTACTTCTCTTTTTCACTTCATTATTATGCCCTCCTCCGTTTCTGGATGTATTTCTTCCCTTGCTTTCTTTGTTTTTTATTGTCCTGTATAATCACTTGCGACGCTGCTGGTTCTCAGGCTGTGATTTGCAGTCGCTTTCCACAGCGAGTGCTTCCCAGCTATAAATCCATGTTGAACAGCTCGTGTTTGGAAGTTTGATGATAAGGATGTGCGGTGGTCGGGAAGGATGTGTGATAACTCAGAGTGGGCTCTCATTTCAAAAGCTGGAGAGGCAGGGCCCCGGGCAGTACCAACTCGCGGAGCTGTGACCACGTCTGGAGCATTCCGAAGGTAAGGTGGATAACTCACTCGTGGCTGTCTCGTCCTCACGGAGCTGGCTCCTCAGTCAGAGCGTGTCTTTGTCCCTGTAACGCAGACACGAAAGTTACGCAGATTTCTTGGAGTAGGGGAGAGGACTTGGGGAACGTGGCAGTGACTCCTATGGCACATCTCCATCTCCAATGCACATAGGGTGCCTTCCGAAAAGTGTGGCCAGCAGGTTGAGGGAGGTTCTCCTCCCCTCTACTCTAACCTAGGGAGGGCATCTCTGGAGTCCTGTGTCCAGTGCTGGGCTCCCCAGTTCAAGAGAGACAAGGAACTATGGAGAGACTCCAGTAGAGGCTCTGAAGATGATGCTGAGGGGCCTGGAGCATCTCTGTGCCCAGGAAAGGCTGAGAGCCCTGGGGCTGCTGAGCTGCACAAGAGAAGCCTCAGAGGGGATCTGATCAATGCTGAGCAAGAGCTCAAGGGCCCAGGGGGGGCAAGAGGATGGGGCCAGACTCTTGTCAGTGGTGCCCAGCCACAGGACAAGGGGCAACGGGCACCAAGTGGAACCCAGGAGGTTGCATGGGAGCAGGAGGAGAAACTTGTTTGGTGTGAGGGTGTGGGAGCCTGGCCCAGGCTGCCCAGAGAGGTTGTGGAGTCTCCTCTGGAGAGATTCCAAAGGTGCCTGGACACGATCCTGGGCCCCCTGCTCTGGGTGATCTGCTGGAGCAGGGGGTTGGATGAGATGATCTCCAGAGGTCCCTTCCAATCCTCACCATGCTGGGGTTCTGTGATCTCATGCAAGTGCTTTATTGTGGTACCTGCATCTTAAGGATTTTATGCTCTGCTATTATGGGCTGTGGTGGGATTGTGTCTCAAGGCTTGGGCTGCCATGGTATTTAACTTTTTTCTACCTGTATAGGGGTCAGTACCCATCATAGTGGCTGGTGTCCTGGAAGTGGTTCTGTTCATTAACATACGTGGAGAAGCACTGGTGGGGAATTTCAGGTAGAAAAGCTGTATAAGCAAGCCTGGAAGGGTATGAAAAGCTGTGATGCTTTCACAAGATCTGTGTTTTATTAAAAAAAATGCTTTCTACATTGTTTCTATTCCTTACTGACAACTCTTTACTTTTAAATTATTCACATTCCCTTAGTATAGAAAACTTCATTGCAGTGGGCTTTGATATAACATTGGATTATATATATATAAATATTTAAAGATCATGTTAAAGTATTCTGGACAGTAATTAAATAGAGTTTTAAGAAACTCAAATTTCTGGATGATTTTACTTATGCACTGCGGGATGGAAGGGCATCCAGCCAGATTTTCCGTGAGGTTTGTTGCCTGTAGCGTGACAAAAAGCTTGTAATTTTGAGAGAAGATGGCAAAATACCGATGGTTTGTTGCTACATTTGAATTTCATCTGTGTTAACCCATATCCGTAAAGTCTTTTTCTTGATATTTTCATGCAAAGTTCCGAAATTATCTCCTGACTAGTTAACTGTACACACAGCATCAAAACAAAAACTCCGTGGTTTTTTGATACTGACTTTTGCACTCTGAAATCTTGTAGAAAAAAAAGGATGCTCTAAAAAAAAAAAAGCAAAAGAGATTCGACCACTATAAAATTTTCCAGCCCTGTCTGTAGAATTAGAGTTGTTTTCCCTCCAGTAGATGTTATGTATCATTTTCACCCAGGCAGAACAAGTACAAAGCAGCAGACGGCTTTTCTACTTTGTCTCCTTTCCTAATGAGGATGTAAGTGATCAAATGAGGTACTGAGCAACGAAACCTCATCCCAACAATGATGTTACTAAACGACGTATGAACGTGGCCCAAAGGACCTATGTAAAAGGTGTGAAAATGGAATTTTAAAAATGTGTGGAGGCAAGATTACTGTGCTATTGTAAAATACATATTTGAATCTGTGTGTGCATACATATAAAATTACGTATGCACGTAAAGTATATGTACCTCTCTACCTGGAGCTCATTCATTTCTGTTCCTGGTTGGTTTGTGTCATTTCTGGTGCCGTGACGGGTATCTTCCAGCTATGGTGATCTCCACCTCACCATTTTTGTCCAATCAGACACCAATATCTCTTTACTAGTTAAATTCCACTAAGGGTTTTCAAAGACCCAAGAAGAAGTTTCCTGCTTTTCAGATGTGAAGAGAGGCGGTGAGAAGGGACTCTTGATAGTTTGTTCTATTTCGGACGAGCCGTGCAGCTGTGAATCCCTTAATGAGGAAGACGGCTTTTGTGATTATCTCAGATCCCCATAGAGACTTTTTCCAATAACTCAGAGTCTGCTCTGGTTGTGCACCCAAATTCCTTCTTTCTGCCTGATACTTATTACAGGTTATTTCAGCAGCACTCTCGGTGGTTGAGATCTCTCTGTAATCTTCTCCGTTGCCTTTGACTTTGTCAGTCTTCGAATTCTAGGCTTGAAACTTTTTCATTGAGACGACGTAGCAATGGATTGCATTTTTTTCTGATGTACAGAAATTATATGCTCACCTCAAAATATTTACAACCATTCTGAGGATGTATTCCTAGATTTCTAAACCTACTAGGACTTTCTAAAAAGGGGTCAATTACTGATGCCAGTGTTTTGCCTGTTGTTTTCTGCCTGCCCACTGACACATAGAATCATGAAATCGTTTAGGTTGGAAGAGACCTCTAGGATCATCAAGTCCAGCCTTCATCCCAGCACCTCCCTGACCCCTAGACTATGTCCCAAATATTGGCCGACTCTTGACATCTGCCCTGCCTGTGTGTTGTGAGAGACTTGCTAAATGTCAGAGACACATTAAATGGGTCCCTCCCGCTACCATCCCCTCATGTACTCTCCTTTCCCCTACTAGCAGCCTTGGTGCTCCATCCTGAAGCACCAGGAGCTGGAGATGGTTCTCCAGAGCCAGTGTGGGGGAAGGCCACGTAGTAATCAAGCGCTCGAACATACCCTGTGTTTTCTTTCTTCTTTCCAGGCAAGGAAAAGGAATAGGGATCCTGATTTGAAATTAGGAATTTTGAGGAAGGGAACAGAGATGCAGGCTGTTATAGAAAGGGTGGGAAAGAGGACAAGGTAGGGCTCTGCTGACCATCAATGTAGGGCTCTGCTCAGCATCGTAACAATCTGGGAAGAGAGCTGAGAACAGGAGAAGAGGAGAGTGCAGTTAGTGAGGTGAAACCCAGCAGCAGAGGATGAGCCATCTTCCTTTTCCTGAGAGTTAGGTAAAGACAAAATAGGTAGAAAATACGGGAAGGACATCAGTCAGAGCTGGTCAGAGGTCTGTTGAGAGAGCAGTTGAAGTGGAGGAGTCTGTACCTGCTGGAATACGTTTCCCTAGAGAACAGGCATTTGAATTCCTGAGTCCTGCAAAGAGCTCTGATGAGCATCAGCAAAACATTTAGCCTGTTTTCAGATGCTGCTGTGAAGGTGGTGGCCAAGCCCTGCCATTATGCAGAGCGCTGCCTCGAGTGGTAAACACTGAGCTGCAGCTCTGAAGACCCCAGACCTGCTCACAGGCTGTTGGTCTACTTCAGTGTGATAGGTCAGTTCCACAGTGCTTACAGGGTGTTTAAAATCCCGGCTGAAACTACCCCTACCTCCCTCTGCCCGATGTCAACAAAAGCTCGGGTGGAAGTCAGGGACTGGGGAGACAGGGAAGGAGGAGTGACATCAGAAGGAAGGTCGCTCAAACCTCAAGTCTGCTCTCCTGTATATTAATAAAAACATAGGGTCGGTAATCATACCATGCATGCTTCGGCTGCTTCAGCAATGAGAATCACAAGGTCAAGTCTTTGTCTTGGGTTTTCCAGGTCGTTATTGTTTTGGCTTGTTAGCAACATGGAAGTGAGGAGGGAAGTGAGGTCTTCCAGAAGTGGGCAAATCAACTAAGCTTTAGCGGTTTTGTGTTTGGGAAAGAAGTTGTACCCCTTCTGCCCTAAGAACTTCTTGTTGCGTCAGAGACCTTTTGTGGTTAATAAATGCATTAGAACTTCGATAAAATTGCAGAAGAACTTTTAGAATGGGAAGTGGAGGCAGCTTAAAAATGAGAGCTTCTATAATCCGTATTCGGCTGTTTTGGTGTAACTGACAGATTCTGAGACTCAAGTAGGCTGTTACGGTGTAGAAGCCACGTGTTTATGATTCCAGGTCTTGAGTTCTGCGCACTTAAATTTGTGGAATTTATCTATCTCTAATTCCAGAGTTGGGTCCTTTCGAGGAGGATACTTCTTGCCCTGGTATGTGCAGAACGTTCAACCACACACACAAAATCTGTCCTTGCTTTGACACCAGCGCTCTCATTGCTGTGTTATTCTGCAAAAAAAAAAAAAAAAAAAAAAAGTCAAGAATGTAGCGGTGGCTATTAAGAATGATGAAACACCGTTCTGTAGAAAGCAATAAAATACTCTGCATTCCCCTATTCACCTTTTAAGGATGTGCTTTGAAATGAGCATCTATAAAATGTACTGTTCCTCACTGGTTAGTCACCGTTATTGATGATGCTGCTGGCTCAATAAATGGTCTTTTGGAGCGGAGGAACATTTCTATGTTAAAGTGCGGCTAAACGTGTTGGAGTGGCAGACGTCTAAATAAATGAAGTGTAATGTTGCTGAAACAATGAGCTGCTGAAAGGGGAGGTGGATTCCGGGGAACATCATCTGTGTGGACCGCACAAACCACGCTCCACACACTTCCTACTGCAGCGTGGGGACGGGCGACTGTAAAAAAAGAGGCGGTTTGGGTTGCAGCGTTTGCTGGCTGGAAAAAAGTAAACTATAAAAACAACAGGGAAGTTGCCAGGGCACACCTCTCTGTGCTGAATATGATTTAGTGTCGTTTGTGGAAATACGAATATAATCAAATTTATTGCAGAGAAGCAAGTGGAAGGTCACTTTTTTTTTTTTTAATAGCGTGGAAATAGACTTTTCCCTGCAGAAGCATTACCTCAACAGAAGCAGCAGGAAACAGTTTTCCACTTAGGATCTTAAGAAAGAAAATCTCGTTTTGCTGAAGTTGTTTGCCTTGACAAATTGCATTACAGATTATAGAATAAGAATTTAATTCCTCAATATGTCTGGCAGCAGCGAACCTTAAAAGCCAGATTAAAAATCTCAAAAACTTTTGTAGGCTTTTTTAATTAACGTGGTGTTCTTTGTTTCGGATGGGCTGTGCCCTGTCTGGCTTAGTGGTGTCCACAGAGCGTGCTGGTACTGCTGTGAACCTCTGAATGCCGTCCACCTTTACTTCTCTTCCAGTTTCCACCTCACTTCTGTTTTTCCAGCACTTTACATGAATCGTTTATGAAATTTAAGAGGTTTTTTCCATGGTTTCTTAACAAAACTATTGCAGTTTTGTTTCACAAGCCTGCCATTGATGTTCTTCTTCATGCAGCCCCTCTGGTTTCTCCAAGATACCAGTTTTGTGGTTGCCCTCATCAAGAGGGGCAATTATGTGAGGGTTGAGAGAAACTTTTCACAAGACAGAAGGAACGTCAGCCGTCGTCAGGATAACTAGTACGTTCCTTAACCAGGTACCTGACCCTTCCTTGTACAACTCCTGACCATTCAGGACGATGCTCTTGCAGGAGATGCTGCATGAATCTGGTGCCGCTCCTTAAATGCCCCTGAACGGAGCTCTGCAGACCAGAAATGTTTAGCAGAGGCATGAAGAAGTAAACTCAGCCAAAGACCGAGTGGTGATATAATAGCAGCTTAGTTTTGTTTTAAATTTTTATTTATTCATTCATGAATAAATTCATTCGTTCATTATTCTACCAAATTATAAAGGGATTTTTAGTCGCCAGCTTTCCACTCTGTTGTGCTGTGTTCTACAGTAAAAAGAGTCAGCCTGAAAATTTGCAGGATACCTTACATTTCATGAACTGGGTTCTAACTACTGTTGTTTTTACCTCCTTGAAATATTTTTAGTTCATACTCCTTATGCTAATAGAAGTCATTGTTTTATTGACAGTGCAATTCCTTAATTTTCACCTAGAAAGACGTCAACATACTTTACCTTTCTTGGGATCTACTGTAGCCTGCCAGAGAAAACTGCCAGCCAAAAATGAACTTGGAGAGTTTTATTTTGCATTTTGTTTAAAGGAAGCATTGCAGAATATAATTATAGCTACCCTACCAGGGAAAAACTTGCTTGTCTCAGAGGCCTCAGCCCAGGGACAGTCTTACAGCTACAGAACTGGGGTTGTTCAAACACCTGGAGCTGCCTTGTTCTCCTGTCTAAACTAGTATTAATTCTCTGCTGACTTCTCATTTCTACAACCTGCGATCTTACTCTGCACAAGAAAGTGTAGAGGCTTGGTAAATACTGAAGAAAAATATATACCTCGCGTGCTAACATGCAGATGTCTCTGGCATCTAAATAACTTTAAAGAAATCATTCGAGGCAGGACGAGGGAACGCTGCATGGTGTCTGTAGGGAAAGAGTGAAATACTGTAAAGAAACAAAAAACCAGTACTGTAAGCGTGGATTGATATTATAGTTGCAAATAGACAGAGATGCACATTGTCAGGGATGCTACACGTAACTCTGAGTTTGTAGGACTGAAATTTGGGGGGGAAGGCTTGGGATCAGTGAAGGAGAAAATTAGAAAATTACAAGAGAGACTGCGAGATGAAGTTACAAAGAGTGGTAAGGTAGCTGAAATATGTTATTGTTCATTGACGTTTATTGGCAAAGAAGTACACTAAAAAGTAGAAAGACATTTTCTTACGTTGTGTGAACAACGTGCAGGTCGGGCCATGTGTACTTAAGGAAAGCTGGTCAGTGAAAGGCGAACAAATCCAAGGCTTTTATTTATTCCGTTCTTTATTCATCACAAAACAACAAAATTAGAGAGCTCAAGTATGAAAACCAGCCTGGAGAGCTCACTAAGGTTGACTGACAGTCTTGAAAACGTAAAACAAGCCAACATTAGACCAAGCTAGTTGATACCAAGTGATAGCTGATGGCAAGTGGCACCTTCTAAAATCACTCCTAATATGTAAAGAAGATTTTAAACCAAACAATAGGGAAGTATGAATGTTGTCTACATGTGTCAGTGCTCTGTGAACGGAAGATCTCATCACTTTGAAAAGCCCTGGCCCTGCCTGTTGCTCTTCTGTCATCCTATTCCTTGGTGCCTTTATCGCTGCTTCCAAATTAAAAAACCAAACCACCATGAAACATATCAGAGTATTTTTTAAAAGAGGGGGAAAAACAGAAGAGGCAGAAAGAGTGCTTGATTCAACCTTAGCTGCAGCTCCGAATGGAGGGACAGATTCTGCAGAAGGTTTCTGTGTGGGAACAGTGGACATCTCCAGGACATCAGTGAAACCAGTGTGTTGCTGCAGCTCTCTCCAAATAGCTGTGGCAACAAAATTACACGATTTAGCCCTAAGTGAAAGTTTAAGCCAAAATACCTTTAATACAGTAAGGGCTGTACAGTTCCCATCTGAAATGAGCCTTCACAACAGCTTGTGGAAGTGCCTCTGCTCTTCTATGGAAGCCAGTCTTTCTGTTTGTTCCAGACACGTTGGTGATTATCAAACCAGAAAACAGTATTTTTGCATTTTATCACTGGAAATCAGAGATTGCACATGTGCCTTTAACCACATGATTTTAGTCTTCATTCATACAATTTAAATTTTATTGCCGTCCCCTTCAGTTCTGACAGACAGTTGGCAAAGTGTAAGTTAGCTCATTTTTAGGTAATTTTAAAATTGGGAAGGATGGGATTGATTTCCAGGATGGGAAGAGGTGTGTGCAATGGGGAGAGGCTCAAAGTGCATCTTTTTTTAAAAACATGGAGTAAAATCGGAGTCTTGAATTGCAAGATGGCTTGAATCTTACAGCTGGTGACTACCCATCTTATCAGAACCATGCTAAGAAGAGTAGATCAACCTTAGAGTTACATATTAAACCAAATCTGGGTACGGGCATTAAGAGTGCGTTTTAGCTTGGAAAATAATTACAGTCTTCTAGGTAATGTCGCTGAAACAAAGACACGGGTCATTCAGTGAACAGTTGGGTATTGTTGAGAAAATTTTGAGAAAATGCAGTATTAAAACAGGACGGAGGTTCAATGAACCTAACAGCCCCGTGCTCAGACATGCCTTTGATCTAGCGTGTCCTAGTTGGGCATTTGTTACTTGATGCCGGCTGTTATTGCTCATAGACAAGATACTATCAATTTCTCTTAGTTTGTCTGAGTTTTAGGAGTTTGAGAGAAGAAATCCATGTTGAAGTGTCCAGAGAATGGCAAGAGGCTGGGTGTGTGGGAATGGCCTCAACAAACCGTGTTTTGCCCTTCCGATTTTAACCTGGATTCTGACTACGCAGCTGCAATAATGCAGCTCAGAAACTCTGCAGGGATGGGTAAAAAATGACCCAAGATATTCCACATTTTGTAAATATTTACGGGCTGGGGGTGAGAGAGGTGGTGGTCATTTTTGTTTCCATCTAACTTTTGCTATGTGAAACAGGTCACAATGATAGGAATTGAAAAATCGTGCTTACATGATAGAAGTGAGGTGAAGTAGAGCCATGGGTTTGTTGTACAAGTTATCGGTATGGAGACACATGACCAGGAATGTCCTACCTAGTAAGAAATGGAATTTGTTTTTACTGAGTATTCTTTAGATGTGGGACCCAACAAGAGCTACCACGGGTCTTCCCGTACACCAATACCCTCATCAAGACTGGTTTTAAAATAACACTTCATCCAACCTGTTGAGATCTTACTATTATTTATCGTGGATGAATCTCCATTTTCTTCTTCTACATGAAAGAATGGGAGCAAAAATCTAAACTGGGGTGAAATAGTTTGCTCTAATTCCAGCAAAGAGAGAGAAAATGCAGGAAATCCTTTAAGTTTGTTAAAGTTCTCAGAGGATCAAAAACGCTTATTATTCATCATTTCTGAGATTACCAACACTTCGGGCATTTCAAAAAGAAAACCAAAACTAATCCAAGGTTGCACTGGAAATCTGTCAAAATAATGCAGATGGGAATGATTAATTTTTTCCTGTTTTTTTTTTTTTTTTTAAACATTCCATGCATTTGCTATTTTCAAGTTGACTTTTTTTACTATTTAAAGAAACAGAGTAACAAGGAATGCTTTTTAGACTCAGGTCTTTCAGATTGCATGTTCTCCTGTCACTCAGGTAATTGGAATTGAAATTGCAAGAGTGCTGAAAAAAACTTTTGGAGGATGCTTTAGAATATGTTCAAAAGGCACATTTCTTCCTGACTTACCTGAATGAGGGCAGCGCGTTTGAAATGGAGTCCCAAAAGAGTTTACAGTAGTACTCATGTGTTTGAGATGTGTCACAGCTGGAAGAGATATTTCCTTTTTAATTTTTCTAATAGAAGTGTCATATAAGATGAGAGGAACCATGGCTGCCGGAGCTAACTGACAATGTAGTGGAAGAAGCTACTGAATCTCCAAGGCACAAGGAAAAGTATTTTCAAGTGTTTCATGGTACAAGCACCATGTAGGTCTTCACTGGAGCCTTAGAACGTGCAGTACTTAGTAGACAGTCAGTACCATGCAGATATGTGGGTTATCTTTCATTCTTTTTAGTCTTCTGCAAATAGAATCATGGAATCATTGTTGTGGTTGGAGGAGACCTTGAAGATCATCAAGTCCAACCATTAACTGAGCACTGCCAAGTTCACTACTAAATCATGTTCCTCAGTACCTTATCTACACATCTTTTCCATCCCTCTGGGGATGGGGAATCCACAACTGCCCTGGGCAGTCTGGCACAGCCCTTCACAGCCCTTTCAGAGAAGACATTGTTCCTCATGTCCAACACAAGCCTCCCCTGGAGCAACTTGAGGCTGGTTCCTCTTGTCCTGTTGCTTGTTGCCTGGGAGAAAAGCTCGACCCCACCTGGCTCCAACCTCCTTGCAAGGAGCTGTGGAGAGCCAGAAGGTCTCCCCTCAGCCTCCCCTTCTCCATGCTCAACACCCCCAGGTCCCTCAGCTGCTCCTCACCACACTCCTGCTCTAGACCCTTCCCCAGTTTTGTTGCCCTTCTCTGGACCTGCTCCAGCCCCTCAAGGTCCTTGTGGGAGTGAGGGACCCAAAACTGACCCCAGGATTTGAGGTGTGGCCTCCCCAGTGCTGATTCCATGGGGACGATCCCTATCCTAGTCCTGTTGGCCACACTAGTGCTGATCCAAGCCAGGATGCTGGTGGCCTTTTTGGCCACCTGGGCATATGCTGCCTCATCTTCAGCTGGCTGTCAGCTGACACCCCCAGGTCCTTTTCCACGGAGCAGTTTACAAGCACTCTGCCCCAAGCCTGGAGCATTTCAGGGGGTTGTTGTGACCCAGGTGCAGGATCCAGCCCTTGGCCTAGTTGAACCTCATCCCATTGTCCTTAGTCCATTGATTCAGCCTGTCCAGATCCCTCTGTAGAGCCTTCTACTCTCACATAGATCAACACTCTCACCGAATTTGGTGTTGCTGAGGGTGCCTTGATCCCCTCATCCAGATCATTGGTAAAGATACTAAAGAGCTGGCCCCAGTACTGAGCCATTGGGATCACCACTCATGACCGGTTGTCAACTGTATTTGACTCCATTCACCACCACTCTCTGGGCCTGACCCATCCAGCCTGTTTTTCACCCAGCAAAGCACATGCCTGTCCAAGCCATGAGCAGCCAGTTTCTCCAGAACGCTGCAGTAAACAGTGCTAGAAGCTTTACTGAAGTCTAGGTAGACACATCCACAGCCTTTCCCTCATCCACTAAGCAGGTCACCCTTTCATCATATTGAGGTTGCTGTGAGGCTTCAGATTCTGGAATGGTGTCTACATCTCAGCTGGGAACATCTTACACTTGGTCCTGTGGCTTTCACTAAACCCAGACATTTCCATGGGGTGAGCGGTTTCTGGTTTTTGTCAGAAAGTTTTCAAATACCGGTATTTGCAGCCCTCCATCATCATGTGCTCTGCTCTCTCCTGCACCTGGGGATGTGGGTCAGCGTCTCCTGCTTGGGGTGCTCCTCTTCTTATGTGCTGTTCTCTGCTGCGGTCAAAACAGAGGCAAAAGGAAAAATAAAGAGAGTTGGGAAGCGTGGGGGTTAATGCTGTGGAGTCTGTGGGTGCAAACAGGGTTCTGTTAAAAAATGAGATGAAATTGGGTGGAGGTAGATAAAAAGAAATCTGAAATAATTGTTCTGTAGAATATGGCCTTTCCACACAGGCAGAAATCTTTCTCTTCGCTTCTGTCTGAAGAGAGAGTCAAATAGAGAATCTCATCTCTTAATTAGAAAGAAAAATACTCATCAAACACATCTCATCACTGGAAAGCTAATGATCCACAGCTGCTAGTCTGAAAGGGCAGGCTTTTTTTTCTGAACAGTAGGAAGTGTTAATCATTTTGGATGAGATTTCTTTTTAAAATATACTGTAGTTTGCAAAAGAATAGGATATTCAATATTCTAACTTAAATTATTTTTTGAAGTGTTGTACACCAGGGATAGTGTCATGTGTCTCCCTGAATGATCATTTAATGCCGGTGTCTCTCACTAAGAGTATCAACTGACGTGATGTTGTAAATGGCCAGTTCATGCCTGCGACTCTGAGCATCTTGATCTCACGGGGAGAAGAAAAAAAAGCCCTCCCTTATATTCTTCTGTGTAGGAAATGGCAGCTATATTAAACTGTAACCTTTGAGACTCCCACTCCTCCCTTAAAATAGTTGGCTTGTTTCAGTAGTGATGAGGATCCTTTTTTTAGACAGAGCGGGAGCCATTATTTCCTTGGGAGAGATGGTACCAGACACCGGCCGTGG
>VZZY01003814.1:4804-41329 GCA_013400335.1 Eurystomus gularis
GCTCCCGGAGGTCGGCCCCGGCGGGGGAGCCCCGGGCAGAGGGGCTGAGGGGGGCCATGGCGCGGTGCTGGCCTTGCAGCGTGTTTGGCCGTGAGCGGTAAAGTCTCGGGCAAGTTTGGGCCCAGCCAGGTTCAGGGAGAACCTCTCCCGCCGTTGTGGTCGCGTTCAGGTGACGGCTCTGCCCGTGGTCCAGCGTTTGTTCCTCTTTTTGTGGACAAGCGCCTTTGAGCGGGTGTTAAACTTTGTATAGGGAAAAACTGACGCTGACAGCTGATTTTGCCGTGATGTGGGGAAAGGAAATGGGAACTGGAATTCTCTCTGTCAGCAGTGGAAGGCTGAAACGCGTTCCAGTGAGCGGTTTTCTTTCGGTCACAAGTGAAGAATTGAGTATGTGTCTCAAACTGAGCTGAGCCCAGCATTCAATAATTCATCCGCATTTTTCAAAGGGAGTGAAGGAAGCGTATCCCAAAGATGGAGTGAGTGAACTTCCCATAAACTCTGAGAGCTCGTTTTTCTCTTTGATAATGACCTTTTCCTTCCCCTCAGAGTCCTGCTGTTCTTGGTACTTAGTAGATGAGATTAGCAGGACTCAAGTAGCAAATTTCTGAGCACTTTAGTCTTGAAACAAGAAGCTGAGAGATGAAGTTGATGCAGATCAATTATTTTTCCCATATATTTGAATACATTAAGATACACGAGGCCACTCAGTATTGTCCACTGTTCCTGGAAACTTATTTCAAATGTTAGTGAATAGACAACAACATTATCATGGTGATGTATAGAAGTGTTAATTATAATCCTGTTTTCCTTTGGAATGCTTTTATTTTCACGTGAGAAACATAAAGACAGACATGGTTTAGTGGTGATGGTAGTGTTGGCTTGACGGTTGGACTTGATGATCTTAGAGGTCTTTTCCAACCTTTATGATTCTATGAAATGCCAGTCCTTGCTGCTAAGTTTTTATTGTTACCTGTTGCTAAATGTTGATGTGCACTAGGTTTTCTGAACTTGAAAGCTAACGCTATGCCTGCAGTATATATTTCTTTTTTTATGCTTTGGTGATTAGTTTTTACCTCATTTCTGCATCAAGCTCTGTTTGGATGAAAGTAAAAAATCATTAAATGCACGAGCAGGATCTTACATTGTGTTAAATGAAAACTTTGTGCCACATGGTGAGAAATAGGCAACGCTTTTTATATGTGTGTTGTGCAGATTTATTTGACTGTTGTCTAACAGGAGGCTCAAGCTTCTCATTCTGGAGGTTTTGGTTATAATATCCCTCAAAATCTTGAGACTAGTTGGCATGCCTTTTTTAATGTTTAATTACATTTGCTGACAGAGGAAAATGCACTGTCCTGCAATTTCAATTTCCTCTTTTCTTCTCATTTTTCAGCTAGTTCAAGAAATACTGGGCCTGCACCAACAGAAGTGACTGTCAGAAGTTGGCTAGGCACTTTGGCAGGTTGTATTTCAGAGTGATTAGCTGTTGATTTTTATAAATTAGGTAATTCATCATTAAAAAAAATCATCTGGGAAGCAAATATGTGCCTCCTATTTTAGCAAAATAATGAAATAACTGAAACTATATTTATACACTGTTGAGGACTGTGAATATTTTTAACAGGCTTGTTCTGAAAGCTTGAAAAAAATTGAAGAAACACACGTGGTTTTGCATTTAAAACAACTTAAGCATTTTTGCCGTGGTCCTAAGCTGCAGGCTTCAGTCAGCTGGGAATAAGGTTTAATGAAAGTAGTGTTCTATAGTGTGGAAGCCTCCAGGCTGCTGTGTGATGACGCATCTTCGTATATATACTTCAGCGTGTGGGAAAGCTCTTACATTACCTTCTTTGCCATATTCTAGGTATTAAATATGGGTTCAATTTTGCACTAGCTTGTTGAATATGGCCAAGGGCAGTAAAATGTGAAGTAAATGCCTGTGATCTAGCCTCTTAGTCTCCCGCGGGACGGGAGACACTGGCAGGACCCAGCCACTTGTGGAGCCCAGATAGTTGCCTTTGATGGCATCTCTTCCCCGAAACGCTCCTCAGCGGCCCTGGGAAGGCACACCTGATGTGACGTGGTTATACCAGCAGCACGGTGCTTCTTGCTGCTGTGGTAGAATCATTTTTGTGAGTAAAATCAACTCCACGGCCACAGTTCGGCTTTTATTGGTGGCACTACACAAACAGCAGAGCTTTGGGACAGCCTTGCTGTGTCCATCAGGAGTTGGGTCTCTTACAGCTCAGAGTGCAGAGCAGTAGAGCCAGAGCTTAACTCGTGAGAGAAAATTAACGGGGAGAAAAAGCTGTGTTGAGGTATGACCATAAAAGCAAAGTTACTAACCATTCTTTTTCAAAAAGATTATTTCAGACACTTGCCTCTCTTCCTTCTGCTCTACTTTGCATCCGTGCCATAGTTGATCCCCCACGTCTTCATTGTTTCATGTCGATTGTAAGCTTTTTTGTTAAACTTTCAATTAATTGGAAGCTTAATTGTTTGATAATACTATATATGTATTTTCTATGGCACTTAACACAATGAGATTCAAATATATTAGGCTTGTTTGGGTGCTGTTGCTTTACAGATCCCTGTCTTTCTTCCCTCACACCTACGTTTTCTGGTATTTTTTATTAGAGCTTTGCTTTTCTGAGCCATGTAACGTTTGTATCCTGGAGAGGAAAACAGCTAAATTTATGGAGGGGGGAAAAACAGGTGTCATAAATACCGTGGAACTGGGATCAGGCTCCATTTCTTGACATTGAGATCAGTTTGTGTTTCTGCCGGTGTAGCTCCTGCGGTTGGAGTAGGCAGGAGTTTGTTAGGTTAAAACTTGTGTCTGGAATTTAGGATCTCTGCTGAGTAGTAAGAGAGAGGATGGGCCTCCTTGGTAAGCTTGGAAAAGTAGCCAAAGACTACTTTTTTTTCCTAGGAAGCTTAGGGGTTTTTTGTAGAACAATTCAGCTGCATCCAAAATAAAAGCAATGGCAAATTCAATCCGATCTAAAGCTTAAATGGAAGGAAAACAGCATTTGACTGGAAAGCTCCAGCAGCCTTTAACTAAGGGTAATTATTTTACTAGAATTCTTTATACTGAGGGGCTTCTTTCAGCAAGGACGTTGGCAGTTGTAGAAAGGAAGGCTTTGTAAATTACTGTAACAGTAAAATATAGAAGACGTTTTTTCCCCCCCTTGCATTATCTTGCCTTTCCAGCTGCCACACGATGTGATAAGGAGTGTGTCATTCTGCATAATTTAATAATATCCCTTGCTCTGGAAGTGGTTATAAGAGAAGTTTCAGGTATGATTCTATGATTTTTGTTAAATTTATTTATTTATTGTCCCCCTTTTTTTTTTCTTCACCTGAAGCCTGGTCTGTTCTGTAAAATTATGCTCATGTTTACTGTCCAGCTGTCATTTCACCTCTCTGTGTGCGTTGCTAAATTCTTTCCTGGACTTTGGTGTAGCTGAACAGCTCAATGAATGGGAATTATTCATCAACAGTCTCTGATAGTCAACAATCTTTACTTGACAGATACACGTTTTATAACAGAGTTTTTGAAATTCCTTGAATTTTCAAAATCCCCTTATAGAGGAAGTATTGCTGCTGAGTGGATCAGCAATCCCCCGTGTCCACCTATAAAAGCGGCCATCTAAGAATACTGAAAATTGTTGTGAGGAAGGATATACAGTGAATCGGAACAGATGGAAATACGGGAAGTTGGTCTGAAAATCATTTGAGGAATATGGAGGGGCACAGGGTAAACAGCATTCCTGTGGTGGGAGGTGCCGGGTGTACGTGGGGTGCCTGCTGTCGTGCTGGGTGGGTTTTCTGACCTGCTCTTGAGACGTGTTTTACCGAAACAAGCCGAATGTGAGGGTTTATCGGTAATACGATGGGGGAAACTCCTTAAGGGACCGTTTTGTTAACCTATTGCTTTTGGGTATGTTTTCTGGAGCACGTTGGCTGCTGTTAAACTTAACTTCAGTGAAGTTTATATTGTTCATACTAGTGACAGTTTAGTCCCTATTTATACCAGAATATTTTTACCTCTTCTCTCATCTTCCTCTGCTCTTTTCTTTTTTTGCCTCACAAACTCAGCAAAATTAAGTGGGACTTGAACGCTGCATAGATACTTGAATCCTCCCTTCAGTTATCTTTTCTGTTACAGTTCGTTTAAAAAAAACCCACCCCCATTAGATTAGTGCAGTACATCTGGAACACTGCGTAACATACTCCAGAGAGAAGCTTCAAGCGTGGATTTGACCTTGCACAAATGCATTGTTTGCACTTAGAGTATTCAAACTACTACCAACAGTCATGACACTTTAGCAATATGACTTTTATGTGCAATCAGTACTAGGCATCTGTTTCATCCTTTAGAGTGTATAGAATCATATCCAAAAATACATTAAAAGAACATAACAGTGTGGAGTCAGGCATTCAGAAGTTAAGGAAATGCCAGAATTAAAGTTTCCTGCATAATTTCTTAAATTCCGAAATAACCAAGACTGGCTGCTGCTCCTTTAAAGCAATAACCTGCTGCTTTTATCTGTCGCAGTAAGGTTCGAGCGTGCCTTTCCTTTGCAGCCTTACATCTCTTGGGAAAAAAGTTGTGGGGAGGGAAAGTGGAGTCCTCGGGAGAGGATTGAAACCTCCAGGCTTCCAGGCTCAAGGCTGAAAACAAGAACAAGTTTTCATGTGTACCTTGTGCAGCTCTTTTCATCTTTTGGCTGTATTGATCTCTTAATCCCATGACTGTTTATGGCTTGATGGGGAGGCAGTAACTGAGACCAGATCTACTGGCGTTTCGACAGGAGTTGTTTCTGGGATGTCGTTTGTCTGATATGCCAGCTGGAGAAGAACTTTGTGAACTTTGGGATCAAAGGATATGAATTATTAGTGAAATATTTTTATGATGTCCTATGAGTACGCTCTAGAACAGTAATTAGCTTCTTTGCAATAGCTGTTGGAGCATTGGTTGTGTACTCCCATGTCCTAGGAATACACAACAACAAAGTGCATTCATAATTTTCATATTTATTTCATAAATACTTGAATGTTGATTCTTAGAGTACTCGAGATTTTTCTCTTGCAAGGCCAGGCCGGAGAGAATGGTGCTGCTGAGGAGAGGTGTCCTTAGAAAAGTCAAGGCATAGTTGTGAGCAGTGGTTCATCAGCCCCTAACCTTGTCTTTGGTGTCCTAACAGTCTTTTATTGGCAGCATCTCTTTAAAGAAGTGTAAAAGCTGAGGGTTTCCATCTGCTGACTGCACTCTAGGCTGTATGAGGCAGGAACTCGGTCTCGTTGACGTGAATGTAGGACTTGGTGTTATTAAGCCTCTTGCCCTGGATCATCTCTCTGCTCTAAATTCTAAATTGTCGTGGTTTAATCCAGACATCTGAAGGGCCTCTGGCTGGTGAAGCAGGTGGAGTTGTGTTGATGAACTGGAGCACACAACTGCTTTGTGCAGTGGTGGTACATCTTAGTTTGGTGTTGGATTCTAGATACTTCCCAGATGCCACCATAGTGGTTACTGCTAGGAGTACTTACTCCTCTTGCATGCTGGTGGGAACTTGTATCCAAAATAACCACAACTTTGTAATGACAACATCCGTTTGTAGTAATTTGGGATGTATCTTGAAGTCCTTTCCTTTTTCCTTTCTGTTTTCTGTGTATGAAACTGTCAGTGCGTATTAATTTAGATGGAATCCTTTGTGCTGATGTGAAACTGTGACATTATTAAGTGTATCTATAGTGAGGTGCAGCTCCTTTGTCTAACCCAGATCTTGTAACCCTGATCCTTGGAAGCATCAGGACAGTTCACCCAGGCCAGTTAGCTCTACTGAGTGCAAAATGTGTAACTGTGATATTTATTCTTTCTCTGTACGTAATGCCAAATAATGGAAATGGTTAAAATAGCCAGATCTCACGTGGTGACTTGTGGTGGAATGATCTTAATTCTCTTAAAAATGACTGAATTATAACTTACGGTATGTGTCTTAGGACCAGAGTAATGTTTAAGGCAAGGTATAAAATACATGGCGGTGCTGCTGTTTGTCAGGGTTAAAAATACCCTTTTTATGAACAAGTTTTATTTTCTTTCCTTTTTGACATTTGTCCTTTGCCTTGGGCTGATGAGCAGGTCTCAAAATTTTGCTCTGTGGTAGTAATTTTTATCTAACATAAGGTGCACAGTTAATATTGCAACAGGGCAGTAAAAGATTTGATAGTCCATGTGTCAGAGGTGATGACCAAAAGAGAGGTCCTTGTTTTGCCACTGAGGAGGCACTGCCAGCCAGGCCAGGAAATAAACGACCCTTTGAAACTTTTATGGAGAATTAATTGCTTTCAGTGTAACATGTAAAGCGTGCTAGTTGGTGCCTAGCAGTGTATTATCATATATATACATATCTGTATTATATATAATAAATCTATTAAAAATACGTTGATAGATAGGTGGATATTGAGTACCTTGTGTCCTGCCTGCCGAAAACTTGTAGTCAGCCATGCTCTTAATTTCCGAGAGTCCAAGCGCTTCCCGGTCAAGAGCTGTAGCTTTGGTTGGGCTTGTGGCACCTGAGCTGAGCGTGGCACGAACTGAGCTAAGAGGAATTGGAAATGGCAGAACCCATAAGCATAAGAATAACAAATTCATAATGGAAAACAGAACAAAAGGGTATTTGAAAGAAGTCAGACGACAACCTGGGAGAAAATTAAAGTGAGAGGAAAGGGAAAACTTGGGGCTCTCATGGTACAAAAGAAACAAAGTCTGATGGGAGTGGGGATTCAGGGAAGGGAGAGGTTCATTGTCATTTAGCATTTATAGTGGTCGAATGTAATTTATTTTACAGCTGCTCCCCACCGGTTTTCTTTTTCTGTGGTCAGTTGTTAAAAAACAAAGCCAGCTGCCTTGTTTTCATGTTATCCTTGTTTACATAAACCAGATGAATATCCTCTGAATGTGAAGTGCATATTCTGCATGACTACATTTTCACTTCTTTGCCCTGCTTTTTTCTTCTGTAGATTTCACCAATCTGCAAGCAAAGATCATGGCACAGTCTGGGGGGAGATTATTCAAGGCCTTTACTAGAGGCTTCAGAGGTAGGTACCACTTGGTTTTCCTCCTAATTGCAGGTCAGAGGAAACTCAAGCCCTTGGAACATCTTTCAGTTTAGTCAGCTGCTTTGGTTTTTGTTATTTTTTTAAATTTCACTATTTACAGTTTGTAAATTTACAGTTTCAAACAGCTGCAAGTTAAATGGCAAGTTATGTTTCTGCCTCTAGAAAAGGAGATAACTTTGCTTAGAAGCATCAGACTGTTGCACTCTCAAAAAGTCTTTTTGAGTGTCTAGATACTGATGATAATATAAGAACTTACAAAGAAGAGTTCTTAAAAATGTAGGCTTTCTGTCTTGATACTTAAATTCGTGTTGTCAGACATAGAAAATACCGATGCATTAAAAGCTGTGAGTTTTCCTCGAGTATGTAGGGATTTATTACTTCAAAATTCAGCTTAGGTTGTGGAATATCAATAAACTGTGGAAATTTATTCTTGTCTTTGAGTGCCAGGATGTCAGGCTCTTGTTCCTATGAGGTTTGCTTGCCTTAACGCTAATGTAAGCGTAAGGAAGGTGCAGTTTTTACTGTTGGTGAAGTAGTTCTGACACATTTCTAAGTAACACACTTTGAATGAAGCTAGGAAATGTATTTGTCTTGGGTTTTTGTGGGTTTTTTACTGTAAAAAAATAACCTCATAAGACTGACTTAAGCAGCTAAAAATCTTTTGGGGGTCATTGGGACTTTGAAGCCTGAAATCTGCTTAGATTGTGGTTATTAATGTTTAAGATATAAAAAGTGAAGCTTTGATACAGGAAACCCTGAGGTCCTCTCTCTCTCAAACCATATACGAAAAAATGAGAGTCCTAGCGAGCTTTTTCAACCTGGAAATTGTCAACATGTAGTGAATCTTTTAAACAAAATGCAGACTCCTTTTGAAAACCTTCAAGAGGTTCATGCTTTGTGTCAGGCACTTTGAAATTGAACTTGGAGAAAAACTTAGTGGTAGCGAGTTACTATTTTTTACTACATCTACACACATTGATAAATTCAGGACGTTTTTCCATATTTATTTAGCAGGGAATCTTGGCTGCATGTGAAGAGACGTGAGCATTTGTTTTTAAAAAAGCAGATTCTTCCCTAATTGCAGCAGGGGCTCTGGACCAGGTTAACCTGTACCTGTCCTGTGGAACTGTTGGTCTCTTCCCATCCTGACAGGAAATCAGAGGATGAAGCGGGTTTACCTCTTTATTTTGCCCCTAAGTAAAGCTACTCTTTCTGTACATGGAAAGAGTATTATTGCTTAAGTGTTCCACTTTGTAGATGAATTTGCCTGCGTACAGTTATCCTCCAAAACTTCCATTTCTTTTCCATGTTTTTTAGTCCACCCGTCGGTTTTTAGGAGTCCTTTTAACTGAAATATTCAAGGCTCTGTTATCTTTACCTCCTGGCTGCTTGGAACGTGCTCTTTACTATCCTGCTATAGACGGGTTTTTTACTCTTGTTTCCTGAAGTAAGACAAGGTATTTAGAGAGTTAATATGTTTTATTAAAGCAAGCTGAGACAGTCGAAGAATAAGGGAGGGAGAACCGACCGGTAGTTCTTCCTGTTGGCTTTGACACGTGCGGTTCCTGAGGTTCTTGTAAATTGACTTTTCATTTTCACGCAGATCCTCCCGAGGTGGCGACTGGTAGAAAAGAGAATGTGTTGGCATGGTCATGCAGGTGGAGGCCTTCACACGGATCCAAAGGAAGGGGTAAAATATTGCTTAATTCACTATTGCTTTTTAAATTAAAAAAATGTGATCAGCTACCCACCTCCCCAAAAAAAACCCCCAAACCCCTGAAGCCCCCAAACAACAATTTGTGGAAAACTTTCTGGTAGATCTGTGGGTACTGTAACGGAGTAGATACTATTTAGTTGTCAGCGTAGACTTCCTACCTCTTGAATCACCAAATATTGGTAGTAAGTGTGTTGAAATGCTTCAATTGTTTTAATTCAAATACAGGCTTAGTGTCTCACGCTCCTTTGAAGTCGGCCTGTGTTATGTTAGATTTCTTTTTTTTTCATGGAAAGTGTTTTCCCTTGTAATTTATCGTGGTTTGTTCTCGTTTGTGACCGATACTTCCCTGTGACTGCGTTCAGGATAGTAGAAATCAGCTTGTGGATACAAGTTAGTGCATCAATTGATAGCATTGCACTTGAAACGAGGAGGGGAGAGAAGCAATCAAACTGCTGGTATATTTGCGTGGATTTAATGTTAATGCATTTGCTATATTTTGAATGTATTTATATTCAGGAAGCAAATGTTAAAATAATTATGGCAGGTATCTTTTATTAGACCAAGTGATTACAGTCAGAAAACGAGGCAAGCTTTTGGTTAAAATGACACAATGTGAACTTTACATGATTAAAATGACAAAAAACTCTTGAGTTTGTGACTTCCTATTTCTTACTTCCTGCACAGGCTTATTTCGGCTACCTTGTGTATTTGCAGAATAATTCTGTGGGATGATTTTAACTTTTTCAAGCTTCCTAAAACAAGTGAAGAACGTGTTGATGACAAACTGAAATTTCAGCGCAGAATCCAGGTCTTTCAGGGCCAGCTTGCTGACACTTAACTCTTCTAATGATGTCTTTCCTACAGCCTCATTTGTAAAGAATCTGAAGAGTTAAACCTGGGATTTCCTCCTAAGTTTTAATCTGAAAGTTGTCCCTTTATTGAATCCAAACCTGTTTGTGCTACAGGCAGAAGGCAGGAGAGATGCTTCCAAAATTTATGCTTCGATAATAAGAGGGAATTTCATACCCTAAAGTCTCACCAGCTTATTTTAGCAAACATCTGTGGCCTTTTCTGCTTAAGGCACAGGGGAAACAGAATAATCAGACACGTGTTGGTAGCACTCCTGGCTCTGTGTGTAACATTAACTTTAGACTCCTTTTAAGACCATCCTTGCGATGCTCTTTCAAAGATTTTCCAGGCAAAACAGACTTTCAGGCTAGCAGGCTATCCTTCTCGTGTTGACCATGCTTATATATGCTACGCAATATAACCACTGTGGGTTGTATTTCTCCTGTAAATGGCAGGAGGATATTATCCCCTGTGTTGATGCTTTGGTGATCACACATTTATTGGCCTTAATTATTTGTTCTTGGGGTTTTTTTTCCTCCTAGAATTATTTCTGTTCACCTGGGTGTTGTCGATTACCTGAGCGTTTTCACAACTCCATGGGAAAGATTTTTCTTGCATATACATAGAATGAACTCATGTATGATTCAGTTGCAAATCTATCTCAGACTCGGCTTCACAACTGACCTGTCTTCAAAAACACCACAAGGGGCTGTGGATTCTTTCTTTAAAAAGCTATTTTCTGAAACGCTCAAATCCTGAAATTCATTTTTCAGCTGAACCCCTTCACACGTGATAGGCAACTTCCAGGACAAATCTGGTTAATCATTACGAGGATGACATAGTTAATTATAATGTGTTTTTTTGGAGTTATTACTTTTCAAAGGTCTGCAGTTTGGCGTCATTCAAAAAGTTCAATTGCAGGTTTTTCTCTGGTCAGAAAGAGGATCTGTTTACCAAAACTGGTAACGTTAAGGATGTTCCTTAACATCCAAACTCACTAGGAATATGTTAGCCAGAAATTTTGATGCCAGCAAATAGTTTTTAGTCCGCTAGGCAGTGGAAATATTCCAGTGGCATTCTCCAGGCACCTGTTACTTGTGGCTATTCCTGTATAAGCTGATCCCTTGACTTTTTATTTCAAGAAGTGGGGATCTAATGTAGTTAATAAAGGGCATTGCCAGTTATGACTCTTGTCTGACTAAACAACTATCCGCTGTGAAGGACTGCCGAGGAGAATGCAGCAAGAACTCGCTGTAGATGAGGTGAAATGCAGGAAGAATGGAGAGAACAAGAGCCGCGTTAGGTGAGAAGTCGAGAGGTTCTCGGCAATAACGACAGGAAGAAAATCTGATGTTGCAAGTGTAGTTCTTGCACTGGTGTATACACGCACTTGTATTCGGTGTGTAAAAGTGCTGGCACCCAGTTTACCACATGAGAATTTTTTTTTTTCCCCTAGGATTATCCTTTTAGGAAAACTGCGGGTGATACATCAGCTGTGTCACACCATTTGCTCTTCCAGAATTGTTTTTTGACAAACCAGCTTCTTCATTCTGGAAACTGGCTTTGGGACTGATGGTTTAAGTTGCCCCTTTTATAGCAGCTTCAGTGGGTACAGAACTGAATGCTGAGGATGAACACAGAGTATGAAGGGCACCTCTGTCTCACAAGTAACTAGGAGAGAAGCTTACACCTCTGCTTTTCTACAAAATAATTTTCACTTGCGGCAGTGGCTGATTTGCTGAATACCGAGAGTGAAAACAGTATTTTTCTTTTACTACCTTTGGGGGTTTTTTTGTGCTTTATTCTTGTACACAGAATAGACAGGAATCAAACCTGTGGCTCACTTGTTGCTAAGCAGCTTATATATTACTTACTGAAAGACGATGGAACCCTGATAATTCACCTTCCCCTACCAGTGTTTCACTCAGTTGCTCTTTAGTTTGCTAGTCATTGCTTGCCTTCTGTGAAGGGACAGGTAGTATGAAGACAGAAGGCTAAGTACTTTTTTCCCAAAGTTTGGAAGGAAAATTCAGGCCCTAGTTTGACATTTATTGAAGCTGATAAGCCAACTAGGGGGAAAAAAAAAAGCCTCCTTCCTTCCTCACCTTGGTGTCAGCGAACAGCATATCATGACCTGGAACAAATCTGAATGCCTCCTGCTATAAAAAAAGAAGTTAAGTCCTGTTCTCAGCCGTGCTATGGAAGTTGTAGGTTTATCTGGCTCTTTACTGAGACAAAACCCTGCAACAGACACTGAAGTGTGTTCTGCCAGTTTCATGAAGCGAATCCGGTTGATCAAAGTCTTTCAGGAGCTCCAGAGGTGGTGTCAGAAGTGGGCTGGGGCTGGACGACTGAGTGCTGCAAAGAGCGCAAAGCAAGGGAGGAAGCAAGCTGTTAGTGGCTTGGAGAATAACCTTGTGAGACAGTTTGTGCTAGTGCCACACAGAGGATGATAGGGCGTTGTGAGGGAGTACACAGGGAGCCAGGACTGCGTCTTGGCTTGCATTTAAGCTGAAAAAAATCTTCATCAGCAGTGACAGCTTAAATGCAAGTCAAACTACCATTTTCTTCCATCATGCTTTTGGTCGCTCGTCACCCTGGCACAGGCTTTACCCATAACATCACAGGGCCAGCCCAGTGAGTGCTTTGCAATACTCAGTAGTCCTGGAGATTGTGAAGAGGAATTAGGGCTGTTTTCCCCCCTCCTTAGGTATTTTAAAAGCTTCAGAACCTGGATGGGATGGTGGGGGGGGGAACAGGAGATGTTCAGTGCTCGTTCCTTTGCAGATAGTCTTCAGTATTTGGCAGTGTGTTTTAAAAACATGCTGCATTCAAAAAGGAGAAAAGGATTTTCTTCTTTGCTCCCTGCTACATGAGATTTATGATATTTTTCCTTCCATTTCTTCCGTTTCTGTAAAAATAGGCCTTGGAAGAAAATATAAAACATTACTGGCACTTAAAAGGAGGTAAAATAAACGCATCGCTTAACCTTTTTATATACCACAGAGAATCAAGAAAGGGCCTGAGTCTATTAAACAGATTGCTCATTTTAATTCTTAATGTTGCCACTTGCATATTTAAACCATTTTCGACTCGTGTTCCTGTACAACAGTAACATTTATTTCATGGTAAACTTTGATGTAATATGTGTGCATTTTGCATCTCCTTTGATATTTCTTCTTGTTCCTTCGCGAGGCCTTTGGCAAATGACTGGCTGCCTTCTGACTTTTTTTTCTGAACGCGTTTACTTCTGTCACCGTTCGGAGCCATGAAGAAATAGAGGAAATAGATTCCTCGTTTGCAGCCAGCGTATTTTGTTCTTTTTAATAGCTTTTCTCTGCAAAGTCTGGCTAGCCAATAGCAACGTATAATTAGAACCTCTCTGGTTGCTCTAATATCTTTTGTACTAATGTGATACCTTTTTTTTTTTTTTTTTTAACTTCCTTTTAACCTGTAAGTGGTGATCAAAGATATTTTCCAAATGTTTG
This sequence comes from Eurystomus gularis, assembly GCA_013400335.1. Lineage (NCBI taxonomy): Eukaryota > Metazoa > Chordata > Aves > Coraciiformes > Coraciidae > Eurystomus > Eurystomus gularis. The sequence goes on from VZZY01003814.1 coordinate 17,981, forward strand.
AACTTGTATTTATGCATATCCTTGGCTCAAATGGCAAGATTCATGTATATGCTGTGGCAGATACCTCCACCTCCTGCACGGGTAGGACGCAACAGAAACAGTTTTGCATCCTCTCTTCACTTTCAAATCTTCCATCTATCCCTTTTAAAAAAGTCGTTTGAAATGTGTTTATTCTATGTAATGCTTCCAATATGTTTGCAGTTGTTGACAAAATGCATTACCTCTTACCCTTTGGTTTTCTTTGAAGTTATGACTAGAAACACTGAGATGAATTTTCCGGGGCTTTTAAAAGCTTACTTCTAGAGGAGTGGCTTCCCTGGCTGCCTCAGCAATCACCTTTTAGCAGAACTCTCCTTTCTTCCTCATTCACCCTGGACCTTAACGGAGAATTTCTATTCTAATTTGTTTTATCCTCAAAGTTTGAGGAGGGAGTATTTACAAGTACACAATCTAGTGAGGGAAGCATTGAAGTGCATTGTAAAACTCCCCCTTTCTACTGACTTCTGTAATGAAAAGTCGTCTTTAAAAGGTGTTGACTAACTTTTTGTTTCCCTCCTTCCTTCCAACTACAACATATTGCCTGACATGGAGAGATTAGCTGCTGCTTGCTGCCCTCCCTTCAGCTTTAGATAAACTTTTCAAGTTAACCCCAGGGTAGCAAATGCAGAAAAAGGAGTTGTTGATCCTTGTGCTTTGCGTTACTGCATGTGCTGTTATTCTCCCTTAGGTTACGTGGTTTAGGCTTCAGATAATATACTGAGCTTGGGAGTTTAGTCGAATATGTCTCAAGTGATACCGACATCTATCCATCTGTAAAATAAACTGTGTTTCTGTGAAAAAACGCAGCCACCCAAATAAAAAGAAAAAACATTTTAAAATACCAAAACAACACTCCCAAGCCCTCTCCTCTAAAAAGCCAAACCCCTAATAGTTCTCAAGAATACTTGTTAACTGAATCGTGGTCTCGTTTAGAGCAAAATTTGAAGGAGGACCTGTTTGAAGAATTCATTAAAAATTGACATAAGCAGTTAAGCCAGTGTGTGGCCGTGTCCATCTTCTGCCTCATGAAGCCTGATTACCCAACTTCTGGGGCCATTCTGTTAAACAAAACCTCGGCAAAAGTTATAAGGTGACCAAAAACTTGTGAAAGCCATTGTTGGAAATGTTTAAATTTGTGGTAATGCACCCAAGTAATCTGAGCTTCAGTTTATATTCAGTTAAATTGATGTGTCAGCATAAGTGTTGAGTTTCAGAGGCTCATTTGAGTTGCTATAATAATTATATACATAAATACATATTTCAAAAGCGTGCCTAGTGACTCACTGAATGTTCTCCAAGCTACTTGTTTATTGTAGGCCGTTCAGACTTCCTTCTTGCCTTGTTACTTAATTATTTTTTTTTATTTTTTGCATTTTCCCTCCCGTTGTTTCTATGCTATGCTAAACCAGCTTCCAGAGCAGAAATCCCAAGCCCTTGCATTTTGTACAGCAAACTTGAGAAGATAAAGAAGGTTCACTTTTATTTGTTCTGTGAAGTATTTCAGCTGTGGTGAATTGCAGCTTTCTCTGGATTCCGTTTACAAGCTGTACTTGCACTCTTGAGGACATGTGAATGAAGAACAATTCATCTAACAGCGTGTCATGGATATAAACCTAAAAACCTCCAGCTTGAGATTTTAATACGCAGTCCTCGTCTCAAACATCGTGAAGCGTCTGTTGCCTATCAAATAAAATGCAGAAGTGCTCCAAATGTATCAAATGAATTCTTATTTATCCTGTGATTTTTGCCTCCTGGGGGTCTCTTTATAATACGGTGCCTTTGTTTGTTCTTTCCAATAGCTGAAGGAGATAGATGCCAGAAAGATCATCAGAGCAATGTTGTCTTACGTGTGGCCCAAAGACAGACCAGACCTGCGAGCCAGAGTGGCCGTATCTCTGGGGTTTTTAGCAAGTGCAAAGGTAAGAACAGATCCTCCGTTGTACTGGGGTAGTTACTGTTCATCTGCTGTTCATACAAGGATTAATTTTTTATTCTTGAAGTGCTTTTACAACCTTCAGATTTGTCTGTTTCTGAATGAGGAGCGTGTAGTATTAGAAATAATAGCTTGAATTTTTTAAGGGGGCGTTTCTGCATCTGATACGCATGCGTGTGGTTAGGGAGGTAATGGTGGTGATGACCAGAATTCTTATTTCCATTGCTCGTGTTAGTTTAGCCCCGGATTTTCCATTGCTGATTAATCATTTCTATCATAAGTTACGGGAAACGTGAGTTAAAGGGTGCTTACAGATCTTCTCTTCTTGTGTGCTGCTCTATCTGTCAGACAGGATTTCGTCAAGGCTCTGTGCCCTGCAACTTGAGCACTGTGGTGGTATCTTCTCACAACTCTTGCTGTACCATGGAAAAGGGGGTTTGAGCTCCAGGCTTTTCTTGGTATTGCTCTGTGAAATGGCAGCTGAATTTCTGCTGTTTCAGGGGCTCCTCCGGTGTCCTAATATGAAAGAAGTTGTGTCACTAATTTTATACATTGAACCATGCTTTCATTCGAACTATTTTCCCTGTAGTCTTTTGATGATGTGAAACAGAGGGTTACTCTTAGCTTTGCTTGACTGTGTAAAAACCTCTACACTCATGCCTGCAACAAATTTAGTGTCTATGTGTTCTTACAAATAGGCATGCAAAAGCTTTCCACAGCTTAATGCAGGATATAATTCAAATTTTGTGCAAACCACGTAGAAATAGTTCAGAAGGGCCTATGTTAACTTTGTGCAAAAAATCTTTTGCTTTGGGAAAAAAAAAAACAACAAAACTTGATTGCAAAATACTGGGAGTAAATTTTGTGAATGTCCTTGAGGCATGTGGCTCAACTAGGTAGGAGTTGCTTCTAAGTATGGTAATTTTTTTCCGAATGTAAAACTAATATTAGTATCTTGCTGGGATAAGCAGAAGTAAGTTCTACTTAGCATTGAGTTTAGCACTTAAACGACTTGCACTAGCAACTTCCTGACGTTCAGCAGCATTGCTGTGGTACAGAAAGAGAGAAGAAATACATTTCAGCGGTGTAGGTGTTAAAGAAGAGTGCTCGGAGGAGAAACGCGCTGGTTTATGGGAGCTGAAGAGGAAAGGCCTATCTGTGGGTCTCCAGGTCTTTCTCGTGAGCAATCTATCAGGTGCTGGCTGGTGCTGGCTGCAGTAGATATTTTGGTTTGTGCTGCTGTTCAGGACGTTGCTGATAGTGCAGGTGACAACACGCAGAACACGGCGTGTCTGTGCAAGTCAGCTCCCACCCATTCTGTGTGCCCCTGTGGAATGGGCAGCAGCGCTTCTGATTATTCTGCAACTATCTGGAAAACTGTCAGCTCAAAATGCAGGTGCCCGGAGTGTTTTGCCTTTGTACTCTGCAGTCGTCCTCACAATATTATTTATCTGATGATGTGCTTGGTTCATTGAGTGCTGTGTATTTAAGAATACCCCATTTACCAGATGGATATGGAAATTCCTGTAATTCACTTTGTTTTTAAAGCGTCTTATTAGTAATGTTAATAATCATCTGAAGGCAATTGTGAAATAAATGGTTTTTTCTTTTTCTCTTTTGCTCTTCTCCCTGCTTCCCGAATTGGTACGGTTATATGAACGTGATGGAGAGTGTGAATCCAGAATCGAGTCCTGCATGTGGCAGCATTGTCCCTTGCTCTTAGGAGATCTATTAATGTTTTGAAGCAGCTTTCTGGGGTGTAATGAAAACAAAGCTGATTGCCGGGATGCCTGACTCTTGCAAATAGCTCTGTGTTTGGTGTAATAGAGAGCTATTATATTTCTGCTGGGAGACAGAGATGTTTCCCCCTGTCAGAAAACCTGTCCCTTCATTGCTCTTTGGGGAAGTAACTGAATGTTTGGATCTTTCTTAAGCGTCCTCTTAAATTTCCTACTTCAGATGGTGTCCTGGGCAGCCCAGAAGCCCTGATGTCCAGAGCAGATTCACAGAAGCAGAGCAGAAAACGTGCTGAGCTTCGCCCGGGTTTTAGGAGATGCCTGTTCAAGCAAGTGTTGTGGGAATATTTGTTTTGGCAAAGAAGGATTTCACTGGAAAAACACACAGCAGGCTCTCTACGGAATATATATTATAACCGGCTGGGGTGAAAGATTTCACTAATGTCTTCTAGCTACCCTTCGCTAATGTTCTTTGTTTTATTCTGTCCTAACAAAGCTGTTAGACCTCAACATTTCCGAGTAACTGCAATTGAACAAGTTACCCCCATCGCCTCTCTTCCTTTTTGGGGTAAACTTTCTTAAATTATATTGTACGCGTGTCGTTATTGTGGCACCACTGACATGTAGTAGTTTGTTACAGCAATAGCCAGCCTGTCATATCTTAGAGCCCTGAACATCTGCTTTTCTTCCAGAGCAAACAAAAGGTCGCTTTGACCTAGAGAAAATTAAATACAAATTAGTTTACCTGTAGCTTGCCCGGACCGTGTATAATCCTGTGCAGTTTCCTCATTATCCCATTTGGGACCCTTTTGTTGTGATTGCTTGGGAGGTTAATTACAATGTACTTGGTAGACCACACAAGCAGTTTGTTAAAGTTTCTCTGCGGTATAGCTGAGTCGATACAAGAATGCCAGCGTATCTTGCTCCTCACTGCAGTGCTGGCCTGATTTCTTTGTTCGCCGTGAACTCTTCTGTGCCTGAAGGATTTACGTCCTTATTACGGATTTTGGCTAAAGGCTGCTTGTTCTGAGGGGTTTCACGTAGAGACCTGTGTAATCGTGGTGCCTGCTGATAGTCGCCTTCCCCGTTAAGAAATACTTGTGTAAGTCTTTGGGCCACTTTCTTCTGCGTTTGCCAAAAGGGTTTGGTGAGGTTTTATACCTCTATATGTATAAAGTTAATTTTCCAGTTGGAAGAAAAGATCCAACTGGCGACTCTCTGAGACAGAAGCTGGAGAGTGACTTTAGTTTTATTCTAAGAAAACTCCAGAGGAATCTCAGAGGAGAGGCAGGTTATAAAATCCTCAGCCATGGGGGAAAAAAATATAAGAGTTTACACCTAGTTTGGTTGGGCTTGCTTATCCACAAAACACAAAAAAGCTGGAGATCAGACCTCCTTGTCCTGCTGCTTGAGAAATGATTTGTCTCTTTAAATCTTACGGTTCAGTAAAACTGAATTTCAAAACAAAAGCCGGTTTGTGTGCAGCCACTGAAGAGCCTGCAGTTACAATCTGTCTTGACTCCTTTTGTGGGGCCCAGTTGCCTGTCATTGAACAAATTATGGTGATTTTTGGTGCCTTTTTGTCTCCACATAACCACTAGTAGTATTGTTAGCCTTCAAAGCGAGCTGTTTGTATGGCTTTTTATGACTGGGAGCTGACAGGATGGAGTCTGCTCTAGGGCTAGTAAGAGCTTTCTTTCCTGGGAAGATTTGTTGTGTTATGACACGCTTTAAATTTTTACCTTAAATATTTATAGCCTATCTAGATGTGTGTGATCTGAAAGATACAAGAGGAAGACAGGTGAGCGGAGCACACGAGGCATTGTCTCTGTTCTCAGACACATGGATTAGCTGCTCAGGTTCTACATATCTGGCTTTTCTTTCTCCACATTCCCATTTTTTTGGTCCTCTCTACTTTGGTATGTATAGTAAGTGCTCCTTTACTTTTCTCTTTCTTCCCTTTTTCTTCTGTGGCACAAGCAGAAGTAGTGTTTGGGCTTCTGAGACGCTGGATGAAGCGCGTGAACGTGACAGAATCGCTGTCGCCTCTGTCAGCCTGTGATGGGTTTTGGCCTCTTGGTCACAGAGCAAGCACCTCTTATTCATGAACCAGAGAAATCTTTCAGACCATCTGCATTTCTACTGACTGCTGATGCTCTAAGTTTCAGGAGAAGGAATTGTTTGGCTAAGGAGGCAAGACACAAGTCTTGCACTGCAAATTTTGTGTGATATTTAGCTGATTGATTAAGTGTGTACGTATAATCTTGGTGTTTGTGGGCTCAGACGGAGTTAGGTAATTACAGTAAACCTGTAGAAACGATTAGCTTTTTGAGAAGTTCCAGGTGAAAAGCATTTTTAATGGTTTGGTTTTTTTTTTTTTCTCTTGCTGGAAAAAGTACATTTCATCATTAAATTCGAAGCAGGCATGAAGCCACATGCTTCTTCCCTCCCTTGGACCATATTTTGTAGCTTCTTTAGCAGCCTTACCTCCACGAGGGATGAAGTTTTCCGTTTCCACAAACAGAGCTCTTGGATATGTACATTTATATCGGTCCAGAGAGAAATTGAGTCACCTTCATGGCAATGTTTCTCGCTGAATTACTGGCAAGAGAAGAGTTCATTGTAGACCACTTTTTATCTTGTTGGGGCTCAGCCTGTCACTGATTCCTCAATTTATTAAACAAGAAATACTGGGAAGAACAAAATGAAAGATAAGACTGTTTGCCTTAAAAAAACATTAGTCCCACGAGGGAATAGAGGTGATGATGCATTATCAGCTTAAAACAGTGCAGGCACTTAAACTGTTAAAACTCATTAAACATGATGCATTTACAGTATAACCCACCCGTTAAATGTGGGCAGTTGAGTCGGGACAACTTCATGGGTGCCTTCCAATAAATTCAGACAAGGAGAAGCCATTAATTCAAAATTATAAATAGAGAATGTACGGATTTATATTAAGAAGGTCTTTTTAGTGGGAATTGTTATCCAGCTTTCAGGCATTAGGGAGAGGAGGGAAACTTGTATAGTTCTGTTGCATGAGACAGTTGTTCTGGGTGGTGGCTTGTCCTGGTGCACCTTGGTGTGCCACCAAATCACGGCTCCAGAGAGAGCTCTGAGCTTCTGTAGAAGACTGGAGTTTTGTTTCCGCTAATGTGAACGTGATCTCATTGACATAAATTGAGTAGGAAAGGTCTGTTTCGAATAATGCCCTCTCATCTCTCTTGCTGCGAACTTTGTATGATTAACTTTTTTTTTTTTTTTAAATTACTGGAAAGCTGAGTGTCTTGACTGCTAATGAAACGCGATACCGAGCTGCCTTGTTCTTCAGGCTTTATCCTCCAGGAGTCAGAACAGCTATAACCTGAGACCAGGCTTTAAATTTCATTTAAAACCCTATTGGGTAGAATGATATTGGTGTAAAAGAAGACATTTCTGCCAAATTGTAGGCTGTTACCGGTGAAATTAATTGCAGGTGGCGAACTGCCGTTTAAAGAATACATCTCTTTGCTTTAAATGGACTTGGAAATATATCTGTAGTTCTATTTCTAAACTACCTGTAGCGTAGCGTAGTCTACCCAAGAGTAAAATCCCTGCAGAGGGATTTGGGAGAGTCTGCAGCAAATCAGGACCGTTTGCTTTACAATACTCTTTATTTTCTGAGTGTTCTCTCCTGGGAAAAACCTGCACTTTATCACCTTGGTCAGCACTGTCACACCCGTGGTAGTATATTCATCTTTATTATGAGCAAAATGCCACCCCAAAATTGCATTTCAGTAACTCTGAAGGGAAACCAGGGGGGTTTTTTTGAGCATACTGGGGAAAGGGGAGGAAGGATTTGAATTTCAGTATTGTAAAGATTCAAAATCTCCGTTCTTTGTGGGTTTTTATCCTTCAGGTTTAAGTGTGTAATGGCAGTAACCTGTTGGGCCACTGTGTATAACTGAGTTCTCAGACGTCACTGTGTACCGCTGCTTTGATGGTAGTTGTTGGCTTTCTGCAGCTCATGCTCACCTCAGGTCTTCTTTTTTGTTTTCTAACGGAGACTTCCTCAGCTGTGATCTATTAAAGGGGAGCTGTTGGTGAACAGCTCTCGGGCTCACCCCAGATAAATTTCAGAAGACTGTATTTGAAGTAGGACCTGATCTTTCAGCCGTTTTCTTGTTTCAGTCACAAACCACCCAGTGATAATCTCACCTAGATGCTCTCAGGTCTCATCTGTCTCCTCTCCAGAGTTGTCTAGATCATGCTGTATTCAGAATTTGATAGTCTTCTTTATTCTTCCTTGGTTTTTTTTCTCTGTTTTTTTTCCTGCTATTGTATTTCAGAGGGGAGACACAGGAGGAGGTAGGAGGAAATGGATTCCTTCCTCATTTGCATGTAATTTTTTTGCCTAAAACAGTGTTTAAAAAAATAAACAGAACACGTTAAAAAAAAAAACAACCCTAAATTTTTCTTTAATCCTATAGTTAAAAGAAGTATTTTCCAAACTCCAGTTTCCTTTCTTGGTGAAGTACCTGTCTTCTACTTACAGTGAGTTGTGACACTGGGAGTTCTTGATACTGGGATAGTTACTGAAATTAAAGCCTGTGTTCTAGCTTGAATTTAGACTGAAGTTACGAAAGACATTCCTTCTCTTTTCATTTGAAACCGAGTTTTACCCAGTTAATTTCTTGAGTTTTTTAGTTCCAAAAAAGTTTTTTCCCTGGGCTTCCAGCACTGACAGACGTCCCTGAATACAATTGAGATCTAAGTGGATACACAAACCATTTGGTGGGGAGAACTGAAATATCTTTGTCAATCTGGGCTGGTTTTTTGCTTCTTCTCATGTCAAATCATTTGTCATCTACCCACAATGATTTTTTTTTTTTCCAAATAATTGAAAAAAAACCAAACCACAAAACCCAAACAAACTTTAAGCAAAGTCAGCTCACTGTGAAGTGTTTTAATGTCTGTTGTGATAAGAAGGTTGAAGTTCTTAACATACTTGTTCAACTGGTGAAAAACTTTTATACCTTATTTTCAAATCTTCAGTCAGAAGCCGTTTGAATTAAGTGATTCTATTAACAATATGAAGTTTGGCAGCAAATTTACTTGGTTACAAATGACTGATGGAACAACGGAACACGAACAAGACTGAAGAATTTTATGCTTGCTTTAAGATTTTCAGTATTTTCTCGTGCTACAATTGTGCAAATAAAATCCTAAGGTGGGTCTAATTACGTATCCAGCTGTTTTCTTTGCACTGTTGGAGGAGATGCATTTGGGGTTTGGTGTTCTTCCAAAAACACCCAGTGACATACTATGTGTTAGGTTGTGGATATGACTTCAGTGTTCCGTTTGAAAGCTCGTATTTTTAGTTATTATTAGTCTTTTATGCTGCTGTGCCAAATGCTGGGGTTAAGGGAGGTACTAAAGGTAATGTTCCTAGTTGCAAATGGAAAGCATTATTTAAATATGTAGCCAGAAGAGACAAAGAATGAATTTTCTTTGACTTTGGTTTTATATATTTTGATTGACTTGATGTTTGCAAAATGCAGGTGAGTGGTTTCTTTTCTAGCAGGGGTTTTTCGTACAGAGTATTGCCAGCATCACAAAGAGCCACCAGTCGGTAACGACGACGTCGTTTAGTAGCATTGTGAGCACGCGTCATGCAGCGTCCGATATGGATATGTTCAAGGAGCCCATCAGAGAGACAAACCAAACTTGAAGTCCGAGGATTAGAGACTTATTAGTATGGAGAATATTGTGCTTGAAATCAAGAGAGCTATCTCACCTGCTCTAAGTGGTGAAGAACTGAGAGTAACAGCAGAGCAATTTCAGAAGAAACAGTCATGTTAGAGAGATGTATCTTTTAATGCATGTGGACTAATTGGGGTTTTTATGCTTTTAGGCCATGAATATATTGGTTCCCTTCATGTTTAAATATGCAGTAGACAACCTCAACCAGGTGTCTGGAAACATCCTCAACCTCGATGCTGCACCAAATACAGTGGCGACGGTGGCAACCGCTGTTCTCATTGGCTGTAAGTGGTATTCCCGCATCCGTTGGCAAGTGTTCTTCAGTGAGGAAGTGGGATAGCAGAGCTGCTGACCTTTGCACTGCCAAGCACCTAGGAACCTCATGGGGTTCAACATGGGCAAGTGTAGAGTCTGGCACCTGGGGAGGGATAACACCCTGCAGCTGTACAGGTTAGGGGTTGACCTGCTGCAAAACAGCTCTGCAGAGTCCTGGTGGACAAGGTCACCATGAACCAGCAATATGGCCTCATGGTCTCCTGTGGTACGTTAAGAACAGTATCACCAGCAGGTTGAGGGAGGTTCTCCTCCCTCTCTACTCTACCCTGGGGAGGCCACATCTGGACTATTTGGTCCAGTTTTGGGCTCCTCAGTTCAAGAGAGGCAAGGAGCTACTGGATAGAGTCTGGCAGAGGCTAGAAAGATGCTGAGAGGACCAGAGCATCTCTGTGCCCAGGAAAGGCTGAGAGCCCTGGGGCTGCTGAGCTGGAGAAGAGAAGCCTCAGAGGGGAGCTGATCAATGCTGATCAAGAGCTCAAGGGCCCATGGGGGGCAAGAGGATGGGGCCAGACTCTTGTCAGTGGTGCCCAGCGCCAGGACAAGGGGCAACGGGCACCAACTGGAACCCAGGAGGTTCCATGGGAGCAGGAGGAGAAACTTGTTTGGTGTGAGGGTGTGGGAGCCTGGCCCAGGCTGCCCAGAGAGGTTGTGGAGTCTCCTTCTCTGGGGAGATTCCAAAGGCGCCTGGACACGATCCTGGGCCCCCTGCTCTGGGTGAGCTGCTGGAGCAGGGGGGTTGGACACGATGGTCTCCAGAGGTCCCTTCCAACCCCCAGTGTGCTGGGATTCATTCTATGATTTCATAGTTCTGTGTTGATGTCTGTTTCCAACGTTCTGTGACCTTGCTTCTGGTATTCTAATTGAAAAAATGAAATAATGCTATAGAAATGATTCTTGATTATGAATCCTACTCTTTCTTATAGCTGCAAAAGAAACCGATTTAAAATGTGTGCACCATGGTTTATAGATGAAAAATAGCATAAAGTTTTGGACCAATTAAGTATAAATTACCTGTGAACTGAAAACGTTAAAAATATATAAAGAATGAGCCTGATGTAATTTCATGCATGAGCGGAAGTTGGAAATACAATTATTTTCATTTTATAAACTTTTTCATCTTTTTTTCCAGATGGTATCTCGAGAGCTGGGGCAGCGTTATTTAATGAAGCTAGAAATGCAGTGTTTGGGAAAGTAGCTCAAAACTCAATCAGGAGGATAGCGAAGAATGTTTTCCTGCACCTTCACAACCTGGATTTGGCGTTCCACCTAAGCAGGCAAACCGGAGCTCTGTCAAAAACCATCGACAGAGGAACAAGAGGCATCAGTTTTGTTCTTAGCGCTTTAGTGTTTAATTTGGGACCTACGATGTTTGAGGTGGCTCTAGTCAGTGGCATTCTGGTAAGTGCTGCTTACGCCTGAGTTGGAATGATCTCATTTAGAAAGCATACATTGATTTTTCTCTTACCAAAGCCTATGGAGTATTAATAATAATAATTGAGTTTACAAGGTGGTTGTGAAAGCGGCTGCTGTGAAGGAGAGCAGTCCCTAATTTTCGGATATTAATTACTTTAAATTGCCTTGCTTGAAATTATTTTCACATTTAACGCCTGTCTTCAGCTGGTGGTATTTATGTGGGTAGTTTTTTACTTCAGGGTTGTTAAAAAAATGAGATTAGAAAAGTAAACTGTGCACGCAAGTGTCGAATAGATCTGGGTCAATACTGAGGAAGCAGAACATCAATGTCCAGCAATGTTGTGTCCTAGTGTGTGGAGGGCAGAGGAGGGAGTGGTTATTGACTCTCTTCTGAATATTGGTCTTTTCTCATCCAGAACTTAAAAGCAAAAATGATCTTTTGGAAAATAGGCTTCTCCTTCTTGCAGATTTTAAGCTTAATAAGCTCCATTTTAAACTTTTCTTTTATAAAGCACACTTCCTGTCTTTGAAATCAGGAACTTTGGGGTATTTATATGCTAAATCTAAATCTCGGTTACATAGCTTAGACAATTAAAAGCAAGACCCTTGTTTTGTTTATTCCCCTTCTTTTTAGAATGACTTAATAAAATTTGAATATAACAGTATGAATTAAAATCCTCGTTGCTATTGGGTTAAATTTTTTTAACCTCTGTTAAAGTTGCAAACCAAGCTGGCCGTCAGCTAACCTGCCCTGATGCTCTCATTTTAATTCTTACTGCTTTTCTCTCCTGATGTGCCCTGAAGTAGAGAAAATGCTTCATGAATTATTTTGCAAGGCCTTTTATTTATTCTTCTGCAGTCTTCAGCTTTCTTTCAAAGCGCACCCAAAAAGCACGTAAACAAATAATTATTTGGGCTAAAAGCACAAACACCAGCAACATTTATGTTTTATAATGGCAAAAATAACTTTCCAGGGCTGTGTTATAGAGCAGCCCTTGGTTATTCCCTCCAACCTTTTTATTTATACCCTTCTCCTTGGTGCTTCCCTTTTGAGTTTATCCCTGTATTTAGTTTTAAGCTGCTCAGAGCAGGGAGTGGGTTGGCAGGGACCTTCCGAGTTCTTGTCTCGGGCTAAGCTGTCATAATTTTGAGACAACAGTGAAGTTTTTGAAAATTATTATGACTCTTCCTCTTCTATTTTCAATATTCTAGTATTATAAATGTGGTGCAGAGTTTGCTTTAGTAACTCTGGGGACGCTCGGAGCCTACGCAGCGTTCACGATAGGAATTACGCAGTGGAGGTGAGACATGGATTCCTGGGGGTACGTAGCGTTGCCTCAGGCTGAGCTCTTGACTCTGTTAATCCTTCATTTTCCAGGACTAAGTTTCGAATAGAAATGAACAAAGCAGATAATGACGCCGGTAATGCTGCGATTGACTCACTCCTAAATTATGAGACTGTGAAGGTAAGACCCATCTTTACTCCTCGGCTCTTTGTCTTACTTCTGGCAACCTAAAGAAAGTGACTCATAGGATGAATTTCCTATAGGGCTACGTATTTGGAACAATTGTGTATATTTAAAACATTATTCATTTGAAGAGTACTACCTGATATTGACAGAGCAGCGTGGAATTGTTAGTGGGACTTGAAAATATCTGTTTGCTGATAAGGAGTGAGAAGTTCCATTCGTGACTGGACTGCTTTGACCATCAGTTTCTGCCAGATGTGAACTTAAGAGTCTTGAAGAAGCTTCTGGTTGCTCGTTTGCAAAACTTTACTTCTTTTTAGTATCTAATGGCAGCTGGTGTTTGGTGGTTACATTCATGGGGTAGAATTTCTGCAAGACAGACACCCTGTGTTACTAGACTGAGGATCTCCACGGTGTCTCCTTGCCCAGTGTAGAACGTGCTGGGACTTGCTCATGGCTTTTGTCCTCACACAATCATCTTCTATCTTCTTTTCAGTGTTCGGAAGAGCTGAGGAGAGGTTGTATGCTTATCTGTGCATGTAGTACGTTTACAGTGAATTTTATAGCTAGCTAAATATACAGTCTAGTATGTTTGAGCCTGTGACGTTTGTTATTTTTGTGGATATCACAGTATTTCAATAATGAAAAATATGAAGCCCAACGATATGATGAATTCTTGAAGATATATGAAAATGCCTCCCTGAAGACTACCTCTACTCTAGCTCTCCTGAACTTTGGACAGAGCGCTATCTTCAGCATCGGCTTAACGGCCATCATGGTGCTCGCGAGCCAGGGCATTGTTGCAGGTAACTCATCTGTCTACAAGCTAAAAATTACTCTCTTTACCTGAATTCATCCATAGTAGAGGCATTAATTAACTTATGGGTGATGCAATAGTTTATTTTGAGAGTTTGGGGTATTTCTGCGTCTTGGAGTATCATTAATTCTATCAGAGGTAGATATATTTTTTAATTTTTATATATATATGTATATATATATCAGTAACTGGTATGATTTTGTTAGAAATATTTTAAATGGAAATATTGTTAGAAATATTTTAAATGGAAATATTGTTAGAAATATTTTAAATGGAAATATTGTTAGAAATATTTTAAAAGTTCAGCAGTTAGAGAAAGATCCTAAGAAAAGGTAACTTTGGGAAGTTTCTGTTGAAGGATGTGAAGCACACTTAAATACAAATACTTCTGTGGCCCGTCTCCAAAAAATCCTTTATTTTTGCCCTTCTTCCTTTCTATGTTGGCAAGATCCAGAACTTTCTCCTAATGCACACACATGTGCTTTGTCTCCAGTAGTTTTATTACCAGTGTCCTTCGCTTTCCATAAGGTTAATAAGGGCACATTATTAAAACAATTGTTTCCGTATGTTAGAGTTTTTCATCTATATTTGTCTAATTTACTACATAAAACCTGCTGGTTTGGGAAGACACAGTCCAAGCTTCAAATACAGTCGATAAATGCAGTATTGGGATGAGGCTCAGCTAAAGCAAGGTGGTTTTAGAGCAAAAATAATAGTTCTTTAAACACTGTTGGCATCTAGATGTGTTTGCAGGGTAGACCTTTATATCCCGTTGTCTTCCTTGCATCTGCTTTGCTCTTTTGAAGAGATTCCAGGACAGGGAAGAGTTACACTGGGAGTGGATAAGTCAGTAGGTGCTGTTTGTGGCTGTCCTTAAGAAAATTTAGGATAGCTTTCAAGCAGGATGGTAGAAATACAGCTTTAAATCATCTTTCTGGACCTGTTTTGGCTGAACTGACCCTACACGTACCTTTAGTGTGTCATTCTGAGTTTGCCCTTGATCGGTGTATTTGATAGGAAGCTGCCCAGAGATTCTCACTATATGTTTTAGCAGCTCTGCTGTATAAATTATCAAAGTCCTCTCTCTGGATCATGAGGAATTCTATCATTTGGCTTTGTCTGTAATGGTAGTTAAGATTGTCTTTCCTGACTCGTGCTTTCATATTTTAGTTCCTTCCCTTCTGACTTATTTAGGCGCCTTTATGTTTATCTCTGTGGAATTTACCACTTTACAATCCAGTGTTTTCTGTGACTTTCCTGGTATGCTGCTTGTCTTATTTTCCAGGTGCTATTACTATACTTTTTAAGGTGAAATCCATACAGATACTGTCATTTGTTTCAGGCACCCTCCTATATAAAATCTGATCTTCTGGGGATGAAAGAAACTAGACTTGATTGACTTGGTTTTTTTTAATCTTTTGATGCTTCCTAACAAGGTAACCCTTCACGTCTCCTTACTCTCTCACATCTGTTTTGTCTTAAGGAAGCCTCTCTGTTGGAGATCTAGTGATGGTGAATGGATTGTTGTTCCAGCTTTCTCTTCCCCTCAACTTCCTGGGAACAGTGTACAGAGAGACAAGACAAGCACTTATAGATATGAATACCTTGTTTACGCTTCTCAGTGTAGATACCAAAATTAAAGTAAGTAGTAGCTTATTTTCCTAAAGTATCTGAGTATTTAATAGTAGGCCTTCCTGTCAATGCCATCGTCTCACCCTGTGTGTTACCTCCCAGCTTTAATTTCTGTTAAAGAGAGAGATGTTGTGTACAGATGCTGTTCTGCCTCCTTTTTAAGTGCAACAGCAGCTGCTTTTTTTTTCCTTGCAGAATCTTTTAGCGACAGCCCAGGTTGCTTTACAGCAGCTATGTTTGTGTTGCGATTTTTTTTTTTTAATTTAAGTATTCATGCCTTGTGCTTGAATTTTTATTGGTAATTAATGATGCAGAACGTATTACTGCAAAAGAAGTTATGAAGCAGAGTGTTTACAGCAGAAATTTTTACCTTCTTTGGGGGAAAGGAGGAACAAACCAATTTTGTTCGTGTGGCGGATTGCAATTACTTTCAACAGATCCAAGCTGGAGTGTCCATTTGCCTTTTTCTGAGCTAGGAAATGAACTGTTCAGCTTGTTGAACTGCTTGAGATACTTTCTGGGCAGCATATAAAGTGGCACTCTCCTTTTAATAGGACAAAGAGCTGGCTCCACCCCTGCAGATCACACCACAGACTGCTGCCATCACCTTTGAAAATGTGCATTTTGAATACCTTGAGGGGCAGAAAGTCCTTGCTGGAGTCTCCTTTGAAGTCCCTGCAGGAAAAAAAGTGGCCATTGTAGGAGGTAGTGGGTCAGGGTGGGTAAATGGACTAAATACACCAGTCGATGGTGCAGAATTTTGTTTCTTAAATGCGTTTGTTCCCGTGTTTTGCTTTTTATTATTTTTGTCATCGGTTCTCTTTGGAGATTGCAAATGGCAAGTGAGGGTTGTAACATTAACTTTAATTCTTTTCAATTTCAGGAAAAGCACAATCGTGAGATTATTATTTCGTTTCTATGAACCTCAGAAAGGAAATATTTATGTTGCTGGACAGAACATTCAAGACGTCAGTTTGGAAAGCCTGAGAAAGGCAATAGGAGTAGTACCTCAGGTACACCGTGTTTCCTTCTCCCCAGATACTCCATCCCAGTAGGAACTCTGGCTGTTCTGACGCTGCGGTTCCGCAAAGGCCAGTCCTCATGCAGTGCTGTTGTCTAGTTCTGCTGAAAGTCACCGTGCTTGCTTCCCCCCGCCTTTCTCCCCCAGGAAATACTGTTTTTATGGGCATCATCATATAGATCCAATTTCTGAAATGTGTTTAAGCCTCTTCCTGAGAAACTGCCTCCAGCTTTAAGTGATTTGGCTTTATAGTTGATTACCACCCGTAATGAGTTAGCAAAGTGGTAAAAGTATGTGTGACATCTAGATATTTAGGACACAAAAACGTATTAATCCCATTTTTGGGAAATTTCCCCAAATCCATTTCCCTTCAGGGTTTGTAGAAAAATATAATCTATTCTTTATTGATTTCTTTCATGGACCGGGGACAGCTTTTTAAACCATTATTCATGGTTTCTCATTTAAAATAATCTTTCCGGAAATGCAGGATGCTGTTCTCTTCCATAATACTATCTATTACAACCTGCTCTACGGCAACATCGGTGCCACGCCGGAAGAGGTGTACGCGGTGGCAAAGCTGGCGGGGATCCACGACGCTATTCTCCGCATGCCAAATGGTTACAACACTCAGGTTGGGGAGCGAGGGCTCAAGCTCTCAGGTGGGTTCTCAGGCGCACAAGTTCTTTGTATCCCGTTTGCTACCCGATGTTCAATGCGTAGTTTATCCCTCGGTCGGACTTGCTCGTAGCTTATTTACGTGTTAACGTCGTAAGGCTCAACGTTAATCTGAAGCTGTGTGGTTTAAGGCAGCCGTACTACGAGATATTTAAAGGAGTGTCTCTTCAGGGTGTAGCATTAAATGGGTTGATACGTAAGCCTGTCAACGCAGCTAAGGAGAAATGCTGTTTCTCGTCATCTCTTTGGGTAGTGGAATGTGTGTGACTAGAATGGGGAACTTTATGTATGTGTGCTTTGCACGTGGGATGTGATAGGCTTCTATATATGCATAGCCCTTCCAGATTTGAGTTCTTAAATCTCCTAACAGCTGAAAGTGAGGTGAGGATTTGCTTTTGCTGTTGATAGTGAGGATAGGGGATATGTTGTGGCAGTGTTGTCCTTTTGGACCCTGTTCATCCTGAAAGGACTAACGCTCTCACAAAGCTCTGCTCAGCTTGGGCCTCCTCAAATTGCGCCTTGAAGCGATCTTAGATGTAGCTGTGCGCTCGGCTCTTGGGGAGTTGGGTTCTGTGAGCTTCTGCTCGCAGGTGCCATTTGGGGGTTGACGTTGGAATGTGGAGCTCACGTGTCCACTGGATCCTGTGTGCTTTTATTAGATCAATATTTCCATTGATAATGAGAGTTGTAACAGCCAGACGTGGTTTAGTTGTTTGATGGATCGGAGGTGTCAAATGCTTATCTTGGAGTTCCTTCAGTAGCTGTGTTAAAACATGGCATCTGTTACTCTGGCTCTCTGTAGTTTTCTGAACAGTAGAATGGCTCCCTAAGTTGTTATAAAGATATATATTAGTTTCATTCCTGAATCTGTTTCGTATTTTTTTAGTTTGGCTGAGGCTTCTTACGCTAAGAAGCACACAAAGTCTAAGAAGAACACAAAGTCCTGACTTGATTTGTCTTTTTAAAATACTCTTTGGTGGGAGAAATAGGGGGAATGAAATCTCTGAATTTAAGTGGTCCGCTTTGAAATCCAGGCATTCCGTATGTGTGATGGAAAAAACGAGGTTTTCAGGACCACTGACACAGTGGGTGTCTCGGTCAGTGATGGGGCAGCAACTCTGTGGGTCCAAGATGTGTGAACAGCGGCAGTAACGTGTGGGCCAGTAAAGGCTGTGGTCTTGATTTGGAGCTGTGGTTCTGTGAATAGTTACATCTGTTGAGTGCAGCAAAGGATTTGTTTAAAAAAAATAATAAGGAATTTGGATTCTCCCTGTATGCAAAAATTTGGTATATTGTGGATTCCTTTCTTCCAGTAAGTCACAGAATGGTTTGGGTTGGAAGGGACCTTAAAGACCATCTGGTTCCAACCCCCCTGCCATGGTAGGGACACCTCCAGCTACACCAGGTTGCTCAAAGCCCCATCCAGCCTGGTCTTGAACACATCCAGTGATGGAGCATCCGCAGCTTCTCTAGGCAACGTGTTCAAGTGTCTCACCACCCTCATAGTGAAGAATTTCTTCCCAATTTCTGGTCTAAATCTCCCCTCTTCCAGTTTGAAGCCGTTACCCCTTGTCCTGCCACTACAACCCCTTGTGAAAAACCCTCCCCAGCTTTCTTGTAGGCCTCCTTCAGATATTGGAAAGCTGCCATAAGGCCTCCCCAGAGTCTTCTCTTCTCCAGGCTGAACCACCCCAACTCTTTCAGCCTGTCCTCGTAGGAGAGATGTTCCAGAATGACCAGTTCACTTCTTGGGAGGACTGACATTGGAAAACTGTACGTTAGAAGTACTATCTTGATACTTGAAAACCGGTGAATTTCTCTATAATTGCCAAGAACCTTAGCACAAACACAACTCGCTGAAGGCCGTACAGCAGCATGGATGGCAAACGTGAATTCCTCTCCCCTAGTCTGGTTTTCCTTGTGTGCTACAAAAACAGGCATAAGGAAGCCTTAGTTGCAGTGAGAACACATATCCATGTCAATGATGAAGTAAGCACTTGGTGCCATTCTTACTGGTCTCAATGATTCATCGAGAAAAACCAAGTGAGTTTGGCTTTTTCGTGGGGAATCTATTTTGGTGTTTTCTAATAGATGTGTAATATTTGGGCTCTAACAGCCTCTGACTTCACGAACAAAACCATTAATAACAATTAATGTGCTGCCGTCCTGAATACGAACGGGGAAGAACGTGCAATAAGTATGGAAAGACCTTGGATTTCTTTATTGCAGTATGTCTTCCAAACGTGGATATTGTCAAGCTGTGAGTTTTGAACGTGCTTTAAAGGAGAGAAAAGGGGAGAGTGTATTAAAATAGACTGAGTAAATGGTACAATTCTAATTGCTACCGAGTTCTGATAAAGACAGTTTAAAATGTGAGCTGCAGCATTATTATCAGCCTTTTAAATGGTTTATTAAAGCCTGTTCTCTCCTGATAGGAATGGAACATTAACAAGGATATAGCGGTATTAAATGGAATGTTTTGAAGCCTTGAGTTAAACAAAGGAGGACAAGTGCACAAACGTGCAATGTTTGCGTTGCATACCAACTGTTTAGCAGATTTGAAGTTCTCGAATGCACCTGTTTTCCTGTCTGTGAAAGTTGTCCAAAGTTATTCTTGAGTAGCTGTTGGCTGTAAGAATTGTGAAGGAAGGAAACTAGTCTGAAACTGGGTTACATCCGAAACCAACAGGCAGTAGGTTGCATAATGAATGTGGTTTTCAGTCCCGCGTTAATTGTTGTGGGATGAAATTTGGTGGTTAAAGCTGTGAGGTGTGGACACCAATTCTGGGCCGTTAGGGAGTGGAAGGTTTAGATGAACTTCAAGGAGAGGACGTGGTAAAAACAATGTGTGTGCAGGATGCATGGGGTCAGATGCAGCAGACATGGACAGAGCTTGGCTTATTTGCAAGAGACGTAAGGATGGATGGGTGGGTGTACAGGGAATAGCTTAGGCCAGGTGAATGAGATCCAGCAGCATACTCCCTGGTGTGTAGAGTGAGTAACTGCACATCTATGTTAGTTATCTGTAACAAGGCTCCTACCTTGTAGCACGTACAAAATGCTTGTGGTTTTAGAAAAGGCCAGAGAGCTCATCTTGAATCACTTTGGATTTACCAGGGAGTAGGAGCTTGTGTAATACCTTGTGTAACATGTACAGTTCCCTATCAGCAGCAGCTATGATGTACCTTTAAAACAAACAAAACAACCCCCCCAAAGTCATGTCTGCTGTTGAATTTAGAGTATCACAATTCTAACTTTATCTTTCTTTTTTTTCTTTCCTCGCTCCCCCATTCAGGAGGAGAAAAGCAAAGAATTGCAATTGCTAGAGCAATGTTAAAGGAGCCACCTATCTTTCTCTATGATGAAGCCACGTCATCTTTAGATTCAATTACAGAAGAGGTAAATTGGGATTAAAGAAAAAATATAAAACTTAAGTGGTTTAGTGATGTCTAATTCTGATGCTTGTTCCTTGTGCTTTTCCTCTCAGAAGGAATTCTCTTTTTGCCAGATTGCTATCGTGTTTTCTTGGTGTTATTACTAAGAGATCCCGTGTCTAAGCCCTTTTCCTAAAGGCCAGAGCAGACGCTGAGTTCTGTCTACTTTGAGATGTAGTGGAGAACACCAGCTCTGGCTCTGGGTGTATTTTCTATTTTACACTCCTTGGGTCCCGTTCACCTTCAACATTCACCTCTTGAAACTGTTGCGAATCCCTCCTGTGGCTATGAAGTGTGAACCTTTCAATCCACTTTAAAAGGTGTTTGATGACATAGAGCACTCATGACAAATGTCTTCTCAATCATGGTGACATAACGCGGAGCAGAAACCCTGTTTGTTGTGCAGCATCTTTCTGAGATGCAGATCAGGTAGGTGTGACCCGCAGCGAGGGGAGTAATTGGTATTCGTTTCACAGGAAGGGCTGCGAAACATCAGAGCGGTGTGACATAATGTCACGACACCGCCGCGATAGCTGCGCCAGGCTTCCTAACTACAGCTTTGCTTACACACTAAACTCTCCGCAGCAGCAGTCATTTCACCAACCCATGTCATCAAAGGCTAGAGCTGTGCTTGCGTTCGCTTACGCAGGTTCTTGAGCGAATTTCTCGGCCTGTAATCACTAAATTACTTCCATTTTGCCGATACAAAGAAATCAGAGTACAAACTGTACATCTCTCTAGTAAAGGTAGAGTACATCCTCCTCATGGGGCCAGGAATGTCCGTCCCACACATGGTTCTACAGAACGTGACTGGGATTCTTGCTGTCTTTTGTTTTGCTGTGTTTATTGCAAGAATCGTAAGCAAGGCCCAAAGGTTCACAGCGGAACTGCACTTTAAAGATCACAAATGAGCACGAGTCCTTTCCACAAAAGTGCGCCTGGTGATTAAAGGGTTTTCTGACAAAGGCCAGCGTTTTTCAGGGAAATAAAGTGGGCGCTTCACTTCAGTGAGGGCTCAAATTCCTAGTCAGCACTGCTGGAACCTGAATGCAGGTTGGGAAGGTGGAAGACTGCTCACAGAGGAAGCAGTGGTGGATGGATGGATGGATAGATAGAATCATTAAGGCTGGAAAAGACCTCTAAGTCCAACTGTCAACCCAGCACTACTATGACCACTAGAACATGTCCTGAAGTGCCATGTCTACATGTTTGTTGAACCCCTCCAGGGATGGGGACTCCACCACTTCCTGGGCAGCCTGTTCCAATGCTTAACCATTCTTTCAGCAAAGAAATGTTTCCTAATATCCAATCTGAACTTCCCCTGGCGCAGCTTGAGGCAGTTTCATCCTTTCACTAGTTAGTTGGGAGAAGAGACCAACACCTACCTCTCCACAACCTCCTTTCAGGTAGTTGTAGATAGTTTCCAGGATAGCTTTAACTTTACATTCCACATTGGCACGATACCGAGAGGGATTATTTTTTTTTTCCTTTAACTTTCATTGATTGGAAAGTATGATGATAAAGATGTATTATTTTCACATGCCTTTACTGCTGTTTCTGTTGCTTTCGTAGCACGGCCGCATGGGGAAGTATTTCCTGAAACCAAGTAACGCTTTGCTTCTTTATCCCTTGGGTTATCTGCATTTTTCTATGAATACAAGATTTTTTTGCAGTTTGAGGACTTTTATAGCTACAGATATTTCATGCTTGAGGCTCTTTTCTGTAGCTACTTGTAGCTGTTTCTTACTGTGAAGCTATAGCAGTACTGGAGATGTTTCTCAAAAACCTATTGACAGTAATTTGCCTATTTCCAGACAGCATTTTCTTTCTCTTCATACCACCTAGGAGCGTGTAAGAGTTTGTCCCTTATTTTAATCTTGCAGAATATCCTCAGTGCCATGAGGGACATGGTGAAACACCGAACGTCGGTTTTCATCGCTCACAGGTTGTCCACGGTGGTTGACGCAGATGAAATCATCGTGCTGGATCAGGTGAGGTCCTCACCCGGCGATGTGTGATTTTCACATGGTGTCAGTGTTTGTTTCAGAGAGTCTTTGTGTCCACTTTTGTCATATTAAATTCTGACAAGCTGCTGAAAGTTCTGTCTTTGGAAATGAACCGTGTGAGAAAATTCTAGCCCAGGCTTTGCTTTTTATATTCTTCTTCTCTGCAACTAACAGTTTATCAGTTGCAGAAACCTGCATGTGTGACTCTCTTGTATGTTGTATTTTTACTTCATTTAATTACACGTTCTTTATACGGATTATGACAAATTTCACAGCATCTGGCTTAATGTTGCATGTTTTTAATCTAATTTATTACATACTTCTGTCAGATCAGGTTTCCTAATGTGTTCCCCCAATTCCTGCTTCATTCTGATCACTCATGGTCTATTTTTCACATACATTCTTTTTTTCTCTCCTTTCAATGGAAAGAGAGAGGACGACGTTTTCTGTTCCCATGCAGATAAACTGTTGTAGGATTGTTCAGTCTAAATACATGATGAATCTGAACACCATTCTCTGTTGTACTTTTAGAAAAGTGTAATTATTTCCTTTCTGTATGATTCTAAGGAAAAACAAGTTTCAACGTCTGGTTTACTAAGTTCAGCTGTTAGCTCATATTCAGTCTATCCAAAGTCCATTTTCTTCTCTATTACCCATATCTGCCAATAAATTTAAAATAAACAAAATATCCTTATTATAAGTTCATAGTTACTCTTTTAACTGATAATGCTGAAAATACATTGCTCTAATCTGCTGGTAGCAGATGTTAAATTTAACTCTGCGTTCGTTTTTTTTTTGCGTTGCTATTTATATGCTTGTGATCATAGGTGTATTTAGTGACTAAAATATGCATATCGAAAAGAATCCTGCAGTACGTTAAATGATTCGTGGGGAATCAGAACAAAATCTATGAAATAGTGACATTCCTAGAATCATAGAATCATTTTGGTTGGAAGAGACCTTCCAAGATCATCAAGTGCAACCATTCCCCCAGCACTGCCAGGGCACCACTAACCCATGTCCCTCAGCACCACATCTCCACAGCTTGGAAACCCCTCCAGCGATGGGGACTCCACCACTGCCCTGCCCAGCCTGG
>VZZY01003814.1:41724-63225 GCA_013400335.1 Eurystomus gularis
ATCCAGCCTGTCCAAACCGCTCTGTAGAGCCTCTGACCTTCAAGCAAATCAACACATCCACCTAACTTGGTGTCATCTGGCCAACTTACTGAGGGTGCCTCGCTGCCCTCATCCAGATCACTGATAGACATTAAACGGAACCGGCCCCAGCACTGAGCCCTTTGGTGACTCTCTTTGCTGTACAATCCTCAGCTTCATGTGACTCTCGAAGTAGTGGAATGAATCACTCCTGCTGCTCTGTGAAGTTTTTATTTGGTTTTGATCTACTTGTTTTTTCAGCTTTCACGGAAAGATCGTTTCCTAAGGTGTATCCTTTATGTAACTGCATGTTGAAACATCTTGCAAGTGTTTATGGTTTGGTTTTTTTTTTTAAGGTGTTATGAGACAATCTGCGACTTTTTGTTTCCGAGGCAAGTTTTCACAGCTTACTAAGAGTGTGTTTTGTGTTCTAGCCTCACTGTTAAATTAAAAACAAAAGCACAACCTCAAACTGTAACCCAGCCAGGGTGCTCGCTTTGATGAATGATGTGAGGGCACCAGAGATTGTGAATGAGCGGAGCAGCGTGGCGCAGCGCTGCCGGCGCCCGACCGCTTCGTGAGGCGTCATCGACGTTTGCTCAGCAGAAAGTTGCCTCTTGTCGTCCCGGCTTGATTGACGAGCGCTGCGTGAGCAACCAGATAAATCAAGCTCAGCAGCAGAGATGAGACAGGACGATTCTGGCATTGCTCAGCGGTGGGAATATGGCATCACAATCGCAGCACCTCTGCCTGGGTGAAAGCAGAATAATTCTTGAGTAAAGATGGTGGTCGTGATACTGATCTGAATGCTGTGAAGCTGAACAGAGAAGTTATTTTTGATGCTTGTTCGAGGGTTATGAAAAAAAAAAGCCGTAATTCAAAAGTCTAGTCTGCTACAATGAACTCTTGTAAGAGCTTAGAAGTTAATTCTGCAGTTCTGTTGGCCGAGTGTGTGTCTGCTCACATTCCACCAGCACGACTAGGAACAGAAGTGACAGGACCCAATTTTTTTCCCAGCATGTTTATCAGCAGCTGTCACAAGGAGGTAGATTTAATTGTAGATCACAATTTAGAACTAATACAACATCCATGCAGTTGTCCGTATGACGCTGTCTTTTCCCAGAAGATCGAATAGCTGGAGAACTAATACATTATTTTAATTTGAAGTCGGTGAATGTAAAAGTGTATCTCGGATAAAAAGATGAGTCTGGTTTTTCTGATGAGAGGGTTGTTTCGCTGTCCGTAGGATTTGAGTTCTCCCCTCCCAACTCTTCCTTCCTGTTTCCACAGTGATAGTCAGTAAATCATCTTTGCTCTTGGTAAACTGAGCTACTCCCTCCATTTTCATGACGACAATTGCAGGGACACAAGTTACTGAGAACCCACCTAAAAGCACCATTTGCTTTTTTTTTCAGGATTTGATTTTTAAATGTGTTTTGCTTACTCAGTGCTCTTTTCTTCTGGCTTCTCGGTGTGTGTTGGTTATCAAGCAAAGACAAATCCATGTTTGTTTTGGTTCATTCACGTGACTTTTGCACTAGCGGTTGAACACCTTGCTCCATACAGAGGTCTCAGTTTCTTTTAAATAGCTCTTCCCATTTCGATAATAAAGCTTTCCGTGATGATGGGCTTCCAGTTTTGTCCAGGTGGACAACAAGCATCAACATCCCCATTTATATAAGTGTGAGGAGAACACAGCTCTGTGTTTTCAGCGTAACACACAATCCAGTGCACCTCGTGTTCGGTCTTTCATCGCTGTCCCTCATCAATAATTACTGTAATTTATACTGTAAAACTGTGGCCCATACGTTGGCAACCTTTCTATTCCTAAGGATCTGGTGATATCGATTACTGATTTATCCCTCCTTCTTTGCAGGGTAAAGTTGTGGAACGCGGCAGACACGCAGACCTCCTCGCGAGCCCCAACAATCTCTATTACGAGATGTGGCAGACGCAGAGCAGCAAAGTACTGAGTAGCCATAACAATCCAAACTGGCAAGAGAGGAGTAATCGGCTGTCCAAAGAGGAGGAAAGGAAGAAACTAGAAGAAGAAATTACCAATAGTGTGAAAGGCTGTGGGAACTGTTCGTGCTAAGTACGATCCTGGATTCATCTTCTACAACAGGTTAAAATTGCACATCGTTACAACGAAGCACAGCTCTTGTTTTTAAGTCGACGTTCAAAAACTTCTTGGGTTTTGCAGTTTTGGGTTTTTACAGTTTCTCGGAGGGACCTAATTTCAACCAAAGGAGTTCTATTTTTGCATCTTTAGAAATCTCAGATATTCAATGGCATCTGCAAGAGCTGAGCTTTCTCAAAAACTTTAAACTTCTCGACTAAGAGTATAATTTATGGCAATTTCTAGGCACTGGTAAATTCTCCTGGTAGTAGCTTGAGGTGGGCTTTAAATTGTAAACAGATTTGTCCTTGACTTATATTATTTCTCATCATTAATGGCTGATAAATATGTCATGTTTAAATTGTAATTGGGTTAACTTGAACTCATTTGCTAGTGAGGAAGACGCAATTTAAATTCCTCAATAGTGTTCTGGTTTAAAACGTTCCTCCTTTTGAAGAATAAGAAAAGCCTCAACAAAATATTAGAGGTTTCTAGTAGCAAACTAAATAGAGAAATTATCCATCTCACCCTTCAAAAGCACCTTTCATACTGGACTATC
The DNA here is from genome assembly GCA_013400335.1 of Eurystomus gularis. NCBI lineage: Eukaryota > Metazoa > Chordata > Aves > Coraciiformes > Coraciidae > Eurystomus > Eurystomus gularis. Next base: position 44,421 of record VZZY01003814.1, read on the forward strand.
AGGACATGTATTGGTATTATTCTAAAAGAAAACCTAACAGTATTTTTTAAGAGCTGGCAAAAATTTGGAGTTGGCAAAATATTGCGTGACTTTACGGGAAACACAAAATGTTGTATCTAAATACAGAGAATCGGAAGTTTCCCTTAAATGAAAAAAATCCACGTTCAGGATTCTGTATCCTCAACATCTGCTGTAGTAGTCGAAGCAGAATGCAGCCACTTCTTCTATTTCAGTCATGGTCTTAGGGAGCAATTAAGATTCAATAAAGACTTCCATAAATTTCTATTATATCATTAACATATGAGAAAATGACCTGGATAATGTTGAAAGCGTTGCGGTACTAATCTCCTCATTTCACTAGTCAAACCTCCTTCAGTGTCAAGAAACCTCAGTCTCCGCAATTGGGTTTGTGTGGTGAGGTTTTGGTAGCAGGGGGGCTACAGGAGTGGCTTCTGTGAGGAGATGCCAGAAGCTTCCCCCGTGTCCAGTAGAGTTAGTGCCATCGTGATGGTGGCAGCACCTCATGGAGAACATATTTAAGAAGGGAGATAAACTGCTGCACAACAGCAGCCAGGAGAGAGGAGTGAGAATGTGAGAGAAGCAGCTCTGCAGACACCAAGGTCAGTGAAGGAGGGGGAGAAGATGCTCCAGGTGCCAGGGCAGAGATTTGCAGCCTGTGGTGAAGACCATGGTGAGGCAGGCTTTCCACCTGCAGCCCGTGAAGGACCCCACACTGGAGAAGAGCAGGTGGATCTGCCCGAAGGAGGATGTGACCCTGTGGGAAGTCCATGCTGGAGCAGGCTTCTGATGATCTGTAGATCCATGGAGCGAGGAGCCCATACTGGAGCAGGTTTGCTGGCAGGACTTGTGACCTTGTGGGTGGCCCACACTGGAGCAGTCTGCTCCTGAAGGACTACACCCTGTGGAGAGGACCCACAGTGGAGCAGTTCATGAAGAACTGCAGCTTGTGGGAAGGACACACGTTGGAGAAGTCCGTGGAGGACTGTTTCCAGTGGGACGGACCCCACGCTGGAGCAGGGGAAGAGTGTGAGGAGGAAGGAGCAGCAGAGACAACATGTGATGAACTGACCAGAACCCCCATTCTCTGTCCTGCTGCACCACTCAAGGAGAGGAGGTAGAGAAATCAGGAGTGAGGTTGAGCCTGGGAAGAAGGGAGGGGTGGAGGGGACGGTGTCTGAAGATTTAGTTTTATTTCGCATTACCCTACTCTGATTTGACTGGTAATAAATGAAACTCATTTCCCCAAGTGGAGTCTGGTTTGCCCATGACAGTAATTGGTGAGGGAGCTCTCCCTGTCCTTACCTCAACCCGTGAGCCTTTCGTTGTGTTTTCTCTCTGGTGTCCAGCTGAGGAGAGCAGTGATAGAGCAGGACATGCGGTGTCCAGCCAGGGTCACCCCACCACGACAGGATTGTATTTTTTAGACCTCATCTCTTCAGGGAAATTCACTGTCTTTAGTTTTTCTGGTATAATTCTTCATATTGAATTTCAAAATTAAAATCTTCCTCTTGGATGTTGAAAAGGAGCTTGGTTTTTTTTTTCCTGGGGAATTATACCGGTGTAATTACACCAATATAATTACGTTTGTAAATCAGATGCAAGATTTCTCAGTGTGGGCACCAGCAAAGCACTGAATTTGGGGCTTCTGGAATTTCAGTTGCATATAGTGTTTATTTTTTTGTATTACACCCTCCCCTTTGACTAAATATAGGAACAGTAGCTTAAAGGGAGTGAAACCTTTGCTGTCTTTTCTGCTAGTTACTCATTTTCTCTCTGTTAAAATGATGGGTGAAAAAACCCAGAACCTGGCTAAAAAGAAAATCCAGCCTGGCATCAGTTTCCTGTTAAAAATTATATCAAATTGAAGGACTTATTTTCATCCTCAGAGTGCAGAAGGGAAGTGAAGCCTTGTTGATGTCGTGGCCGTTCAGAATTCTTCTAGCTTTTACAATCTTCCTTTTATTTTCCCTAATTGTCTCCTTTTTTAGTTTCCGACTGTGCTGAGGTTGACTGTAAAGGTGCAGTTATCTCTGAGCTGCCAGAAACCGTTAGCAAAGGTTTATTTAAAAAGGCTTTTGATGAAGCATCTCCCTTTCCTGTATTGTGGCTAATAAAAAACCCAAACAATGTGTCGCCCCTCCCCAGCCCACAAGGATTTAATTTTTGGAATTGAATGTGCACCAGATGATGTGCAATGACTGTAAATAGTAAGATTTCAATCCTGAAGGTTGGGGTTTTCTTTTTCCTGTGGCCCAAGTGTTAGAAATGTCGCTGGTCTGAAGGATGGGGGAGAAGCTTTTTCCTCAGTGAACAGTTTTCCCTGTTGCAGGGCATCAACATCCTGGTCATGGTCTGCAGAGAGCACAGGAGCCAGCGTTGCCTTTTAAACGTCTGGAGCCAAAAGCTGCTTTAAGGCCAAATTTGATCGCGTTTGTAAAAGGAAGTTTTGAGATGAACAGGTTTTGATACAAAGCTGATGCGTTTTATCACTGGGATTGGACTTTGCAGGTACTCCCAAGCGTCTTGAGCGTTGTAGGTTTGGAACGAGGACTGTTTGCAGTGGGAAACACCAGGAATGTCTAAGTCTGTGAAGGGTTGGATATAGCTGTAAGGCCTCGCCTTGCTCTGCTGTCTGTGCTGCCAGGCGTGTGCAGCTTTGTCCTGCAAAGCGGGTGACGGAAGGTTAGTTTTTTTAAAGGAATACCATATACACAGTCTGCAGAGTCCGTGGTTCCAATGGTGACACTTTGGAGTCGGAGTAAATGAATAAAAATTAAAAGCCCACTTCACAAAGGCATCTCCGAAAAACCGAGGCCAGTCATACGGTAGAATATTTATTTTAAAGAATTGCGGTGAGTTCCTGGGGATGACTGAAAACTTCTGTGCCGTGGAGTTGCTGGGTAAGCACTCCTGGGGTGTCCGTGGCTCTGCTGAACGCTCCTCGTCTGCTTCTCAGGCAGGTTACAGAAATATTTCCCTGTTGTAAATTTAGCAGCTACAGCCAAGAAACGGAGAAAAGAAGAAGAAAATAAAAAGGCCTCAGTACTAATGAGAGCAAAAAAGGTTCTGCCCCTGTTACGTTTCCCAGGTGAAGTGGGAAGAAGCGGGAAAAGTCCTTGCGGAGCTGAAGAGCTGTCAATGAGGAGCATGTAAATGGTGACTCTTGTCTGCTAGAAAGTAAGTGCTCCCTTTTTTCATTTGTATTTTTAATTTTTATTCGTTTACTATGACTCCGAAGCGTCACCCTTGGAACCACGGACTCTGCAGCCCGTGTATATGGTATCCCTTTAAAAAAGCCGTACAGTTTCTCACAGAAAGCAGGTTTATTTTGGAGCTTTCACAGCCTCTGTGGATTTTGGTAATTCTGCTCTTCTAGAATTTGGAACATCACTTTTCTAAGCAGCAGCTTTTCATATTCGGGACTTGTAGCTTGTTGTTTTTACAAAATTCAAGCCATCTACTACCGTTACAAAATCCTTGCAATTTTAGAGTGGAAAAAAGCCATTTAAAGTTTTTTTTCTCCCCCATTTCATTTTGTTTTTAACAGAAACATTTGTGAAGAACAGACGTTAAAAAGAGCTGCTTGTGCAGTGTAGAGTCATCTATTAACCATGAGCTTCCCAAATTTAATTCCCATATAAAAAATTATTAGGCACAGGATGTGAAGACACAATGTACAAACTTTTGGCTGTTCCAACCTCCAAGTTAGAAAACTTAATTAGTGGTTGGTGGAGAAGTGGTTTTGCTTTTGACGAATGGATCCTCACAGTTTGCTACTCGCAGGTGACCCCTCGGTTTACTCTCAGCACTTCTGTTACGTGGTTTTGTAGTTACCTACATCTCCTAATGTGAAGATTTTAAATTACATCCAAGTTTCTTTTCAGAACAGGGATGTAGAATCTACGCTGTACAGTAAGATGGTAGAGGTTGAACAACAACAAAAAAGCCAGTTTAAGATGACACTGTGTAAACTTTCTGCTGGAGGACGTCTTCCCCTGACTCCCGTTGCTCGTCTGCGTGTAGAGAATTCTTACCAAATAAAGGATTTATCTTTGTGAGTAGAGGTGGGTGTCCTGTCAAAATGGCTCTTCCAGCTTCGCGGCGGTTTTCGGAGGAAGCAGCCACTGGGGTGGAATTTGAACAGCAGTGATTTTCATACCGGCCCTGGGAGCGTGGCTGTTCCGCGCAGGAAGGGGGGCTCTGAATGGGCCTTTTGAGGGAAAGCCGTTGTTTGCGGTGCCGGTAACAGCAGCGAAGCTGATGGTGAGTGGCGGGGTGGTTGGTTAGTGTAAGGTGACGACATTCTGGGTGACGGATCAGACAGGTGAGCTCTGCTGAGTTCTGTTCCCACTCGCCTTTCATAGCCCCTTGATTTTCGGCGTGTGTATCCGCAGAAACATATGAAGAGCACTCATGTTAGATGCGTCATGCTGATGGGAGTGAAAATTCTTGTTTAAACTAAGAACCAGTCAAGCTTTTAACTTTCGTGTTCGATAAATGTAAACTCTTAACTTGCGAGCAGTAGAAGTAGAGCTGGTTTAACAATTTGCTTGGCATGACATGGCGTGTAATCACCAGCTGGACATCTTCTGTGTGCAGCTGTAACGAGAAAGAAAATGTTATTTATTGGGTTTTTTATTTACATGTAATTTCAATAGTTCTTCTTGTGAACTTGCACCATAGAGACCTGAGCTACAGTAGCCACTGGTCCTGCTCTGTCTCAAAGCAACTGGCACTGAGCTCTGCGTGGTCATGTGAAGGGCCCCGTGAATGAGGCTGAGATGTTGAAGCATCCAGGTTTGTTCAGGAAGGGATGAACTTGCAGCCATTGTTCCTAAAGGTTCATTTGCTTTGTCTTTAGATCTTGTCGCCATACTGTGCAGGAATACTCCACAGGTGTTTACTGACCAAAGAAGTCATTAATTTTGGAGGGGAAGGAGCTATAATGGGAGTGTGCTTGGTTTTCTCCACGTGTACATGTAGCTTCTGTCGGCGCCAATTTGAGCGGCGTGCGTGCGTCACGGGAAGCAGTCATTCCAACCTCGGCATTCCACAGGCCTCACATAAATTCCGAGCTTTTGAGGTTACCGTGCTCAGTTAACATCCCGGCTGCGCTCAGACAACGGTTGCAGAAGTAACAAGTTAGTATTCTATTGATTACCTGCCGCTTCCCAGTGAAAAACTTCCAATAATGTTTATTTTGCTTAGTTGAGCATCTGAACACTCTTCCCTCCTGAAGGCTGCTGGAAATCTATAGTTCAGCCTGCGCACAGGACGGGAGATCTGACGGGAAGCGATGCTTTAACTGCATGCTGAAGAGTTTATCGGGTTTCTTGCAAGGAGCTGGGGCATTTTTCTAATTTGTTTTTTGGTTTTTTAAATGGTGTGGCAGGGCTGTGATGTCTGGTTCTCTTCGGAATGAAATGGTGATGTCACTGATCAAATGGTAGATATCTGAGCATCCTGTGGAATGGATATTCGAGGATTCAGCTGCTTCTTGACTGTAGTGTCTAAATCTGATTTCTTCTTAAAAAAATCCTCAGATGGTTAGTCCCTGAAAAATATCTTTTAAATTCCCGTTTGGTGACTTTTGATCAGTTTCTGCAGACCTTGTGACTAAGCTCAGGGAAAAGACATGAGCTTTATGCAGCCTGGAAAACCAACAGAAACCTTGAGAGGTCGGTCCTGCAGAGGAAGGTCTGCAGGGTAAGGTCGTTCCCGTCCCCAGCTCCTTCTTGTCTCCCACCAGGACGCTGCCAGAGCCCATCAGCAGCACCTAAAGTAAGAAACACTCTTCTGTAGCCAGGCCTTGGCCCTGTCAAGCACTGGCCAAATGCCCTGCAGCATCGCTGTGTGTTGCTATGTGCTTGTGGGGAAGTGTTGCTGTGTATTGTCCTGGGCATGCTTAAGAGCCTAAAAAATTGGTGTGTGAGATGGATCACAAAGTGCTCGTCTGGATGGACATTGGGTCAGCCCCATTGTCATAGAATCCTAAAATGGTTTGGGTTGGAAGGGACCTTAAAGATCATCTAGTTCCAACCCCTCTGCCATGGCAGGGACATCTCCCACTAGACCAGGTTGCTCAAGGCCCCGTCCAACCTGGCCTTGAACACCTCCAGGGATGGAGCAGCCACAACTTCCCTGGGCAGCCTGTGCCAGTGTCTCACCGCCCTCAGAGTGAAGAATTTCTTCCTTGTATCTAATCTAAATCTCCCTTCTTTCAGTTGGAACCCATTACCACACTCCCTGATAAAGAGCCCTGCCCAGCTTTCCTGTAGCCCCTCTTTAAGTACTGAAAGGCCCCAATAAGGTCTCCCTGGAGCCTTGTCAAAGTTCAACAGCCCCAACTCTCTCAGCCTGTCCTCAGCAGACGTGATGATCCTCTACATGAAGTATTTCCAGTTATCCGTGCTAGGCTAAAGGTAGCTTCCTAAACAGAATTTAAGGCATGCCCCACAAGAGTAAATTGTGATTAACTTTCTTTTGAGTCACTGGGCGCTTGTGAAAGTAGGGCTGATGGAACAGGGTTTGTGCACATAATTAAATCTATAAATTCTCAGAGCTGCTGTGCAAGTTCCTGCAGCTGCCGTGTAGTCATGACCGTAGCCACCTTAGTGTTTCAGCGCAGGATCTCCCTCCGATGAGAAGTGCAAAGTTGCACAGTGGATTTATTAATTTGAAAAGAAATACAAAAGAGGAAAAATGCATTTTTACTGGTGTCTTAGGGCAGAATTTAAAATAGAATCCCTGAAGTTGAAAGACTAATGTGACATCTCAGCTCCTCCACATTTCATTCCCAGTTTTCAGTGCTTTTTGTAGCCCTTTATAAAATTGTCAAGTAAAGCATTTATGTCACACCAACTTAAAATGTGTCTTGTAAAGCTATCAACCTTATCCTGGAGAGGAGAGAAGGGAAAAAGAGGGAAGTTTTTCTCCTCCATTATGGAGAGGAAGAAAGAGGCTGGAACACAGTATATCAGCTTGCGTTGTGTCCTTTGGATGCATGGTAAAGTGCTCTGCAAGCGTCTTCTGAAGATCTTCCTGGCCTTGTGCGTACACCAACAAATATTTAGAAAAGCGGGGGTTGAAAAGATGAAAAGTTTCCATTTCACATGAGTTAAAGTGGAATGTGAAGGTCAGTCGAATGGAGAGGGAACATTTCAAGTATAGTTGATGCGTGATGATGAAATGGGCTGTGCAGCTTTTAAAAGAGATGTTCATGTATTTCCACCCAGGGCTGTAAAAATCTTTATTTCCTCAGTGATTTTGAAAACTTCCTGGCTTCTGAAGAATACTGATAAAAGACTGAGCTCATTCGCAGTGAAAACCAGGGAGTGTTTTCTGGGGAGAATAATGTTTGCAGAGTTTGTAAAAGGGGGTGACACCACTTGATTTGCTTGTTTGGACCTGGGGTCATAAGACCTCAGCAAAAAAAAGATGCACCAGGTCAAATTGGAAGAGGGTAGATTTAGATTGGCAATTAGGAGGAAATTCTTCACTCTGAGGGTGGTGAGACACTGGCACGGGTTGCCCAGGGAAGTTGTGGATGCTCCATCACTGGAGGTGTTCAAGGCCAGGTTGGACGGGGCCTTGAGCAACCTGGTCTGGTGGGAGATGTCCCTGCCATGGCAGGGGGGTTGGAACTAGATGGTCTTTGAGGTCCCTTCCAACTCAAACCATCCTATGATTTTATGAAGTCTTAGGACAGCCCTACAATCTCTGCTCCAAGGAACAGCTGATTAAATCTTGGCAAGTGAAGCAAAATGACTGAAGTCCTAAGTAGTGACATCCGACCACTAGCACGGGGAAGCTGATGGGTGAAGTCGATGGATGTCTCGTGTATTTGGCCAGCTCTCCCATGGGTCAGGTAGCAGGCCTCACAAATATCTGTAGTATTAACAAGAGAAACATTTTTGGCAGTCTTGAGACCTTTTAATGGTTGAATCCCGACTTTTCCGCATGTCTAAAGTGCGTGCACGTATCTGAGAATTGTTTGAAGTGGAGACAGGGAGGAATTGGAAAAGATGAGTAACCTGGGAAATTGCGTTGTGGAACACTTGAAATGTAGCTTTGAAGGCGTGGAGGGAACTGGTGAACGCTCAGTGGTGTGTGATGTGTATAGACCATAGATGGACTACACTGGATGTCACCGAAAATGCCATTTACCTGAGCAAGCAGTGTTTACCAGGTTTCTAGAGTAAAAATAATGACTTAAGTTGTCCAATGCAGTGATTTTAAAAAAATATTTTACAGTATTTAAATATGTCAGAGGAAGAGAAATTCAGAGAGGAGCGCTTGGGATAATGAGGGAAAGAAGATTTTCTAAATGATTGAATTTGGAAAATTTAGAAATTAGAAAAATTCAGAAAATTATTGAATTTAGAAAATTTTCCTCCCTTAACTGCAAACTTTGCTCATCCTGCTCTTGCACCGCAGCGGCTGCCTGCAGGAGTCTTCCTTGCAGCTTTGCCCGCAAACTCATTTCTCCTTAAACATCACCTTACTTGGCTCTGTTGCCTCGTCTTCCTCCCCTCTCCCCATATCTGGGCTGTAATTCTTGTCCCTAGAATATTTCCTGTCTATAAACTTGAGGAAACAGCAGCAGCTTCTGTCTTAGGGCCGGGCTCTCTCCCTCGCTCGCTGTGGAGAAGCGCTGCCTTTCAAAGGACCTTCCTGGTGAGCTGGCTTTTGTCTGCCGTGGCTTCTCTACAACTCAAGTTCCACAGGTGTCTAACTTTCAGCAGCATCTCTCCGTGAGGTCTTGTTACGTAGCAGTGCCTCCAGAATGGTCAGAGGTGGCTTTGCAGAGTGGGGCATGCACATAATTCTCGTGGCGTGGGAAGAATTATTTTGAACATCACGTCCACCCAAAATCAGCGCTTACCAGAACCCTTTATTTCTGCTTGGTGCTGCTGCAAAGAGCATCATACCCGTCTGTTGAAACGGTGTCTCGTTGTCCGACGTGGAGGCAGTTGAATTCAGTCCCCATCAGCCTTAAGCTTTCTTATCAGTCCCCTGGAATTTTTGATGTTAGAACTCTCCAGCTGACCACAGAGACCTTCCTCCACCAACCGCAGAACTCTCCTTCCTCAAATGTAGAACTCCACGGCTGAAATTTTACCTCCTGAATCTCAGAGTGGGCAAAATTTAGCCGTCACTAAACAGGAGGGTTTGGATGAAAACAGAGACCACAGGTAATAAAAGGAGGAGCAGGAAACAACTGAAGGTGGACACGACACTGAGAAGATAAATCACTTAGGAGTAACTGGCAGCAAGTCAGATGCAAATAACGCTTGGGAAAGCAAAAGGAAAAGGACTTTTCAAGGTATGATCAGCTCCAGAAACTGACAAAAAGTGTTTTCTGTGGATTATTTAGTTTTAATTTAAGGCCCCAAATTTTTAAGCTGTTATTTAGTCTCCTGGGAAGTAGTCAAGTTCTGGCAAATGAAGGTCCCAAGTGATTCTAGTGGGTGTCTAGAAAAGCAAATCCTACAAATGGCTGGGCTTAGACTAGGATATCAAAGGCTCTGTGGAAATTCATTCGGTGGGTATTTAAGCTCATGTCTAACGGCAGTCTCTGATTTAGACCAAAGCTGCTTTACTGACATTTGAGCTGTCCTATGGAGATCCTGTTCCAACCAGAAAGCTGAACAGGCTTTCACAGACCATAAATTCCACCGAATACGTCTCTTAAGTACTTTACTCAAAGGAATGTTAAGCTCTTTTACTAAATCTGCAAATTACAGCTATTTGACGAGTTTTGAGTTTACAGTCTGACAGCTCACGTCACCAGTTGGACACGATGAGCAGAGGAAGAGGCTGCGTTGCTTGCTGGGGACTTAGAGGAACCTGGTAGTAACAATCCACTAGAAAATGTCGGACAGCTGTGACAGTCTGGAAACTCTGTGACATCTGTTGAACACGCTTGTTTTTCTTCCTATTGACTGTAGCGAGATGCGAGTGGTATTTCATGGAGATGGAGTGGTTGTGTTCCAAAATGGGAGCCAAAAGTCTTCCCGGAGGACCCATGATGTCATTCAGGTGACTTCCTCCATAAATGACCACAACACATTCTTGACACTTGAGCTGGATTAAAAAGAAGTTACTCAACAGATTATTTCTCTCTGACTGCAGGAGGTAATGAAGTGAAAAGAGTTAGCAGGGAACAGAGGAGGAGATGAGAGGAACCTCGTGAAGTCCTTGCTGTTGAGTGTTTTGACGTGACCAGTGGGAAGGGGACACAGACTAATGGCTTTATGGTTCAAAGCAACTCGGCGACAATTTAAAACGAAATGGGCAGTGTCAGAAGAGGCGTAAACTCACAGGCGTACGTATGTCAGCTAAGCCTAGAAGGCCTTGAGCACACAAGATGCCTAAGTGTGACCAAATCGAGTAGAAGAGCTGGGTCTACAAGAAGTGATTCCTTGCTGGATTACTTTGTTTTGCCCTGTGAGTGAGGCACACGGTTCCTCACAGTAGAACAAAGTTTCCTCTATGTTACGTTTTGTGGGCAACAGCTGTGGGTATGGTAACAGATACGTGAAGGGAAGCCCTTGGTGCCGTCTCAGCCACCTCGTGCTATTCAGCCGGATGTTTATCTAGAACTGAAGAAAAGCTGTCATCTGCTGGTTGTGCCTAATATGTGTCTTTACCCATTGAGTAGCTATCCCTAAACAGAGGAGACAAACCAGACCCACCTAGGTGATAAAATTTAACTTCCTATCCTTTCCAAGACCTCCTCCAGCAGCCTGTGGTCCTTTCCAAGGGCTCCAGATCTTCTCATCAGCCTTGAGGCAGGTTGTGACAGCCTCAAGTTGCACCAGGGGAGGTTTAGGTTGGACATGAGGAACAATTTGTTCCTGGCAAGGGTTGTGAAGGGCTGTGCCAGGCTGGGCAGGGCAGTGGTGGAGTCCCCATCCCTGGAGGGGTTTCCAAGCCGTGGAGATGTGGTGCTGAGGGACACGGTTTAGTGGTGCCCTGGCAGTGCTGGGGGAACGGTTGGGCTTGATGATCTTAAAGGTCTTTTCCAACCAAAGTGATTCTGTGATTCTAGAGCGGAGCCCAACATGCTGCCAAGGTCCAAGAACAATATAAGCTACAAAGTACCTGGGACTAGTTAGGGAAAAGTTTGATGTGAGCAGGGCGTGTTTATCTAAACCCTGGCATTTTCATCAGCCAAAATCAGAATGTTGTATGGCCGGGAAGCGTGTGCATTAATCTTTTCAATGTGGCTGAACCTTAGAGAAGCAGGAACAACATAAGAAAATGAACACACAACTGAGAATATATGTTTGTCCTATAAGGAAGATCTCAAAAATCTTCCAAAGGTCTGGGCTTCAGTCTAGATTAACGTCTGTGGATCTCAAAATCATGGGACTGTGATCACAAAGGACACTATGAAAAGGTTGGAAATCACGACCTTGCCATAACTCCTGTAGATAATTGCCTGGCTCCCTTATGCCTTCTGAGGTAAGGTTATCTTCTGAAATTGCAACTTCATGTGTGGTTGTGAAGACGACACCCAAACTACAGGCTGTCCAGCACAGCTGCTGCCCTCGTGTTAAGAAGAAAAGCTTGCGTTATTCTCTTGGGAAACAACAGATTTGAGGACGTTAATTTTTTTTAAATGTGGCCTTTCGAGGTGTCCTGTGAAACGTGATGATCTACTAAGTGTTTACACCGGATTCTGCAGCTTTCAATCCACCCGAGAGAAGAGATCCCATCACCTGAGACCTCTGAGGGCTGCAGTGTAAGGCTGAAATTCAGACTGAGCTTAAGTAGAAACAGGGCTTAACTCCAGGTTACGTGATGCATTGGTGAATGACTTGAATGGTCCTGTGCTGTTAAGACGGACTAATAACTGAATAAGTCGTTTTTTTGACTATTCTTATTCAAATTAGCAGCAAGAAGGGGAAAAAAATAAACATACCAATGGTGTATTCCCTAGAGAGGGAGTGTGTAGGAGACAGAGGAGGAGGTCAGTCCTTTCCTGCTGCAGTCTGAGGCAGATTAACAGCGTGTCTGCCAACATATCATCTGGAAGGTAAAAATAAAATAAAATTCACCGAGAGATTATGAATTACCAATTAAAAAAAAAAAAAAGAGCCTTGGTTGTAATCACTCAGCATAAAGAAATGTCCTTTAATTTTAATTTGAAGTCTTTATTTTGAGGAAGACGATGAGGGATGCAGGAAGCACATTTAATCTGTAGTTGCTGTCGTGTTTCTTTGCGTTTTTGAAAGTAAACGTTTTTGCCTTAAAGAAGCGAAATTGGTTTGCACAGGTGTAAAGCTTTCCTTGTATTAATATTTAAAGAAATGGGGGACTGTCGCTGAACCGCAATTGAATATTTTTTTAATCGGTCTTTGTTGGATTGGAAAAGCATTTATTCCGTTAGGAGGCTATAAAAAAACAGATTTAGCCTTAAAATAAATTAATAAAAATCTCTTGTGAAAATGCTGAAACTAAGTGGAATGTTTCCAGAAAAATCAAGCTTTATTATGAATTTTTTTTTTTTTTTTTTTTGAAGCGTGTGTAAAATAATCCTGTCTTCCAAAAAGATGCTTGAAGTTGTTTGGATGGAGTTGGCATCTGCCAGAGTAGAGTCACACATAAGATAACATGATTGACCATTTTTGGCATAGGACGGTCTAAATTGGCTCATCTGTTGGCTGTCAGGCTCTTCTGAATTAGATCCAACTCTTTGTAGGCACGTTTCCATCTGGTTAAGTTTAGGACTCAAGCTGTTTATATATTAAAAAGAAAAAAAAAAAGAGTATTTTGTACCAGTAACAGTTTCTGGAAAAAGGTTTTTGCTTATGTTTCTAATGCATTTCAAAACTATTTGGTTTTCTTTACTGGTCAAAATAACCTTGTAAAGAACGAACGAGGATGTGCCCGTGTTTTATGTTAAGAGCCGTGAAACATGCAAATAAAATGGAAAGAAATGAAAGTTTTCTACATATGTATTTAAATATATGTAGATATGCGTGCATGTAGTTCTATAATACGCTGTTCTTCCAAATTGGAAAACCAGATTTTGAGTCTGCTAATATTTTAACTACGTGCATTAGGGAAGTAGGATGGATACACGCTGTTACATTCGCGTCGAGTCGTTCTAAGATTGGCCTGGCATTATTTTTATTCTGAATATTAGCCATCTGGCACTGTGTGCCGCAGTGTTTAGCGCCACAAATAATAATGAAAAATATGGTAATATCTCGTGATACTTTAACATAAAAATATAAGACAGAGGGGAGAAAGCTCTGGGCGTATCATCTTCAAGCTGCCAAAGCAAGTTGCTCCCTCTGCCCTTGTTTTCCATAAATGATTCTTTGATTGGAGACAGCAGTGGAAAGTCATCGGTTAATGCACATTAATGAAACCGCCTTTCTTGTAGTTAATGAACTACAGTCCCAAAGAACAATGGGTAGGAAACCCCCAAGATTTCTGCCTTTCTCTGCAGGTAGATGTGGGCACGAGCAAGACCCACGAGGAAAAGGTCTTTGAGTGTAGACAGACTGGAGAGGGCTCTGTCTTCTCCACATCAGTCAAGCCCCGCAGAAATGCTTGTACTTTAAACCAAATAGTCTCTTCCTTCTGCCTCCCCACATCAAAATACGAGGATGACGAGACTGTTGCATATTCAGCACCCCTGTTGTTCTCGCTGTGGTTAAGTTGCATAATTAGATGGGGCTTTAACGAGGTGAGAGCTAAACTGGAGTGATTCTGCCACTGAGGTGAATTGCAGCTAACTCAGAACTTCCCAAGCTTTCATGCTTCAGGAAAATAGTTGAAGGCTGTTTAGGTCCAAAGGAAGCCGGCATTTGCATGGACATTCATCTGAGAGAACGTTTTTACTGGCAAGATGATTTTACCTGTACTTATTTCCCGAAGGTTGGATTTCTTGTTGCTGGCCAAGCCGCTGGGATGGTAGGATCTCTGCAGGCACGTTACGTGGCTGCCCTGTCTGCACTGAAAACAACCGTTCTCATCAGCTCTGCTCTCGGGGACCTCTTCACTACTGGAGCATCCTCTGTGCTTGAAGCAAGACCATAAAGCAGAAGGTGCCTCCAGGCACAAGGAGGTGAATGTTTCCTAAAGAAAGGAAATAATTGATTAGAACACAACAAGTCACAAGTCCCTCAGCAATAAACAGGACTTAATGTTCTTCTGTTTTCCTGCAGCCTGCCCCAAACCGAGCCAACAGCAGAACGTGGAAGATGGCAATGCTAAACAAGCTTTGAGTTTCCACCTGTTAACAAAAGGTCCTCGCCAGCTCTCGTGAATGTCGTTTTCATCCAGGAGTCTCAGGTGCCAGCCAGCTTGGCCAAAGCAGCAGCTAGGTTTGGACTATGGGATGTCCAGAAGCACCTACTGCATCTCTGCAGCTCGTTGGGTGTGTGCAGGCTGCATGGGGCTCACTGCACACACACCGACATTCCGCGCAGAAATTCAGGGGCCTTCAACGAAGGCAGTCAGCCTGTTCATTTGGTACTCATCTGACCGTGTTCTCTTACTGGGCTGTGGGATGGCGGGGTGCAGGAGGGGCTGCGGGATCCTGGCGGTGAAGTGACATGGGGGGTTGCAGCTTGGGGGCTATCCAGAGCCAGATGGCTCTGCAGCTTTGCTGCTGCACTGATCGTGCTGGCTCGGAAGCCGTCGTCACTGTATCGGTCCCTCTGTCCTTCGTCTCAGCTTTTCACTTTGACACATCCTGATCCTTTTGCCTTCTCCAGGTTTTGTTCTAACCTGTGCTCTGGCTCACTGCAAATACAACGGTTCTTGAGCCTTTTTTGTTGTTGCTAGTTGTTTATTTTTTTTTTCTTTTTCCTTTATTTTTTTCCCCCTGTAATCCAGTAGCCTCCCCTAAAGTGGCCGAGGTTGTTACTCCTGCCAAGGAACTGAGAGAACACAGAGCCTTCTGTCCGCAGAGCGTTCGTCCGGGCCAAGGCACAACTGGAAGCTTTTCTTTCCTCCTGTTCAGAAGCCCCGAATAATGAGGTGTTTGGCCGTGGAAACACAGTAAGACAAATGCACAATTTAAACAAAGATTTCCAATTTGAAGTTAAAATGTTGAGAGGAAGGTAGGGGGGGAAATGGAGAAATAGATCTGGATTACTTTGGGGGATCAGAGCCTGTTAGCAGCACAGTCCTAATGTTGTATTGGGTCAAGGGAGCCTCAGAGGCTACTGACCTGCTGCGACTTTCTGACTTGAATAAGGAGGGTTTTAGTCTTGTGAAGGAGTTGCAAGGGAGGGTTGGGTTTTTTGGGTGGAGGGGCTTCACCAGTGGAGCAAGGAGCATATCAAGAAATGGAGAAGCCTGGAAACCCAGTCTGGGACCCTCCTCACCTTCCTTCCTTCTCTAGCTCTGTCAGGCCCATTGGAAATTTGTCTTGCCCAGAGAGGTCAGCAGCAGCCTTGAGTTTCTCCTGAGGGTTTCTGGAACATGCCCCATCAGGGCAGAGAGAAGGTGTGGCCTAAACAGCATGCCCTCTTTCTCCAGCTCCTCTTTGACAGCACTCTGGAAGGGGATGCAAAGAGACAGGAGTGTTGAGGGCATCTTTCTGCAGCCAGCAGGGTTCATAATGAACAACTGCTTCAGGTCAAGTTTCAGTGTTGGCTGTTGTTTTTTTTTGGACAAAGCTCTGAGGCTTGCCAGGTGTGACAGGCAGGAACAGAGAAATTCTCTATGTGGCAGTTCATGATTCTGGCTTCGTTTCTTCTTCAGGAATTGCTTCAGCCCCAGTAGAAATGAGTCACTGTTTGCAGGATCAGCGTTAGATTTCCCGCAGCGTACAGTCTGTTTTGAATCGCACATCAGGACCTAGGAAGGAAGGAGGAGATAGGGTGAGTCCCCCACCACCACCTGCAGTGCTTCCTGTTCTGCCAGAGGTCTGCATTACACCATTCTTGTTCAGAAGCTGGTCCTGAAAGCCTGACAGAGTGGGGGAAGAAATCCTCCCCAGCTCGGTGGGATAGGAGGGAGATGTCCTCTATTATCCTGCTGCTTTTTGCTCTGGGTTTTTAAGGTTCATAACATCTGGGCAGCTTTCTGCTTGGGCCGTGGTTTTCCAGGTTTACCCAAGAAGGTAGGATTGGAGATCTTTGAAAATCACATTTTGTGTTGTACTTGTGCCGCAGGCAAAACAGACTCCTCCTGTGAACCTCTGCCTTTCTCTCTGGTACTGTTCAGCAGAGGGGCTGAAATGAGTCAGGCCATGCCAAAGGAAGGATTTAACCCTTAGTGGGTGTGCCTCAGCGAGGTTCCCACACGTCAGGAAAAGCAGGCATCAGGAAAAGAAGGGATGACGAGGAAAGAGGCGCTTGGAGGACTGGAAAGCACCACGGCAGTGGTCTGTTGCCGTAACCCAGGTTCTGCTGGTTTAGGCTCCGACTCCTGCTTCCCAGACAGACAAGCAAGCGCAGGCTCCCGGCATATCCGTGTGTCTGGGCACACGGATGTTGTGTGAAGACAGCTGGGAGGATGGGACAGATGTAGATGTCTGATCTGCTCCGTCTTACAGGTTGTAGGGAATGATTACGATGCACGTTGCAGCTGCGCTGTACTGGGGAGGTCAGGAGAGCAGCGAGGGCGTGCGGCGGGGCAGAGCGAGGCGCCGGCCGGCATCGCAATCGCTCCTCGCTCAGCGTTTTGTGGAGCTCTTCCTGCCAAGAGGAGTTTTCTCAGCACCTTGTTCTCGCACCTGCGAGTCTCTTTATTTGCCAGTCAGGAAAATGAATACCCAGCCAAGGCGGGTAGCTGCACTTCCATCATGTCAGCGCGCTTTTCACATCTGTTTGCGGCACTATATAAAAAGAGCACAGTGCACAGGCTGTTAATTTTTAAGATTGCCCAAGATGCTGTGCAGAATTTTATGCTGCTGATCGATTCGTATTGTGGTAGTTCTGTAACTGGAGTACTTTAAAGGAGTAGCGCGTGGATAAGTGAAACGAAAGGCATTATATTGTATCACAGCAATGAGGAGAGGCTTTGAGGCTCACGTTTGCGCTCTCCAAAAGACAGCATTTAAATAAATACTTGGGTTGTCGTCTCCTAAACTGGATCCAGGTGCAGCGGTTGCTTAATTGAATGTATCTTTTCATCTCCAGCACGGCTCTCCCCACGCTTACATCTAATCTTACCTATGTGACTGTGTGCTGCTGATGGCTGTAGCTGCCTCCCTGCGCACAGCGCCGCGGCCGTCTCCTTCCCAAAGGTGTCGGGGAGGTCTGACAAACGCGGTGTTGGTGCCCCGATGCTTCTAGTCACGTAGTTCGGGGTGCAGCGAGGTGCCTTGCAGCAGAGGAGCTACCAGGTTTGCTGGCGTGCCTTTGTGGCACTTTGGAAGGTAACAGCCTGTATGTGAGGGTGCTGGGGGCAGAGTGACCGAGGGCAGGACCTCCCCCGAGTTCGTGAAGCCTTGAGAGCAGTTACTGAACGCCATCCAAACGCGTGTTTATTTTACCGAGCACTGCCAGGTGCACTGTCGCCGTCTCAGCCGACCTGATTAATTACTCATTTATATTACTTGAATCTGTCTGTCCAGAAAATGAAGGGAGGGGTGGAGTAAAACACAGGTAGAGATTACAAACGTGCAAAGGTTTAGAGACTGAACTGCATGATTCCCACAGCGAGGGGCGACGCTGGGGAGAAGAACGGTCCCTCGGGATGGGACTGGGAGGTGCTGCCGCTGGGACAGTGACTCGCTCTGTGTCCTCTGTCAGATCGCTCACCTCTGTTTCTCCAGCAGGACACAGCACTTCAGGTGCTGTTCAACTGATTGAATCATTTATTTGATACTCGATGTGTGGCATATCCTGGGCACCACCGTTAACGAAGAACCAATGAGACGAGCTGCTTGTTTTGCAGTGCTGGAAGCTGACGGGTAAAGCGTTCCGAATCCGTTGTGCATTACATACGTTGCTGTACGGTATTCCCATTTATTGCTGTGTATACACACGGGGCTCCCTGATGCCATGAGAACAAGGACTAAAGCGCTCTGTATTTTGAAATTTGAGTCACACTATTACCTAATCAGCTTCTTAGACTGCATGCCTTGTGTTGTCTGGGCTGAAAAGGCAGCAGAATTTCCTGTAAGCTCAAGTGGTAACTTAAGAATAGGAACCTCTCTTAAATATCACAATGAATCTAATTAAAACCCAAAGGCTAATAATCCTCCTGCTTGTCTTCAGTTGCAGCGAAAATACTCGCCGCTGGTTCGCTTTCTGTTAGCTCGACAATTCCATCGATTCGGAAGCCGTAGCAAAACTTTCCTCCAGCCCCTGATGCGGTAACTCTGCTGCGGATGTCACGGAGAAAGAGGGCTGCCATTCTAAAAGCGGTTGTGGGGGACCTGTGGGAGCAGGTGTGTGTCACAGGCTCCAGAGACGGTCCGTCGATGGTCGTAGGCTGGTTTCTCTCTCCTTCCTGGTTTCTCTCACCCTCTTGTTCTGCGTCGGGCGCATCCCTGCCTTCCCCGGGAGGTGCTGGGCAGCAGCGAGCCGGAGGTGAGGCAGCCTCCTCTCCTCCTCTCCCCCGCCAGCCGAACGTGTAAAGCGTTCGTGTGTTAATAATAACCGGGACGCAACCGAGCCAGGAGCGCTGCCGCCACCCCTGACCCCCCTTCCCCTCCCTCGCTCCTCTCCAGCCGTCTCTGGCGCTCTGCAGAGGGAACCCGGCTTGCACACACCCGCTGCGCTTCTCTGCCCTGCCCGAGCAGTGCCGGGCTGGGGGGGAACACGGTGACACCCGGCCCGGCTCCCGCCTCCATTGTGAGCTC
>VZZY01003814.1:64262-258368 GCA_013400335.1 Eurystomus gularis
CAGAACAACAAAAAAAATAATAAAAGGAGAGGGGCGGGGGGGATGGGATTTTATTTAGAAAATAAAAGCCGCAGCCCTGGCAGTAGCTGTCATTCGGCGTATTAAAGTAGAAAACTGGCTAATCAAATAAAAACTGGCTCATTGTCTGAAACTCTATCCCGGCGAAAAATGCGGCTGTGAATATAATTAACCATCTGTCTAGCGAGCGGCGGAGGATCGGCTTCGTGCGGGTTTTATTCCGGTCTCTCCGGTTTCCGAGCCGCCCGTGCAGCGGTGGCAGCGGAGAAATGTGTTTTGCTTACTAAGTGTGAGCTGTGACCCGAGTGCGAGCGTGTGGGTGATGCTGGAAAGGGGCGAATAATGAAACCCTCCGAAAGGAGCCGCGCTGCTGCTGCTGCTGCTGCTCGGCCAGCGGCGCGGTGGTTGGCGATGGATGAACCCCGAGGAGCGGTGGAAGCGGAGGTTCCGCGGTTGTTCTCTCGGTGATGCTCTCCAGGGTCTGGCCTCCCGCTCGGAACAAGCGCAGGATGGGTGCGTATTTGGGGAATTGGTGGCTGGGTGTCGTGGGTGGATGGATGGATGGATGGATGGGTGGATGCGTGCGGCCGGAGGCGAGCGATGCGCCTGTGCGAGCCAGGCCCTCAATGAGCCTCTTGCGTGAAAACAAAACGGCTCCTCCGTTGGTTCTTCAACCTTCCATGAGGTTTTTTTCCTCCCCCGCTTCGCTTCCACTCGGCGGTTGGCTCGTCCCTTCTGCCCCGCACCGAAACCATCAACATCCTGGTATTCCGATGTGCGCGCTGGTGTCGGAGGTACCTGCTGTTCTCGCTGGAGCAGCGTGCTAATGCGGTAACCACCGTGCCCACAGCAAAGACTCTGCTGGGAAGTGGATCCTGCCCTGCTCTGCTCGTGCTTGTCGGTTTTGGTTGGTTTTTTTTTCATTCTTTGGGTTAGGTTAAGGAAGAATGCGGAAACTAAAAATAAATAGCGGTAGTGCTCGAGCAGGTCGGATGCGATTTAAAGTCACTCCGGCTAATACCCCGTGCAGGATTACGTTGGTTAAGGTGTGTGAGCTGCGCATACGGCAGCAGCCTTCGGTGAATCACTTTTTTTTAAAAAAAAACAAATACTTGACAAAAGAAGCAGCTAAATGGATAACAATTATGTAAGCCCATAGTAGGTTTTGATGTATGTCAAGTCTGCTAAATAAATCAACCTGCTCAGTGAATAAATCTGCTATGCACCAATGCTTTATTTATTTTTTTAATTTATTTTTTTTTTTAAGAGAGAATAAACCTGGCTGTGCATTTGTTTCTAGCGAGCGTGTGAACTGTACGGCCGAGCCCCGTCGCTGCCAGCCACACAAGACAAATCCGTGGGGAGGGTGGGGTGCAGGAGCGTGGGGAGGGAGGGCACCCGCCGAGGATATTAAAAATACACCAAGATGTGCATAAGGATTCCTAGTGATAAAATTCTCACTGATCCATGTCTTGATGGAGTATTTGCTTTGCAGCGGCAATGGCCCATACAAAGCTACATTGATTTAGCTTTCTCTGCTCACGATGGCAGTTCTGGTGAATAATTATTTTCCCAAAAGCCCGAACTAAGGGAAGAAAGGGAGTCCCTGCCTGGCCTACACAGTGGTACAGTATCTTTGAAAGCGCGTATCCGGCTGCAAATAAAGAGAGCCAGTTCAAGTGTTACTGCACTCAGCAGAAATAAAAGGGAGGCAGGGAAGGGGAGCAGCCGGCCGGCTTCTCCTGTGCGCCCCGGCCCCCTTCCCCTCTCTGCTCCTCACCCGGTGAGGAGCTTTGCTTTGCGGGGTGAGGAGGGGGGACTTTTTTGGGATTGTTTTCCTTTTTTTTTTTTTTTTTCTTTTTCCTGCTTGCTGTTGCCTTTGGGAGGCGAGGCTCTGGCAGCCTATTTAAATGTTGAGTTCCAAAACACGAGGAGTCTTTTTCAGATAAAAGCAGAGGAAAAAACTGTGGCCAGTGGGTTTGAGCTTCCCAGGGACATCTGTGCAGGGCAGCACTTTGATGGCGTCCTCCTGTTTTGAGATGGTGATGCCTCGTGGAGGTTTTTGTGATCCATCACATGCATATCTTTTTCCTGTCTTGGTGGGGAACATGTGAATAGACTTAGATGTTCTTGCAGGGCCAAGAAGGACACAGGTGGGGCTTGTGGAGAAGGCGTTCCCCAACAAACAGGTCTGACTGAGGTCAGCACCACAGGTGTAGGACACAACCATCGATGCAAGCTGCAGCAGCACTGCTCGCATCGCAAGGTTCTTCTGTAATAACAAACCAACCGTGCCGATTTCCTCGAGCACAACAGCAAAGCCCCCCCTTAAAGTTTACGCCCTGTTGCCAATGACAAGCAACGTTAGGAAATAACCTTTTCCTCGGGCAGAATCCAGGGAGGAGAGGCCTGGGTGCTCCAGGCCTTGCCCTGCTCCTCGCTGGGGGCCGCACGGATGCGGCTGTGGTTGAGTTTGTGTTTGGCCCTGGGAGCGGTGGATGTTCTGACCATTAAACACGGTAAAACCGCTGTTGCTTCTCGGCAGGGACAGTTTTCAGTCTGTGAGGGAATTGGAAAGAAAAATACTTTGAGAATTGGGAGCAAAATAATTTTTATATAATCCACCTGTTACGTTCAAAGTCCTGTATTTTCACCTGGGAGAGGAGCACGCTTTTTTATTTTTATGCTAGATCTTTGTGTACTTTTAGCCTCGCTTGAGTTGGTTTTATAATCATTACCTATGTATACAGTCAGGTGCTTGACGAGCCCGGTTTTGTGCAGGCTGCCAGCAGTGAGTAAATGAGCCATGTGGCATAAAAACGAGCGAACCATGTTTTGTTGGTACCTTGTTCTCCTCTCCTTCCTTCCCCTTGGTCATAGGCACCCGTGGCATCACCTGCGCAGGGGTTCAGAGCTGTCCTAACGTAGGGACCTGCCTGATTTGTCACCTCAGTGTGGCACGAGAGGCTTGGTGGGATCTCAGCCCTTTGGTTTTAGGGTTCCTGGGTGTCCTCACAATGAAACGTTAAATAATTACCGTGTGTTACATTGTGGCATAGAAAGCCCTGAAGTTGCAGATGCTGGAGATGATGATGAACAGGTTTAAACATCAAGGTGTTGAGCGTGGGTTTTGCCTGAAGGATTGCGGCTAAGCCATCCTGATGTGAGTGCCGAAGTGTTGGTACCATCGGTTCTCTGCCTGTGGACACGAGGGCAAATGGGGAGTATTTGGTGAAGTTTTGCAGGAGGAGCAGCGAGTTCTGCAGGTCAGTGTTGAACCCGGCTGCGCGCCTGAGCCTTAGCAAAGTCGTCTTAGGAACAGCAAGAGAAGGCGGCTTGAGTTCAGGAGTGCTTTGGACGGCGAGGTGGTAGTGCTGGGTGGATTTTGTTTGCAGTTCAGGGGAGTAGCGTGTAATCTGTGTAATACTGCTTTTGTGCGCCTCTATTGCAAATTGATGTCTGGGGAATGACATGTAGCAAAGGCTCTAGACCAGCAGGTCTCTGATATTTTTGTAGCAATGTCTTTTTATTCAAAGCAGGTGTCATGGAGATCTTTCATCCCAGGATTTCTTTCATCCCCGGCGTTTGTTAGCTTGTGTTAAAACTTTAAATCTCGAGAATTTCTTCTGTACAGAAGGTGTTCTCATATTGCTTTCCCATGGGCTGAGCCGGATGATGAGGCAGTCTCCAAATGGTGATGTGCAGGAGCTGGGTCTGTGTCCCTGTGGCTACCTCAGCTCTGCAGATAGAACCGGGATGTCATCGGTGCCCTCCAGTCGTGCGAGAGATCCGTGCCGGAGGTGTCGGAGGACGCTGCAGGGAGATCTGGGAGCGGGTGGCAATGCTGGGGGGTTGTCCCTGGGCAGAGTCTTCTTTTGACCCTTAATTACTCAGAAGGTGATTTATGGCCAGGGATCTGAGCTCGTATTTGCAGTCTTGTTTGGTTTTAACAAAGCTCTGGAAACACTTTTTGCTGTAAAACACCTGATTTGGTTAATTTATCCAAGCTCTTGTCTCGATAGTCTCCCATGATAGAAAATTCCGCTGGCTAATTGTTCCCTTATTTCCTATATTTCTTTTTATGACTATTATTTTGTTTTATTTGTGCCGTATCTTCAGAATATGGGTGGATGTGTCACTGGGAGGTTCGGATCGATCTTCTTGTCTGGATTTACCGCCGTTGCCCTTTGGGAGGGTAGGACCACAGCATGCTGGACCAAAAGGGCTGCCGCTGCTTCTGCTTGGACCTCAGTTGAACCAGTTACCAAATCAGTTTTAGCGCCTTTCTGAAATGTCGCTCTCATTACTGTGATCATTGTCTCTGCAAATAGCTGTTATTATCCTGAGCGTGAGACCAAGAGCATCTCTGGAGCCTGGGAGAGCTTGAGGTCGGTCTTCTGGATGTCACCTCGCACAGCCTTGCAATGCCAGCCTTCAGCGTGTCGTTGAAATCAGCAGGAGCGGCAGAAGTTGTGCTTGGCCTGGGCACCAGTTGGGTTTTTTAACCAATTTATCAGCTTTCTCACCTTGCTGATGTAGA
The DNA here is from genome assembly GCA_013400335.1 of Eurystomus gularis. Lineage (NCBI taxonomy): Eukaryota > Metazoa > Chordata > Aves > Coraciiformes > Coraciidae > Eurystomus > Eurystomus gularis. The sequence goes on from VZZY01003814.1 coordinate 68,821, forward strand.
GGCTCTGCTCTGCAGAACGGCTCCTCGTGCGAGGGTTGCCTGTTCGTGGTGTGAAGGTCATCCCAACGGCTTTGTGGTGTTCGCTGCTGTGGTCTGAAGCTGTTACACGCTTCTGCGCCGAGTCAGCTTGAGAGGGGTGTGTCAGGATTTCTAAAATAAAATAGTTGAGGCAATTTCCATCTCCCCTCTCCCCCGGGGTAAGGAGCTTCTCATCTACTAAAACCCAGACATTGTCATGGTACTTCTCCTGGTGTGCTGAAACTGGGGAGAAGGTGGCTGATCCTCTGAGACTGTTGCGTTTTTTGAGGGCATTCAGACTCCCAGGTGGAGGTTATCAGAAAAGTCAGCTCTTGTGAATCCTGCAGGATGTGGTTAGACTCTCCGGAGCGGTGGGATGCGGCTTGGTGGACTGGAGGGTACTGCTCGGTGTGGAGCACGCCTGAGAAACTGCTGGGTCCTTTCACTACCTGCATGAGACCTGGGCTCTTTGGAGGGCGAGCACACAAATGCCCAGCTCTTTCTCTGCCCTGTTCAAGTTAAGGTCTCTGCCATGCTCAGAAATTGCCTTTGGAACTGCGTATTTAGGAAAAAAAATCAAATTAATTTCCTTGCACTTGGAAGGTTTTCAATTGTAAGTGATAGCACAGAAGAACCAAGTGTAGAAAAGACAAGCTGTGAGGATGGAGTTTGTTTCCTGTGCTATGTCCCAATGAATGACTTGAGTCTTTGATGGAGAAGAGAAGCTGAAGCCTTATGAAGGGCCTGTTTATTGGCATTAATTATTTTTTATTACTTACAGCATCCGTAGTCCGTTGGCAGTAGAAGAGCCCAAAGAAAGAATATTAAATCTTCAGAAGTTTTTCAAAGCTTGCATTTTTCATAAGAAGCTTGTGAAGCTTCAAATCTAAAGCTTCCAAAGCCTTTTTTTTTTTTTTTTTAAATTCTTCAGAAGTGCCACTGAAGCTCCTTTTTTTTTCCTCCCTTAATTTGTAGTATTTTAGCTGAAACTATAAGTTTTACACATGAAAAAAAAATAGTTCTTTCCCATCCATTGCGTTGGCCCCAATTTTCAGGTCTCTTGCTGGGTCGGCTGGATCCTCTGCAAGCATGGACTGTAGTCTGTAGACCAGGTGTGTACCCTTTGCTACTAATTTATTGTGGTTTTCTCTGCTGCTGAGGGTTTTACTCCACAGCTGAAGCGCGTGCTGACATGAAAGGTGCGTGCGTTTGTGACCGGCCAGTTAGGACAATCCTTGACCTTCACAGTTGTTGAGTAACTTCAGAGAAATACCGAACTGCTTCACAGAAACCAGGGTTGTGGGTGGGAGCTTAACAAGCGATTCCGGTGGCTGCTTGGCCAGCTAGCAGCACTTTTCCCTCATAGCCTGCAAGGTTGTGTTTTAATACTCTTAAAGGTTAATTTAAGATTCATGCTGGTGCTTTGGTGGCAATACAGGTGGACGCTTGGTCGTATTTCATATTGCTTCCAGGAACGGTGCAATGAGTACTCTTGGCCCTGTCTGAACTTCCAGTGTAAACATGAAATTGCCTCTTTTCAGGGTGTTCGTTGTTCTCATTTGGGTGAAGAAAACTCTTGGGGAGCCGGGGTTATTTTAGCTACAAAAAGGTGTGATGTGGGTGGTTTTTTAAAATGTTTTACTTATGTTGCACGAAGAGGTTGCCTTCATCGATAGCTGCGCCTTTAACATGGAAGGAGGGTGAGAATTTTGGGGAAGATCAGAAGGGAAAGTCTGCTGCTGACCATAATTTCTCAGCTCATATTAAAGCAAACAAGCGAACTCCTGTCTTCCTGACACCGCTGGCTCTGTAGGGAGCCACACGCAATAATTTCCCATGGTTTGTTTATGTCTGCGTCTAAGGAAACCCACTATATCAAAATCACCTGTCCATGTCGTGGCTTGTCTGAGATTCTTTGTGTGCGTCGTATATTAATTTTGAAGTACATCGAGCAGGCATTGCCACCTTGCACAGAAATGCAGCAGATCCTGATACGAGCAGCATGGCTAATGTACAGTGCTGGAATTTAGGACCATTACTAGCCCACGGTGCATACCAGTTGATCTGAAGCAGAGGAGCCACGTGGTGCTGACCCAGCCAGGCATGGCAAATGTGGAGAAACCCGTCGGCTGGAACCTCCCGCAGAAAAAATAATTTGTCCTAACCCAGTAACCTTCACTCACTTAATTGTCTTACTTGTCTGGTTAGCTTATCACTTGATGGAGAGTTTGTTGTACTGCAGCAGGAGCGGTTTTGTTTATTGTGCCTGTTTCTTTCTTTAATTTGTGCTAATTCCTCGCCTGCTTCTTCCTGGGGCTGAGCTGGGCCTGGCCTTGTCCCAGCTGGTGCAAATTTCAGCCCCTTTTGAACAGGACTTTCCAAGAAGTCTCCGGTTTGAAAGGGTGAAGTTTTTTATTGGCTTGATCGCTTAATCTCAGATTTTATTGTTATATTAAGCAACATAAAGTTGTGTTTCAGGGTTTACCTTCCCCTTGTAGTTGATGCCAGCGTACAGTGTCAAGGTCAGAGCCACGTGCTGCTTACGGTTCCCCCTTCTTCTGTAGAGGGTGGTTTAAGACCTGGTGCTTCTCGATCGACAGGGTATGGTGCTGATTTTATCCCTCTGAAGCATCCCTGCTCCTGGGGGAAAGCTGGGTACTGGTTATGATGCAGAGTGGAGCGTAGAGTCAGTTTGTGACTGATGCATTGGCTGTTACGTGGTTGCTGGTGTATGGAATTACTGATTCTGATTCATGTGTTTAAACCCTGGTGTCCCAGTCCCTCTCTCAGTTTTTTTCCTATTAACTACATCCTCCTTTCCTCCCTTGTTGACAGTCAGCCAGCCTGTGTGCTGGATTCCCTCACTGCAAATACTAGGACGAGTTGAAGACTTCCTAAAGGTTAGTTCAGGATTAAATCAGAAGCATCGTGGATTAACTTTTCAGCTGCCGCAGGTAATCTGTCAGTGGTCTGGAGGGGAAGTTCGGCAACACGAACAAAACCCCACGTGCAGTTTTCTCCTCGGGGCGTTCAACCCCAACCCTCTCAACACCGAGAGAAGAGCCATGGGTAGGAATGGAGGAAGGTGGCCCCTAGGATGGAGTAGGTGGTGGTGCTGGAGCGACATAGTAAGTGGGATGTTTCAGTGATGGGGACAAGAAAATGCTGCTGAAATTGTGCTTTGAAGCTGTTTGCTCAGCGTGGGATGGAAGAGGGATCAATAGGCTTGCGCCTGGTGGAGTCCAAACTTTGTATCAGAAATGCTTGCTGATTGTGCGGTGCCTTCAACTTTGTGTGAAAGTGTTGGGGTTGTTTTCCCCGTTATTTTATGTAATAAACATGAAATACACGAAATCTGCAGGTGACAATATCGGCTCTGCGTTCTCGCGCCGTGTTCTGTGGGCTGATGTTGAAACAAAGGGGGTTCAAGGATACACAACGTGATGTTCTGTCGGGTTAGGCTGGAGCCTTTGCTGAAGGGGCCCTGTTAAATCACACCTACGTTTGCAACCGGCAATAAATGAAGAGTCAAGATTAAAACTTGATGTGGAGCTCATTGTTGAGTCAGTATTTTTATTTTGTTAATACCTTTGGTACCTCCCCCCTCCGGTGTGTTTATGGGTAAAGCAGTTCCCTGTGGTGGTAGCTCCTAAACTTGATCCCTGTGGCTGTTTGAATTATTTCTTTCTAGGGCAATAACAGGAAAATAAATAACAAGAGGTTAACGAAGGGGTTGGAGCGAGCGTTTCCAGATCTGATGGTGGTTATGCAGCACGCTCCTCATAGTCCTTCACTATCAAATGCTTCCACACGCTGCTCTGCCTCTCCTTGAACAACTTCCGTGCGTTTCATGGTAATGGAAGTCAAAATAATTTGTTTGATGTTATTTATTCCAATCTGGAAAGGATGGTTGTGCAAACACCAAAGAAAAATGGGTTTAGTTTGACAAATGCCAGGGTTTTTGTTTTGTTTTTAAAGCCCAACAAACCCTTTGGGATCCTTGGCTGGGTATATAATAGCATGAAATACACCATTTCTTTCATTCTGCTCCCTAAAAATCTAATTCTTTATGCATTTAAAGTGGGAGTTGAGGCAAAAAGAGAGTTTAGCTCTGTTGACCTATATTTACGAAAAGAAAAGGCTTGCTAAGTGTTGCAAGAAAACATATAGCGCTGTTTGTGTACTCTGGTGAAATGTATACACGTACTACAAACACTTTGGGGATTCTTCATCTTCCTACTGAATGCTGAAGCCCTTTCCAGCCAGATTTAACCCGCTCGTGCTTTTCATAGCGTGAATATCGAGACTTCCCGTTAATAGCCATGAAATGTCCATGAAGAGGGGCAGCGAAACAGGGAGTTTAGAGGAAGCAGGGGAGAGAGGTAGCGCTGAAAACCTCCCTGGTCTCAAGGTTTAAGGTGAACTTTTTCCTACTCTTATTTTTTTTTTTTTTAAATAATTCAATGCAACCAGCTTTTTATAAAGTGCAGTTTAATGGTTATCATGCTGCTTATTGCATAACTGTGACACAGATGTTATTTTTTGTAATGCTGCCTGACATACTGAAACGGGAAAGGGAGGAAGGGAATTTATACCCTTTGGAGATGAATATGTGGAGCCTATTAGTCTTAAAAAAGTGTGAAGAGCTTGTTAGAGCCAAAGCCGGCACGTCTGTGAAAGGCTGGTCTGTGGAGTGGAGCTCTTCAGATGAAGAATGAATGTTGTATCTTCTGGAGCTTGTTGTACGTGTCACCAGATAGCCTAAAACCAGAGCTCGGTGGAGTACTCACATGCTTCATGTTCAAGCACATGCTGAAATATTTTGTGGAACTGAGACCACGTCCAAACGTGTATTTAATAAAAGGAGGTGTTGTCCAAAGCGAAGCTTCACTGGATCATCGGGAATGGTGCTCTTGAGGGACCTGAAGGTGAAATGCGTTGCTCAGCATGGGTAGTACCGAGTGTTTCAGTGTTTATGTTGCTGCAGCTGAACACAAAACCTTTAAAGTTACTTTGTTATTAAGTTTTGACTGAGGAAATACAGTTGGAAGTAACGCTGGGTTTCAGCAGAAGGAAGAACTTCCACGCGGGCCCACCATTTCCTGGTGGAACAGGCATGAGAACATAAAGTCATCTCCTGTTGGCATTTCTAAGAGCATTAAGAGGTTTGAAAATAGTAGAAATGCAAATCAAGAGACGAAAATGGGAAACGCCATATTTATTTATGTATAATAACAAAGTGCTTGGTGTTTCAGATCGGCACAGCGTGCCTTGATTCACAGAGTATTTGTTTTGGAAGCCCTGGATAAAGCTGCACAACCCACCTCTGCCTCTGTATGGAGGAGCTCACGGAGAAATTAATGACCTGCTGGCAATGCAGGCGTGAAACGAGCCCCAGAATCTTCACTCCCCAGCCCTCGTTTGGGCAGGGTAATGGGGTAATTGTTTGTGAGAAATCGATAAGGGGGAAAGAGGAGGGGAAAAGGGGAAATGACGCTGTTGCTGAGCGTCTTTTTGAACTCTTTAAGATAATTCCAATGGTTCGTTTAAAAGAACCTGCAAAAAGAGCACATGAACAGTAATAAAAACAAACAGAAGGAAACCTGAGAGTGTTTTTCACTTGTTTCTGCCTAGGGCAAAATATTTCGGTTTGATTTTTGTTTTGCTTTTGTTCTCCCCTTTGCCCTTCCCCCCTGCTGGATTACCTACTAGAGGAAATAACGAATTAGGCAAAATAAATCCTAAATTACAGTTGTAGAAGGCAGGAGCTGCTGTGTGAGCGTAGGATTACGCGGAGGCTCGGGTATAAAATTCATGGCAGTCCCTGTGCCTGGCGTTTTCTGCAGCACGAAGCAGGGGGGCCGTGACTTTGTGCCTCAGCTCCCGCCGCCGGGTTTTCGAGGCCTTTTGTCCTTCCAGCCGTGCTGGCGCTGGGTGTCCGTGTTACCATCCGGGATGGGGGGAGAGGGCGTCTCGCCTGCCTGCCTCGCTCCATCGGCTGGCAGGTGGACAAAGCTCCTCCGCCCTCTGGAGATGTTCTCCCGTGCTGGTGTCCAGTGACACCCGTGCGATGCTTAGTGTGCGGCGCTCTGAAAACATCCTCTTCTCGCTGAAAAAGAACCGGATGATGGAAAATGTTAGTCTGAAATAGAAGGTTCGCGCTGATGCAAGCTGTGTTTGCTTTTGAAAATTCAGTTTATTAAACTCAGGGCTGCAGAACTCCAGGGATCAGTGATGCTGTCTGAACATCACCTTATGCACCACACAAGCAATTTTTCAAAATTACTTTTTTAATTAAAAGTTGTATCGGTTTAATGCGAGTTAAAGGCAAGTTCGCAGGCTTAGTGTTGTCTGAACCGTGCCACAGATTTGGGAAAAACCTTTTCCTGCCTTTTAAAGTCTATCCCAAATTGTGAATATGCATGTAAAGAGAGGGGAATCTCCTTCTGGGCTTTACATCTGAGGGATCACAGGGTAAAGGTGTTTATTGATTATCAGCTGAGCTCCGCTTCGCTTACCCTCGGAAGGAGCTGCACAGAAGCTGAGTCGGAATATGAACATAAGGAAAACAAGGAGGACTTGAAGTACAGCAGAGGAAAGTCAATACAGAGCTTATTTAAATGTCAGCTGCCTTGAAGAGCTCTGCTCAAAAGCTGTAAGGAGAGATTAGGTCTAAGACATAATGCATGAGTGTGTAAGGAAGGGAGGAAAGATTGCTGAGCAAGTCAGGTGCTGTGGGGAATGCGTGCGAAAGGAATATATTAGGGAGGAGGAAGGAAGAAGAAACTGCTGACTGAAAATTACATCTGACAATTAGTTTTGAGCAAGTAATTGGGGAAGCACGTGGTGGCTTTTGGACACGGGAAGGCTGTGATTGTAGTTGGTGGGCGATCTGATCCGTTTAACAGCATTATTCGTCAGCGCAGTTGACAGGGATAAGCAACGCTCATTACAAATCTGTTTACTACATCTATATATTGTATTTATTCTCTGAATGTATGTGCAGAGTAGAGTGTCTGTGCAGGTATAGGACTTCTGGAATTCAAATCGCATTGCCTAAATAAAGTCAATAGGCTGGAGCTGTAATCTTGTGGCGTTTGTCAATGTAAGTAGATTTACATTTGAGGATAGCTTGAGCCAAAAAAAATCACTGTTTTATAGAAAAATAGCCTTATTCTGGATTTCACAGCTGTTTTTATTTTGGAAAGTTAGCCACTAATTATGTGTTGTAATAAGCAGTTGTATTACAGTTGTGCCTGAAATAAAACCAGGTTGAGCACTCTCATATGACAAGCGTTGTTAGAGTCAGCCTCCAAAATGTAAACCCAGAGCAAGTTACACGTAGGCTTTGTTGGTGGGGTAAGGAAGACACTGGAAGCGTCTTCGTTGTGGTGGAGTCTCTGGGGAAGGTCTGTACCCTTCTGGTCCATGTGGTCCATAGCTGAGGAGCGCTCCTGGTTCAGGCGGTGCTGCTGAGCTCCAGCACAGCAGAACATTTGAGTGATGCTTTTTGCTATCTCTGGGGGTTAGGAGTGCAGCTGATGATGGTAAATAATGACCTTATCTGAGTTTCTCAGTCCCCATTGGCCGTCTGACAGCAGCGTGGTACACTGGAGCATGAAGTCCTCAACGTTTAGGCAGGACTGGGGTGAGAAAGGCCATAGAATCATAGAATGGTTTGGGTTGGAAGGGACCTTAAAGATCATTAGTTCCAACTCCCCTGCCATGGGCAGGGACACCTCCCACTAGACCAGGTTGCTCAAAGCCCTGTTGACTGGAGTTCAATGTCTTTATCTCTAGGCAGATGCATGCCTTCTGCGTATGATAGCTAAAAGATCTAGCAAGCCTTCAAGTTCAAGGCTGAGGCCGGCACCATTGCTTCATTGGCACAGCGGAACTTTCTAGTCTTAATCCTCTCTGTTGAAAAAATTCCTGTGTCTCGGAACGGTAGGACCATGAATATCAGAACAGAAGACAGCTACAAAGCAAACGCTGCTTTGGGTGCGAGGGGTTGTTTCTTTGCCTTTGCCATCTAGCATAAACACGTAGCAACACGTATATGAGCATTTGTGTTCTTATCGGCCACACGTTGTGGTCTTGTGGTGCTGCACTGGCTGCAAACACCTATTAAAAAACATCACAACCGGTGCACGTGCTCCTCTCCTGCACAGCGGATGAGAGAACAAACAATATACGAGGAGCGTTATTTGCCTTGCTTGATACTCTGGTGAGCAGAGCAACTCATTTACGCTAAAAGATACTTCATGGTCTAGGAGGAAAGATGACCAAGCAGGCTGAGCTGGGCAGGCAAGTATTTCACAGGCAGGTGGGATCTGAACCTATGCTCTGAAGCAGTGGACTTAAGTTACTTTCTCCCTCCGTGGTTTTAGCTTTTATTTTCCAAAATGCGTTATGACCTTCAAACAGTTGACGAGGAAAGCAGGCTTACGTTTCAAATGCACAGGAGGTATCACTTGGTGGTCCGAGCACATGAGCCAACAGAGTTTCTGCCCTAGCACCAGCATTGACTTCTCTCTTGGCCATGTGACAGTGTCATCGGGTTTTTTTGTCCTGCTCACCCCACTTGTCGAATGCGATTATTAATATGGGTGTGTTTGCTTCCCAGGAGTGTTGTGAAAATGAGTTAAGGTTTGCAAAGTGTGTTGAAGAAGTCTCCCAGTGCTGATTATTGCTACAACTGCTGCTTTAAAATCACTTTTCTATTTCTTTTAGCAAAAATATTCCCTCTTCTGCTGGAGTTTACTCACGTTTTCTTGTGTGTGGTAGCCCTAGGCTCATTCGGCGTGCATACCTTTTGGTAAAACATTATATTTTTACCCTGTATTTGAGATTCAGATTTCCAGTGTGTATGTTGTTACACAAAATGTGACTAGGAGGCAAAAAGTCTCCTGCTGGTGGAACTTCATGGTCGCTGCTTTCCCGGCTGAGCAGTGTCTGTGGGTCGTGTATGCTTGGACGTGTATTTGCAGCGATATTCCATCACATTTATTAAAGAAGGTGTTTAGGCCAGGAGGGATCTGACAGCTCTTACAATGTTAGCTGCATCTTTAGAGAAAGCTGAGAAGCTGACAGTGTAGCGGGATGGACCTGGAGATGTGAGATGAGATCTTGAGAGAGAAATACTGCACGTATCTCCAGTACGGAGACAAGGTGGTGACCGCAGGCGTGTTCTTTAAGGGCGAATAGCTCCAACGCAACTGCAGTCAAAGCCTTTGGACCAGCCAACTGTTAGGCTCTCTCGAGTGAAACAGACCCTGCACGTCTCAAATCTCGTGCTCTTAAGTGCTGGAAAAATCAGACAGCCTTTCAGAGTTTGGCCTGTAAAACTTTCTTCCGTTTTTCTATGACATAGAGGAGTTATCGTGCCTAATTAAAAGGTTCATGATATTCTTTTGAAGATTTCTATTCCAGTAAAAGGTGGAGAGATCTTTCTGCAGATTACTGTTGGCCAGGACTGATTTCTTGTCAAAAAATGACCTCTTTTAGCAGTTTCTTGAAAAAGCATCTGGGGAGCCAGTTGAACTTAAACCAAGAGGGAGTAGAGTTAAGAAGAACGCTTTCTGTAGCGTTTAAAGTAGACATTTCTTGGAGGGGATCCTTCCGCATGTTGATCTAGGCTGGCTGTAGGTGGTACTGAAATCCTTGGATGTGACTGGAAGTTGGATTGAAGATGAAGGGAGAGAACAAGGAGATAAACATCGGGAGGAGTGAAGAATTTACTCTTGCAAGGCAAGAAAGCATTGTAACTTCTCCCTTACGACACTCGCCTAAAATGCCCATGTGACTTTTCCTCGTGGACATCTACTCTCCTTTACTTGTCTTTCTCCTCGGTATCAAGAGCTGCATCTGCGGGAGGTTATGTTGGTTCTGGTATCTGAGTTCACACAGAGAATGAGATGAAACAAGGCAAACTTGGTTCTAATAGCTCTCTTCTAATTCTGCTGCATAATGGAGATGAGCAGTACTTACATAACAATATCCTGGGATGTTAATAGATTTAATAACCCAGAAAGGTGGGAAGAGGTTCTGAATTACCTAGAAAATGACACCAACTAATGAAGTTTATGGGAAGCTCATCTCTTTGAGGAAGAGTCAGATGGTAGGTGCAGGACTTCTGCATGTGCTCGTAAGAGAAACAAAATCATAGAGTCGTTTAGGTTGGAAAAGACCTTTAAGATGATTGAGTCCAACCGTTAACCCAGCAGTGAAGCTACCTGTCCTAATTGGAATAAATCTCCCATTAAAAATAAGTTCTAAGGGGCTGTTGGATTATGCCAGTTTTACATGGGCTTCTAGTTAAACTCTTTAAAAATGTAAACAACACAGACCTCTTTAGATGTAAATTTTTTTTTTTCCAAGTCTAGATATGTACCAGTCTTGGGGATTATAACTCTGTATGTGCCCAATGAAAACAATCAGTTCATTAATGGTGTTTTGTTAGACCTTGCCCCCCTCTTGCCATGGTGATAAGGGACCTTAATTAGATCCCAGAACAAATGCTACAGAGCTTGACAAAAAAGAGAAACATGGGGAGGGGGTGGAGAAAAATACTGAGATGTTGTTAGCAGATAGATGCAGAGAGCTCTACCCTGCAGAGGAGAGACTGTGTTTTGTTGAAAACGCTGGTTTTCTTTCCCAAGAACAGAGCATGTGCTGGTAGGCTGTAAGCATCTGCAGACGGTGTTGGCAGCTCGATGCACGTCAGATCATGCTCCTAGGTGTGGGCACCTGTCCATCTGCCGAGGAGACCGAATGAGGGGAGCGCTGCCGGCGGAGTGGTAGCCACGAATTGAAAATGTATTCTGAGATCTATTCTGGATGCTGGTGATGTTCCCTGATGGGAGGTGGCCAAATCCTTGGGTTGATTCATATGTTCATATGTTAAAAAAAAATGTCGGTGTGGGGAGGGGTGGAAAGGGAGGGGGAGGGTAAAAATTCAGAGGATTTTTGTGAAAAGCACCAGCAGAGAGCACGTAAATGAAAGGGCGGGAATTATGATGCTAAATAATGAAAAGGAAGGTTGGCAAGTAATGTTAGATTAAAAAGGGGGAAGAGAGATTTTTCTGTAAGGAACAAATCTCCACGTGAGCTAAAAAAAGGCAAGCACGTAGAAACACAGGCATTAAAATCTCTGTTGTGTTTTTTAGTAAGAAATGTTAGGTTCTTCTGTTTGTTTTCTGGCTGTTGGGTGCTCAGGTTACACCTTCAGAGCTTCCTGTGCCATCGATCAAAGTAAAATATTAACCTTGAGTTAAAATCTCAGCTTTTTATTAACTGCGTTTCCAGTCTGAAATTGGAGGAGTGTGGCTATCAGCTCTCATACCTTTGTCTCTGGCCTTAAATTTATGTGCTGCTGGTAGTACTTCATAATTATTCCTCACTTAAATTACCTTTCAATAAGCTAAAATAAGATTATCTCCTCGAGTCTCTCATAGGAAGTGTGTTTTCCAGGTCATAAGACAGTTGTTCTCTGAGCAATTAATTGAATAAATCTCCTTCTTTTAAAATTTCTTTTATTTTTCATGTCAAATTGTCTGTATGGCAACATACACCTCTCGGTGCTCAGGTGAAGATGTTTCAGGCAAAATCTGTTGTGTCACAAGATGAGGTTTAAAAGGCAACCTTGTTGTCAAGGTCTATCAGGGAGCCTAAACCCTGGAGCTGGATCGGTAGGGGTTGGCGTATTTTAGAAACTTTTAAGTAAGAACAAGGTGTAATTCCTGTACTTTTAAAAATACACCCCTGGAAAGCGTGCATCAAAACGGCCAGCGTGCTGGTAAATCTATCAAAAAAGCAAATCCAGGTGCTTGTAGGTCTTTGTATGATTTAAACATGTTAAATTAGGTAGGAAAGTCCTAGTGTGAGAGGCAGCTGTACTCTGAGAGTGACTGCAGACTGCCCATCAGCCCAGGGGGTGTGAGAGTAGACTTCACACCATCTTCAGCTGCGCTGGACGGGATGCATGTTGGTGAAGCAACAGGAGCAAGACTTTGTCTTCTGTATGGTCCAAAGAAAGCATTTGACTGGCTTGGGTAGTGGTGTTTAACAGGTCACCTTGAATTTGTGCTCATTAGGGGAAAAAAAAAGAGTGTTTTTCTGTATTAGTGAATTTTTTGAAAATAAATTTTTATTTGCTGAGCCCAGGATGAGTTGTGTGGAACAAAAACCTTCTGGTTTTGGTGGCTCATGCAGATTCCTTCAGAGTTGGTTGGTTTTGGACAGGGCTTTGGTTATGGAGAAGAGAAAAGCTCAAGGTACCGCGGTGTTTGTCCACCCCGCTGCGGCTGGGATGACAGCAATGCAGCAGGGTCACCTCAGCAAAGGTAACTTTGGTTCTTCTGAAATGTATGCAGAAAAAAACCCACCTATTTGAAGTTTACTAAGGGCATTATTTTCTTATTCTTTCACTGTTTCTGTGTGTTTCCAATATCCCCGTTCAGGATTTTCTGTCAAGGTTGACAAAATCTCCTATACAGTTCTTGCTGTCCTTTCAAAACCCTGAATTTAATTATTTATAAATTTACCTGGAGAACATGGAGACCTTAAACATCCCGGATTATCCGATACTAGTTTCTGTTTTGTAAGAAGAGAAGACAGGCTTCTTACTGGGACTGAACAGAAACTGAGGTTGTTTGGTTTGTTTCCCAATTTTCCTTTGCAGGCCAAGAGTAACTGGTATAGGCTTAAATAAGTCCTAATTAAGACAACAGTAGGGTTATAGAGACAATTTCATGGGCACTCAGTGAAAAGGGATTTCAGATAAATATGTAGTTTATTTAAGTAACATTAATGAAATAAGACAAAAATAAATGAGGAGGAGGAGCCTTGAACTTTCAAGTGGATGAGTGTAGCCAGTCAGATGCTTCAGGAGCAGTGAATATGAGTGTCTGCACATCTTCAAGAGTCTGGTTCCTAGGTTTTGGAGGGTCTGGAGATGTTGCAGAAGTGACTACTGGTGAAGTATGAGCATGAGGAAACGAGAACAACGCTTTTGGAAGTGATTTTCATTGTTTTTAAAGCTGCATGGATTGCTTCCATGTAGTATGTGGTTGAACATCTTGTAGTTCTGGGGAAGAAAGGCAGGCAGAGGACAAGCCAGTTACAGCATCACAGAATCACAGAATGGTAGGGGTTGGAAGGGACCTCTGGAGCTCATCTGGTCCAGCCCCCCTGCTCCAGCAGCTCACCCAGAGCAGGGGGCCCAGGATCGTGTCCAGGCGCCTTTGGAATCTCTCCGGAGAAGGAGACTCCACAACCTCTCTGGGCAGCCTGGGCCAGGCTCCCACACCCTCACACCAAACAAGTTTCTCCTCCTGCTCCCATGGAACCTCCTGGGTTCCAGTTGGTGCCCGTTGCCCCTTGTCCTATCTCTGGGCACCACTGACAAGAGTCTGGCCCCATCCTCTTGCCCCCCATGGGCCCTTGAGCTCTTGCTCAGCATTGCTCAGATCCCCTCTGAGGCTTCTCTTCTCCAGCTCAGCAGCCCCGGGGCTCTCAGCCTTTCCTGGGCACAGAGACGCTCTAGTGTCCTCAGCATGTTCTTAGCCTCTGCTGGACTCTCTCCAGTAGTTTCTTGTCTCTCTTGACATGGGGACCCCAGAATTGGACCCAGTACTCCAGATGTGGCCTCACTGGGGCAGAGTAGAGAAGGAAGAGAACCAATTACATGATTTAATATTAAGTTGAACTCACGTAGGCTTTGTAATTTGAAAGGAAGAAAATGAATGTTTCCGTTTTCATTGTTAGTCCACTGTAAATTAGTAAAGTTGGGGCGTTAGAATGTAATATTTTTATTTTCTTTCCTACTTTATAAATACATAGGAAATTTGAAGTACAGATTTCCAAAGAAATGCAGGAATTGAGGACGAGTGCAGCTGGAACCACACGTTACTGATGTGAGTTGTGTACAGTGTACACTTACAGGAATGACTTTAAGGGTTGGCAGGGAAGGCTTCAATGCACACTCAAACCTTTCTTTGAAAAGATCTCCTCTGTCATGACTTCTGTTATTTCACAAAATCCATAACTGAGCGTCACTGAAACCTTGCAGCCTGCTCAGTTGGGCAGTTGGTGGTAGGACATCCCACGGGCCACGTCCCAGCGTGTGCTGGTGGCTCAGTGTGTGGGAAGAAGTCAGCAATTCAGTGACTTCGGTTGAAATCACTTTTGGACACCTGGCAGGCTCCCATCAGAGCAGGAGATGCACATGCAAGGTATTAAATAGTGTAATTAGATGATCTAGAGGATTCCTTAATTATATGTTTTTTAAGCTGTCGTTCCTGGTGGTTGTACCACGTTTCTTACCTAAGAAGTTTTATCTTTGGCTTTTACAAATTCAAACTGTTGTAGGAGAGTTTTTAAGATTACTAGCTACAGCTCAGATTTTGAGTTAAAACTCAAACCTTTGCTAATTCCCACCAGCAAATGTTTTGTCTGTGCGCAGACAAATAGAGAGAACAACCTGGACCTGCCAAAATGCAAAGTGCTCTCCCTTGCCCATGGCAGCAGTTTGCAGCCAAGGCCAGCAGCGGCACGTGGAAGGTGCCGTGGCTTCCTGAAGACACCTTTGAGTGAGTGAGTTAAGCTGATGAAACCTCTCTTTAATCCTTACTCTGGTTTCTGCCTGCCTCAGTTAATTATGGAGATGAGCTGTTACTGGTGAGTTTTAGGAAAACTGTGTGTGTAAAGAGTATCTGTTATGAAAACAATGAAGCCCTTGTTGGTAGGTCTGCCTGCAAAGCTGGGAGAGCCCAGCTTGAGCCAGTTCCCTTCTGCCGTTCCCTGTTACCTCCCACAGCAGTGCTCCGAGAGGTACGTTGCTCTTGGGTCTCCCCTGATTGAAAATACCAGACTTTTCAGGGTAACAAGAGGAGACACTAAGAAGATAGGATTATTTTTCTAGCTCAAAGCAAGTGTCGCTTATCTTTTCTGCAGATAGTTGGCTTCATGTACATGTTTTGTGGTAGGTAAGTGCTTTGGTGGAGGGTGGCTCCTCCTCCACCGCCTTCTGGTTGCGGGGAATAATGCAGTTTAGAGGAGTGTACAGTTTTACCTGTCGCACAAGAACAGGTTGTGTTTGTATAACTGCTCTCAGACTGGTGCAACCAGCCCATGCTGAGTGGTAGGCAGGGCGATGGGGCTGCACAGGCGGTGTGGTGATGGTGTAGCTGTGCCGGTAGAGATGCGTGTGGAGAAAGTTCTTGGCGGGCTGGCATCTGCTTTTACAGTTTCTCCTGAGCTGATTATTGAGGCCTTGCATTAAAAAATGAAACCCTAATTAGGGATTAAGTGGGTTGAACAGTGTATTTGCAGCGAGTCTATTCAAGGTCTTGATTCAACAACTCAGGTGCGTTCTCTTGAGAGAGTCTTGAAATGTATCTGAAGTATGTCCAGGAACACGACTGCAGGAGAAGGAATCAAGGGCGTATGGAAATGATGCACAGCTCATTTAATACTGGATCAGCAATTCTAATCAAGAGGCAGAAGTCACTTGCCAGATGTCCGTGTTTGACCCAGTCGGTCGGGGTCTGGGAGCACGTGCAGGGTTTCTGGGTGAGAGTGCAGCCTGGGACTCGGAGACCTGCGGTGAGGTTGCAGCTAACCTTTGTGTCGGGGTGGGAGGAATGACCGCTCGTCTTCTGCAGCTGTACTGCTATTCCTTGCTTCGTCCCTGCCCTTCTGGGCAGAAAGGTAGTCCAGCAAAAAAATTTTGAATGGTAGGCTGTGCGTGCTGGAGATGCAGGGGACTCCTGAGAGCAACCCTGTGGAGAAGGTCTTGGGGGTGCTGGTGTATTAAAAACTGAATATGGGCATGCAGTCTGTGCTTGTAGGCCAGAAGGCAATGTCCTCTTGGGCTGCATCCCCAGCAGCGTGGGCAGCAGGGCAGGGAGGGGATCCTGCCCCTCTGCTGCGCTCTGGGGAGACCCCCCTGCAGTGCTGGGGCAGCTCTGGAGTCCTCAGCACAGCAGAGACATGGACCTGGTGGAGCAGGGCCACAGGAGGCCCCGGAGATGATGGGAGGGTGGAAGCCCTCTGCTGGGAGGCCAGGCTGGGAGAGTTGGGCTTGTTCAGCCTGGAGAAGAGAAGGCTCTGAGAAGACCTCCTTGTGGCCTTAAAGAGGGCCTTCAGGAAAGATGGGGAGTGTAGTGATCGGATGAGGAGTAATGGTTTCAAACTGAAAGAGGGTAGTTTAGGTTTGGTATTAGGAAGAAATTCTTCACTCTGAGGTTGGTGAGACACTGGCCCAGGTTGCCCAGGGAGGTTGTAGATGCCCCATCCCTAAAAGTCTTCAGGGCCAGGTTGGATGGGGCTTTGAGCAACCTGATCGAGTGGGAGGTATCCCTATCCATGGCAGGGGGATTGGAACCAGATGATCTTTAAGATCCCTTCCAACCCAAACCATTTTATGACCACACTGCCATCTCCAAGAAATACAGCTCTAGTCTGGGCTGCTCCTTGGTGATGGTGTTTCTTGAGTATCATGGTAGAGGTTTAGGCCTCTGGCAAGTCAAGTGCTGCACGGCAGCATGCTGCGTTTAAGTAGAACCAAATGTAGTGGTCGTGATTATTAAAGGCTCATTGCACAGCTCGGTACCCACAGGTCCAGCTCAAACGTTTGTCCCATTACCGGAAGAGCATGGGTATCTGCTCGGGGTTGGATGGTCACGCTGGCCTGAGATGGTCCTGGCAGGACAGCTTGGACACTCTGTCTGTTTGATTCGTCTCCCTGGCTTCCTCTGCCTTGGATCCTTTGCGCTTCTGGCACGGAGACTGTGTCTCAAACTGCAGATGGTACCGGGGAGCAGGGATGCATGAGCTGGTGAGGTGCTGGAAGTGACCAGGCGCTGGCAGCCTCTGGGGCCAAGGAGCCAGCAGAGACGCTCACGCTGAGCTCTCACAGGGCTGTTTTACTGCTCACAATCCCCTCTTACAGAACATGGCAGCCTGGAATGCTGGCGTACCATAAAATTCATTATGGTCTGGCTCTTTGACTCTACAGCTACCCGGAGTTTGTCGTTGGTTTAAGCAAATAACTCAGTCAAACCAGTAAGTGTGCACAAATGTTCAAGAAATTAAATGAGCAAGCCAGAAGCGATGGTATGGAAGGGGGGAGGAGGGAATAAAAAGATAAGGCGTCGTAAAAAGCTTGGTGGTAAGCAATTTATAAGCAGATGTTTGGAACGTAAGTTTTTCTTTGTGTTCTCTGGAAAGTTTCTACTTGACTCTTGCTTCGCGGTTAATGGCAAAATAACGATACAACTTCCGAGTCTGTTAGGAACAAACTCCAGTGCACTTCATAAAAATTCCTTTTGCAATAGGTAGAAATTTGACCCAGAAACATTGTACGTCTGTGTAATTGTGTACAAGTGCTAAATGCTCAGAGAATCCATCAATTTTAGCCAGTTTCTCTGCAAAGCAAGGGCTGTGGCCCTGTTACGTACTAGTGATGTTCTTTAACAAAGCTTTTAACCCATTTTTCACAGAAGGTAAAAGAGAGAAGGGAGTGGATGGCCCGGTTGTGTAAAGGTGCTGTAGGCGTTCAGCTCCTGAGGACACCAGTGAGGGTGAGGAGAATCAGGCTGCAGAGGTTAGTTAGTCTAGCAAAAAAAGCTCCTGTGCTCATGTTGAACTGTGCAGTTCAACCAGGCTCCCTGTACAGCTGCTCGGAGATTAACCACGTCCTTGGAATAGGACCTGGTGGATGTTCTTCCATTAATTAGCGTTGAAGTGATTGTGGTTTTTTGTACTTTCCATGAGCTGGGAAAACCTGAAGCGGTGGCAGCTTCAAGAGCCACTGTAAACTGGTTGGTTTGGTCCATTTAAAGTTGCACATACATTTGCAACTTCCTTAAAGTTTTCTGCAGTTACACACCAACTTCTGATAAGTTCCAGTTGATAAGTGCGACTAATATTTGGAGCTCTCGCATCTGTGCTTGCACTCAATGGGATTAGGTGACCTGGCCAACCTGCTCTACACCAGCATGTCCATGGAAAGCACCAAGGAAGCTTGGTTGGTGCTGGAGCTGAGGATTGCAGGATTGTCTCGGAGTAAATTAGATGGTCACTAATCAAGGCTGGGGTTCTCTCAACTTGATAAAAGCTAATGAGGACTTGCCAAAAACATGCATTTTAGATAGCCTAGTTCGAGTCTTTAGTAGTTTAATTTAGCTGTAACTAAGGCCTAAAGTTTTGATTATTCATGCCAAAGCAGAGAAGACATTCCTGGTCCGCAGTGGTCATTTTGGGAAACGTAGTGATGTTGCAGCTCGCCCCATGAGCCAGTGGAATGAAAAAGAACGAGAATCCCACTTTTTCTTGCTTGGATGCAACAGAGATGGACATTATCCCCAGACTGCCTGGCTAAATTTGACTCAAGCCTTTCCCTTCTTCCTAAACACCCCATTATTGTTTTAAGTACATGTATTCAGTGTTCCTGATGTCTGTCCTGAAGCTACAGAGCATTTTTGTAAGACACAAAATACCTTGTGACACTTGCCATTTCTTTCTGCATGTACAACCTCTGGAATAACTCCAAAGCTCTGGAAAAGAATGAGATTTTCAGTAATGGCTACAGGCATTAAGGGCACGAATACCAGGGAGTATCAGTGGGATTTATGCTCCTGAGTTGCTCTAAGTGCTTTTGAAAGTCACATCCAAAATGTGTCATTGAGAGTAAGATACGCTGCTAATGTGTTTTGGTTTTTGTTTTTTTAAAAAAGCAGATGTGTGGTATAAATGAACAATAAAACGTAAGGTGCTTTATAATGTTATTCTTGTGGAAGAATTGTTAAATACATAATTATTACAAACAGCTGAATTTTGGAGAGCTTTCCTGTCAGAGTTGCAGTGTGATATGTTGATATTCATCCAGCTCTAGAGAGAAACCAAGGGACTGAGATTTCAGGGCAGAACTCCCTCACTCCGTTGTTAATCAAGAAGAAATTTCTGTATATTCCTACTGAGACAAGAAAATATCCCCGGTTTCCAAGAAATGTTCTAGTACACTGATTGTTAAATGTAAATGAGACCCTGTCATTAAAATCCATAGATTCACAGTGCTAACTGACAAATTGCAGTTACCACATCGCTTAATACGCCATTCTTTTATTTTAATATCTTGAAGGTTTGTTACTGCTCAGTGGCGTCTGTGAAGTTTTCTGGTGGCTTCGGCTTTCTCGTGTCTCCAGTGGAAGTTTGTTTTCCACTGATCCATGAATCTCTTGAAGGCAAGAGACGGGCTGTTACTCCGTGAGCAGATTCCTCCTGCTTTTCTTTGCACAGTACCCAGATCTTTTCTTGATGTGCCACATGTTCTAAAAATGCACCATTTTGCCTTCCTTCCTTATCGGTGCCTGATCACATTTGGGCGTTTTATACCTATTAATGAGATTTTCATTTCTGAATCCTCTTTCTGAAGAGGAGGTTATTCCTTTGGGAATCATCTGTGGCATTTTGCCTGTGCCCGAGCTGCTGGCCCATCGAATCGCTGTGTATTTATGGGGCTGGGCACTCCTATTAGCAATTGTAGTTACATATTTAAACATACTTCATGTAAGTAATTCTGTTTTATGGCCTGTAGCCAAATTGACTAATTCTGCTTCCTTGAAGCTCCAGAAAAATATACATATTTAGAACTTGGTTAAACCTTCCCTTTAGCTACTCAGCGATGTTTCCCTGAGGTCACGCTGTTCTAAGTGGGCAAATAAAGATGTTTCAGCCTAAGAAAATTTGAACCTAAATTTTCCCATCTATCTCTCTCCTTTTTTTGAGCCTGTCTTTGGTGGCAGGTCCACCCTGTTCCAGCTGAGGGGGACATGCTGGTTGGGCTCCTTCACATCCTGGAATGTGAAAGACCTGTCATAAATAAACTGCTCAGGTTTCTGCTTTTTTTAAAAAAAAAAATCATCACATGGAGCAAAAGAGTGGGCTGGCTGGTTGCAGAGGGGAGATCCGGACCAGCTCTGGGTGGAATGGGTGAATCAAAACAAAGTGGCTGCATTTACAGAGAATTTCACTTATAATTGCTGGTTTTTATTTGTACTAGAGCTAATTAGAGCCAGGCAATTATCAAAAAGGAGGAAACGCTGGGAAAAAGTTCTGTATCCCCTCCGAAACCTTTATTATTCCCCGCTGCAGGCTGGGGAAGGCAACAGCCCTTGCCTGGCTTAGTCAGAGCGGTTGGGCTGGCTGTAGCCTGGCATTTCTGCCCGGGCTGTGTAACCGTAACTTCATTTTGGAGCCCCAGCATCCCTCCCGACAGCTCACGCCTCCTCCTGCCATCGTGCTAATTGCTTGGCCTTCCCTGGGTTCTAGCCTGCGGTGCTCACGTGCAGAGATGTCCCTTCGCACAGGTGGCTTCCACACGGATGCCACGTCGGATGGGGGAATTTTTTTGGCTTTCTGTTTTTGCTAGCCTAAGTTAGGTTTAAAATGTGAAGCCATTAAATGGTAAAAGCAACACACATGCCTGTAGAGGTCAATTTAACTGGTGCAGCAGCACAAAAATACACAAAGGACCGATGTAACACAACCTAATCGGCTTTAGCTTGAGGGTTACCAGAACCCACATCTTTCAGCTTGCTGCTATCGGTTACGTTTCCTCGGTTCAGCACTATTTATTTATCACAATTGAAGCACAATATTTGTCCCTATTAGCCTTCGAGTTTCTTTTTTAGCTCCCTCCCTATAAAGCAAAGAGGCAGCATTATTATTAAACTGTTCTCAGGGCTAAACGCTGTGAATGTCATTCATGTCTGTGTTTATTAATAAAGAAGGAAGAGGGAGAAGGTTTGGCTTGTCTAGTTCGCTTGACTTGCATCAAGGATAACTTTGTAAGAGAGAGAGCTTTCAATAAGTATTTGAAATTGCATAATGAAAAGGTTCTGGAAATAATTATAAAAATCAGACCGAAACCACTCTGAGAATTGTTGAGGTTTTTTTCTTTTTCTTTTTCTTTTTTTTTTTTTCCATTAAATTTGGCAATGAAGTGTAATGAAGACAGTCAGAAATAACCCCCGACGCCCACGCAGGGTATATATAGAGATTGTATTTACTCTGCTGTGCAAGCATCTACTGCAAGATGGCACATTAAAATGTGAACAAAACAGCACATCCACGCTCCTGGATGCCGCAGTGCTGTTACAATCTGATAAACAGTTCGAGTGTGGAGTGCATGCTGTGTGCATGTATTAGCTCTCGGGTACGTCCTGCGTTCTGGCATTTAGCGTCCGCTATCTTTGTCTGCGCGACAGGACCGTGGCTCGGCGTCGGGGGGTTCTTCTCAGGCTCTCCTCCGTCCTCTCCGAGGGCCGTTTTCCAAGCGTTCTCCAAAACTGGCTGGTTTGCTCGGGAACGCTCCGACTTCCAAACTTCCCATGGTTTGCGCTTCACGTTGGCGTGTGTGTGAGCACCCACGAGTAGGTCGTAGGTAGCGGTCCAAAGGAACCCTTTGTCACGTTGATTTGCGGTGGCAGATGATGATTTTTAGGCTGCGGTGGGCATCTGGCAGGGAGCAAATTAACGGCGCTCTCGTAGGGCGTTGGTTCACCTTTCAGCAGCAATATTCCAGCGGCACGTTTTATTTTCTTTTAGGTTTGCGCTTTTTCTTTCCTGCTACAAAATTGTTTCCCAGTCCTTGTAGATGTTTATGTGACCTTCAGCATGTGATCTGTTAATTCATTTTGTACTGAATATGCAGCATATTGAGACATGAGCTTTAGAGACTCATCTCAGAGGATAGGTTAACTCTAAAAATCAAATGCATCAAATTTGGGAAGAAAAACCCAATTGTAAGTAACCAACCTCTTCCAATCCCCCTCAGCTCTTTCACCTCCAAAAATGTCATCCAGCCTATATTGGTATGTGATAATTTAGCATGAAAAGCATTTTGAGTACCCTGGAATGAACGTTTTGACATTCAAGTGGATGTTTGCTTTCACATTTCCATATTTCTGTATACCTCTGTGAGAAATACATTCCAGAATTTTTGTCTGAAGTTATAAAAAAACCTGTTTTAAATGCCAGTAATTAATTCGAGGCTGATGATTTCAGCACAGGTTACTCTGGCTGAGGAGCAGAGGTTGAATTTGGAGTTTTACATTCCTGTTCTTCCTTCTTCCCCTCCACATTACTTTCTGAGTGTTGGAGGATTGCTGGTTCAAGGATTTGGGGGTTGGTTTTTGTTTGATTTGATTTTGGGTGCTATGATGGGGTTGGTTTATTTTGGGCAGTGGAGGAATCAGCTTTCTGGTCAGCAAGAACACACCATCCATCTACTGTGCATGTGGCTTTTGGGATGCAGTCCTGGGGCCGCCCATTTCATCTGTTCTCGCTCTAATTAAAAGGAGTGCTCCTTAAAAATGTAGGTATGGTAAAGAGGAAGAAAAAAAAAATGTGTGGCTAGTTGTTGGCAGCAGCTACTGTTTGCAAAGGGATGTCATCACCTTCAGAATTTGTTGGTTGTAAGAACGCTTTTTTACCTCCCCGTGTTGCGAGTAGCATTTAAAATAAGCAATACTGAGAAAAGATCATCAGAGTTCTTGTATTTTTCCAGGCTGTTTTTGTGAAGATGGCGGTACAAGTACATTCAAAGAGTTTTTCCTATTTTGTATAGATTTTTCACATAGCTGCAGTAGAGAACAAAGGTTTCATATCGGAAAATACGTTATTGGTAAATTCTTAGGGAGAAACTGGGACAGACAAGGTATGTAAATTAACTTCCAAGTCCTGTAAATTGGAATAGATTTAAAAAGGTGATTGGCCTTTTATTTTACATTCTCGTCCAGGTCCTGTCCTGCAATACAAACGTTAAAATTAAACTATTCTGTTCTCTAGGTGTTTTTCGTCAATAATGAATTCTTAATGTAGAAACTCTTGAAGGCATAAGTTCACAATAGCTTAGATGTAGCTGCAATGCCACGATGTGTTATTTACTATTTCTAGTTTGCGCTTTTGTTCTCCTTTTTTCCCTCCAGGATATTTTGGCCTGTGTTTTAGTGCAATAGTGAAGTTAATGCAATAGTGAGATTTCCCTTGCAGGAAAATACGGTGGACAAGAGGTAACGCTAAACCTACCGCATACCTAGAAACTTGCTTTGTAGCTGTGAATTAACGAAGTTTGTGGTGCCAGTCGTGTTCTGCAGAGTGTTGTGGGGGCTCTGTCCTATCTTGGTGCCGCAGTAACACTCAGGTTGAGTTTTGTGCTCTCCAGGGTTAGCAAAGGTAAAGAAATCCAGGGCGTGGCCAGGCACGGGTATCTGGGGCGAGTGGAGGTTTGCAACAACAGATTTCTTCTAGATTTACCTTGACTTACAAATATAATAAAAGTGCATCTGCCTTGCCTTTGCTGGCATCTAATCTGGGGTTGGTTATGACGTATTAGGTACCACATGGGGAGAGGGAACCGTCCGGAACAGAAAGGATGGATTCAGACTAGATCTAAGGAAGAAATTTTTGACATTGAGGGTGGTGAGAGCCTGGCGCAGGCTGCCCAGAGAGGTGGTGGCTGCCCCATCCCTGGCACCATTGCAGGTGAGGTTGGCCGGGGCTCTGAGCAACCTGCTCTGGTTGCAGATGTCCCTGCTCCCTGCAGGGAGTTGGACCAGATGAGCTTGAAAGGTCCCTTCAACCCAAACCAGTCTATGATTCTATGAAACCCCTTCCTACGGTATCTTTGGCTCCACTCTTGCATCCTCTAGAGCATCACAATCTTTCATGCAGATTGAAGTGTTGTGACTGCCCATTTCCAGTCATTCCTCAAAATTTGTACGGCTCTATTGCCCTACCCCACCATGAGATGGAGAAACTGAGACCAGTGAAGGTGACACCGAGGCCAGTGCAGCCTTGGCAGCGGTGGCAAAGCCTGGAGAGATCCCTGGATCCCCCCATCCAGCCCAGCTCTCCTCCCCACCTCTGCCTTCACTCCTCTGGGGTAAAGCTGGTGCGGGTGCCCATGCCCTGCTGCCGTGGGGTGAGGTTTGCTGGATTTACTCCACATTTGTCCATTGGACTCCATCGCTTTAGAGAAAGCGGGGAAATTCGGCAGCCAAGGTGGATTTCCATCCCCGGCTCCCCTCTGTGTTGTTGCAAGCGTTTGCAGAACATATGGTATGTAAGAATCACCCGTTTCTCCGTGAGATCCCAGCAAATTCTCAGCATATCAGGGTGAGATACTTTTAGAGCGTCTCTTAACTCTTAAATCGCTGAATCTCCATCCTGGAGCATCGCATGAAAACATATGGTTCACCCCCCCACCCGGTGTTGTGGTTGGTTTTTTTCTGTTGCAGCTTTTTTTTCTGTTTTGTTTTGTGTTCGTGGTTGGGGGTTTTCGTTTGGATTTTTTGTTGTGGTTTTTTTTTTGTTGTGTGTGTGTTTTTGTGTGTGGGTTTTTTTTTCCAGAGTAAGACAGAAGGAGAATACTTGATGCCACCTCTGCTTATTGGCCGCGTGGCCTTTGGGGAATGATATTATTTTATCTTTGCTAAGCTTTTGCTCGCATTTTGAATGACAAGCCTCTCAAAGGATGAATTAAGCGCAGGCCAGACTCTGACCTTTCTGCATTCGCTGGAGGATTTTTTTACCCCCCCACCAGTGCCCTGTCTGAGTTTGAGCAGGGTTTTACTCACCTCTACCTTCCCTGTACCTCTCAAAACAAAGTTTCCTTTCTGGTTTTGTATTCTTGGAGTTACTGCACTGAGCATAAATATTTCATGTTCTATTTGCATGTCTTCCTTACCCCTGGACTGCTATATTTAATAAATAAAAAGACAGAAAAATAGCTGCTGCGGTTGCTTGGTACACAGAACTCAAATTTTAATGACTAATGTAAATACAGGTCTTTTCAAGTTTAAATCTGTTTCAAAATAAATCACCAAGACAGTGTTGATTACATGAAAATGATGACATTAAAGCCTGTTCTTAAGAGCATAAAATAACATATAATCTCCACAATAAAGAGGTTTTTTAATATTTCTATACCTTGAAAATAGTCGGTAGATGTGTTCATGATCGCTTGGGGGGGGTTTGTGTGTCTCCCACCCTACAAACACTTAGGGGATCAGCGGCCAACAGCTGCAAGGCACAATCTCATTTTTGGTTTTACATAAGCATTACAACCTGTGTAGTTATTAACAGTTTTGTTTTAGGAAGTGGTATAAAGGAGATGCCAGAGTAGATCCAGAGCTTCAGTTTTTCAATGGCACGTTTCAGGTTAGAGCAGAGCTTCAACACAGAGATGAGCTAGTTTGTGATCACAGGGGAGCACAGCAGCGAGTGTCGCCGAGTGTCTTGTTGACCGACCACCTATCACAGCAATTAAGTGCTATGGCTTGCTTTTATTTTTTGACCTTCCTGCCAAAACCGTCTTGGTCTAATTTTCAAATATTCGACAACTTCTTGTTGTCTTCTCTCAGTTTTGTTTATTTCTGCGAGTGTTTTACTGTTTGTTATTCCACGATAATACCTTCGTATTCCAGAACCGTTGGAACCTGTGGGATTTTTCACATCCAAAGCCGTGGCTGGTGCATCAGGCTGAACGTGCTGCTGGCGCACATGGGACCAGTCCTCCTGGCTGGCTGTTGGCCTTTGCCAGTGGGGATTTTTGCCCCGTTTCTGGTGGTTACAGAACAGGCAGTGGTGCAGCAGTGTGCTCAGGAGCTCTTCTTCTCCACATTGCTGGTTTGACAGGGCTTTTTGAATACAGCGATGGTGTTTATGTTAATGCAACATATATAAAAATAGTTCTTCTTGCATCCCATTAGTGGTGGTGGCTTGGTGGTTGTTTTTTTTTTTTTTCTAAACCGCTGAAGAAGAAGATAATGTTGCCAACTGTCGTGGAGACAAGCTAGGTAGATAGTATATTTGTAATGTTCTTTTTCCTCCCCCGCCCTTCCTTTCAAAAGAGCTTCAGCATCGCTGGAGTCTGCAGCTCATTCTTAAGGATGAATTTCCCCGAGACTGAAATGCAGCTCCCTCTGACGTGAATCAGGGCGGTTGTTCCAGCACAGTCCAGCACCGAGGCTTTTTAACCCCCCGTTGAAATTAGGGGACGTGCTGCAGGTGTGGATGGGGCGATGCTGGTGCGGGACAACACTCAGCCAGGTCACGCAGCGTGTGGAAGGGAGGTCTGCTCTGCTGTCCGTGGGTAACCCCGCTTCCAAAACCCTCCCGTGGGCAGACCCACCTCTGACAGGCTTGTGGCCCTTGGCACAGCATCGCCAACTGAATTCTGTCAGGCTAAAGCTGCCTAAATTGCCCCAACGCTGGAGCTGTTCAAGGCCAGGTTGGACCGGGCTCTGAGCAACCTGGTCTAGTGGGAGGTGTCCCTGCCATGGCAGGGGGGTTGGAACTAGATGGTGTTTAAGGTCCCTTCCAACCCAAACTGTTCTGTGATTCTGTGAATTAACTAAAACCCACCTCAACAGCTAACTCCAGAGCACCTTGCTTCTACTTCTGATGGTGCATGAAGTAGTACTTTTTTCAAGCCAGTGTTGTGATTTTGATATGATCTTGGTTTGATGGTGGCACTTTACACCTTGTAACCCTTCCTGCGCTGCAGACTGTGGCCGTGGCCCGAGGACCCGTGGCTCGACAGTGCCTGAGCGTGCCCCCCCTCCCTCCTTTACGCTGCTCCCAGTGTAAGCGTTCAAGTGATAATCTTGCCTCATTTTCACCGACTAATAATGGCGATTAACCTTTTCAATTTTGACATTATGGATAACAAATCAAGCATATTGGTATCGCATCTGCAACGGGGAAAGTTTGTAAAGGATAACAAAATAGTGCTAAAAATACAGCACGGGCAGTATCCGCTGCCCATCTTGTAAATCAGCACTAATTACTGTGCAGTTGGGAAAATTTTAGAACGTGCGCTTCCTTGCAGCGCGTGCAAGCCCGGAGTCCATATGCAGAAGCAAGAAGAGATTTTAGTTAATCTGTTTATAGTGTCGGACCTCTTGCTATTTCCAGATCTCTTCCTCCCTGCTTTCAGTTTGTCAAAGGAACAAATCCTCCGAGGATGAGAGCTCTTACGGGGTAAGGCAGCGAGGGTGGTGGTGGTGATGAAGAGAAGAGAAATCCAGTCTTGTCTCCTCTCCTCCGCTGCTGAGCCAGATGGGACTTCCAGACCGGCACATGGTGGCTTTCTATTCCTGGTGCCGTTTGGGATGACGGTGCATCGCTTCTCCCTCAGGACACGCGAGCCTCCGTTTACACGGTCGTCCCTCTGTATCCGAGAGCAAAGGGCTAATGTGTGCAGTTTCCACTGTTCCCTAAGCGTAGATTTGTGAAGATCATCAGCTGGAATCGTGGTTTCTTAAGCATTTTGCTTTCTGGCATCGCTACCGGCTCACGGATAGAAATGTGTAGCCATCAAAAGTGGCAGCTAGGAAAACAAGTTGTCAGTGCCAGGCTGGATGCAGGCATCTCGCGGTCCCTTTGTGCGTTCTCCTGCTTCCCAGCACATCCCTGCTCCTCCCCGAGAAGCTGCCCAGACGATAACGTGCCGGCTGCTCGACGGGCGACAGGTATCGTTTGCTCAGGTTTAATTTGCCATGGTGCATCAGAGCGCTGGTAGTCACATGATAGCTGGAGACCTAACTGTGGGTTCGTTCTTGGAGATATTGTTAATTAAATTTTTTATGAAGGAGCTGAGGCACACCAGCAGTGATCTCCTTTCAAGCAGAAATGTAGCAGGCAGTTCCCAAAGAGACCTCATCTGCTCTCCTCTCTATGAAAATCAATTAGTGTTATGAATGTGTGATAGCATCTTAAAAAAATCTGTCATGATGGAGAAGTCTTTACACCTTCGAATGGTGAAGGCAAGGATGTCTCTCTTGCTGCTCCTCCCTTCCTTTCTCCCTCCCCTGCTCTGGCTGCTGAGCATGGCTGTGAGCGTCCGCTTGAACTTGCTTTTTGTTCAGATTCTTCAAGGTTTGTGCTTTTTAAAATTATTTTTGAAAGAAAAACAAGCACGGTGTTGTTCAGCTTGATGAGGATCATTTGCAAATGAATGAATTCATACTTCTTGGCATCCCCAGGTATGGCATTGCTGGGGCAAAGTCTTGTTTCTTCTTTGCTAAGTAGCATTTTTTTCTTCGTGAGTGACCCAAGAGATGTGCTGTAGGTGTGACATTACCATTGATTTTGGAATGGGGCAGCCATTTGTGTTTCTACTAAACGCTTTTTTCATTCTCTCTCTGCACTGTCAACACCGTCTCATTGTTGACTGCCTGTTTGTTTTTTGAACTTCCTATTCAAGCTTAAATGCTGAGTTTATTTATTTCTTTTTTTCCCCTACACCTTATTTCTGCCTAAGCCGAGCTACACGTTGAAGAAGAAAAATATCATACTTCTATGCTAAAATGCTTAATAGCTCCGTAGTGGTTATAGACAAAAGATCATTTTCTCAGCATGTCAGTGTTACTGGAGTAAATGACTTCAGCCCATGGAAAAAGGTGATGTTTTCAGTACATATTTTCGCCTCAGCCTTTATTTTCCATTGTGGCTGATAAATACTTGACATCGAGGGTATGCTTTCAGGAGATTTTTCTAAACAAAGTATCAGGAAAGAAGATTAGCTATTGATCTGTGAAAAGATAAAAGTTGCTTTCGAGACCACCGTCCCAAAACCGTGCAAATGGGAGAGGAGCAATTCTCCTCTTGACCTGGGATACTGAAATTTTCCCACCGCTGGCTGTTCTACCTTCTCGTCACTCTTTTGTTCACTCTGTCACAGAAGTGACTTTCACCCAATGCAAAGTGTATGATTGCACCAGGCTTTGACCTTTAAAAAAGGCACTGTTGTTTCCTTCCAATCAGTCCTTATGAGATTAGCACAGATATTAGCTCTCCTGGTTCAGATCTTAGAAACAGGGCCATTATTGCTGAGGCAGGAGGGCGAACCCACCTTCTCCCCGCCTCCAAAAATAAATAAAGGTGTCCCAAATAAAACCCTGACATTCTTAGGCTTGCACTTACCTTGCAGAGACCTCTTGTAGGAAGAGAGGAAGAAGGAAATTAGTTTAGAATTCATCGTTTACACAGTTAATCCATCACAAGCAGCCGGCCCACGGATCCATGGAACACTTGCTCCGGGGGTGGACAGCTTCCCAAACGGGAGACCGCGAGCCACGGACGCGCGGGCTCTGACAACGTCCTCACCTCAACCGTTGGTGAGGTACTGAGGGCACTCTGGGTGCTGTGGGAATTCGTGGTCCACCTGGATTTAGAAGGACAATAAGGGGTCTTCTGGGATGGAGGAAAAAAGTGGCTCTTGCTTCGTTCTGGGCAGCCTGGAGCCGTGGTGGGGAGGAGGAGGCTGAGATCACCGGCTGGCCCTCTTGCTCCTCTTCTCATCTTCAATCCAGATCTTTTCTTCTTTTCCTTTGCCTTGTACCCAATTTTCCTCATTTTTTATTCCCAATTCTTTACCTTCCCAGCTATGCCCATCAATAAAACCGTATGAATGAATAATCATTTCTGGCCAGCTCACGGGAGGTGCTATTTTGGTTTGCTAAACACCTTTTTCTGTCAGAATGGCTGTTCAGACACCAAGCTATTTTGCCAAGGGCTGCAAACTACTTTTTCCATATAACTTTGCCCTGTGGGATCCTGCTACTGTTTGATCTTTAGGCACTCCCACAGATACATGGATAGGAACTCCTGAAACTTAATCCAGTTCAGATTCTTTTTTTATTTTTCCTCCCGCTTAGAGTTTTGGAGGTTGAACAGTCCCAACACCTTGCTGCTGGTGGTTGGGTTCCCAGAAAAGTACCCCTTAGCCTTTCCTCACAGCTTCTCATCTGCAAAGAAGCAATAGATAATTGAGGCATAAGCTAAAGGAATAACATGAGGATAAATCATGATTTGAGAAATATTTCTGGAAGTGCTTTATCTGCATGGGATCTTCCTGTTCCCAAAGCTTTGGAGTCCAGGGAATCATTCTGGATGTATGTATTTAGTGATTTATTTAGCAAGCGCTTCTAAGCGTGGGCTTACATGCTGCAATGAGCCAGAGTCTGAGGGGGCAAGTTTGGGGTGACTCGTGTTTTATCTCCAGGTGATGGACAAGGTCTCTGCTTCCACTGTGTCTTCTGTGGTTGAGAATGCCCCAGCTCCTGGTGTCAGAGGTGTCATCAGCGTTGCACCAGGCAGTAAAAAGCAAATCTAAGCAGCTGAATTCAAAGGGTGGAAGCTAATTTCCAAAGCAAGCTTTTGTGGGAAGTAATAATTTTCTGTTTTTCACAAAGCTCCTTCCCCTCTGAGTTTCATTCTGGGGCCCACCCTGGGCCTGGGAGTCTCCTGTGTCCAGCAAAGGCTTTGTTCTGTTCCATTGCTGGTACATCAAGCTCCCCAACGCTGTTGGCACGCTGACACTGCTCCATGCTCTAGTAGGTGCCGGTGGCAGTTTGAAGCATTTAAGATGCGACTTTGTACAGCATACAAACCCAACTGGCGGGGGCGGATCTCATTTTCAATTCGTGCATAGTTTTTAAACATTTACATTGAAGCAGAGTATTAATGATCCAGTGGCTGTTCCACGCCAGGTTATAACGCATTTCAAAGTCCTAGAGGCTACTGAATTTTGTATGTAGGCAGGTTGAGGAGATCTTTAATTGAGCTCACAGGAGGAAAAAAAAAAAGAGAGCATGGTGCAGCTTTCAGAGGGTAACTTCATTCTGAGCTTTGTGTCTGTGGAAAATAGAAGTGCAATTAGCACCCTCATCTTCCTGGTCTTGTAGTAACTACAGGATACAAGTTGTACCAAGCAGTAGGCAAAGAAAGGTGTTTGCAAAGCCTGGTGTGCTGCTTAGTTTTACCTCTTCCTGAGGTTTGTCTTTGACTTTGTTTATTTTTGTGTGAAGGGAATAGTCAAATCAAAATATGCAAGAAGTGTTCATGCTCTGAAGGCCCCAGTGCAGCAGGAGCACGTCTATGGGTCTGTTACTACATTTCTGTGGTTAGCTACGTGGATGATGATAAAATATATCCCCTTCCTTACGTACAGTTGCGTCGCTGGACACTGCTGGAGTGACTACTTGCCCGCAGGCTTTGAAGTGATCTTAGGGAGCAGAAGGCAAGGGGTTCTTTCAGGGTGCTGTCACCAGCCCTTGCCCTGGAACTGGTTTATCGCTAGCTTGGACCTGTTGCATTTACCTTGTTTAGGAGATCATAGAATCATGGAATGGTTTGGGTTGGAAGGGATCTCAAAGATCATCTCGTTCCAACCCCTCTGCCATGGGCAGGGACACCTCCCACTAGACCCCATTCCTCTGTTGACGTGGGACCTCTGTTCAGCATGTTACACATCTTACCGATGCCAGACGTGTTTCAGTAATTTAGTAATATAATGCTATCTGGGCTTCTTTATCCTTAAAAACCAAAGAAAAGCCTTCTTACCCCCAAAGCCCTTCAGCACCTACATTGAAAGAATGCATTTTGCAAAGAGGATCTCTCAGAAGATTATTCATCATGAATAATCGAGCCCGTGGCCTGAACGATCCAGATCCTCCTTGTATTCCTCTCTACTCTCTGCACACCAGCCATCTTGTTCACAAAACTCAGGTATTTCAGTAACATGAGTGGAAATCCAAATCTGCCCTGCCGACACCGCCGACAGGACTCGCTCCCGAATCAGGCAGAGATTGACAAGACTTCTCCTGCTTGTTTTGCATCACTTGCTGCTTCCCATCAAGCCAGCGAGCTGAAGGAGGCAGGGGTCCTGCAGGAAAAGAAGTATGTGATCTCTTAAAGACTGAATAGCAGCACGTGTACCCAGGGGACAGAGCTGCGGTGTGCAAGTGGTCTCTGCTTAGATGCCATCAGATGTGGAGTCTTTAAACTTGGACTTTTTTTTTTTTTTATGGAATTCTCCAGGGTTTTAGAAAAGGGGGAAGAAAAAAACCCCTGCTATCTTGTGGAGCTCTGAGCTAGACAGCAAAAAAGATGCTGTGTTTTAATAAGAAGCTGCTCCCTTTCTTCTGTGCCTCATAGAGTATGCTCATCTCATGTTGATTGAGCCGTAACTCTCTTGGGCACCTTTGCAAATACAGCCTTGTTTCGCGGGAATTATTCTGTACCGCTTCCCATCCCCATCCGCTCACCTCCTTCTACGTGGTGTAGGCAGAGGAAATGGTGCCTGCCCCAGGGGCCGACCCGCTTGGGCCACAAACTACCTTGTGAGTACAAGGCGTGATGTGTCTTCAGAGACACGATCCACACGAGCGAGATGTTCGTGGGCTGTTATTTTGCAAAATCTTGAAGGTGGGATGTGCTGTTTCATGTCTTGGAAACCCCAGCCTAAAGGTGTTTACTGTGGTTTCCGAGATGTAAATGTTCAGGAGATAGCTGGCTCTCAGAATGAGCTCTCAGGCTCATGAAACCTTTCCGTCCCTCTCCCTGGGCTCCTTCCAGCCTCTGGAGGAGCTTGGCTGCTCTGGTCTGAGCCCATCGTGCGTTGAAGGCATCTTAGGTGACAGGGGAGGTGATCTGGTGAATACCACACTTCGAAATCCCGTCGCTAGTCCCTTGCCGAGGTTTGTGGATGCCTAGGAGAACGGATTAGGAAATAAAAGAGCGCTGGTGGAAATAGCTGCGGCGTGATGGAAGCCACTCATTTTACTGACACGCAGGATGCTTAAAAACAAAGGGTAGTCCCTCCAAGTTTCAAGCATCACCATGTAATCTTGCCACCGCTGAAGTGAATTGCTCCTGTGGTCTCTAATGGGAGTTGTGTGGCTCCCTCCCCTGCACTGGGATTTGAGGAGCAAGCAGGGGTTAATATTAAAGCCGAGCACGCCGCTTTAGAAATGGGGGGAAAGTAGATGCAAATTACTGTGAATGCTAATTGTTTCTATTTGAAAATCCGTGTAGTGTTTTTCTGAAAACACTTCCCTTAAGTAAGCATTAGGTGGATGGTGGAACTGTTTGCAGAAAACCTCCTCAGTGGTGTGCGGAGGGGCACGGTTGCATAAGAAGATGAAAAATGCATATGGAGCCTTCTGGTCTGTTAGAGGCTCGTCTTCCGGAGCCTGTAGCTGTGTGTGTCGCGCAAAGAGAGGCTAGAGTGGGCTTCAGGCATTTGTGTATGAGAGGAGAGGGAGCAGTTTCCTAAAAACGTGGGTGGGGGTCCAAAATTCTGGTGTGAGGAGGTCGCATCGGCAAGTATCCGTATCCAAGGCAGCCTCACAGTGGCTGCACTGCTGGTTTTGTAGGCATCACCGGGGCTTTTTGTGCAATGAGGGCCTGATCCCACCCCATTGAGTAAATGAGGATCTCTTCACTGATCCCAGCATATGAGGGTGCCGGCCCTAAGAAGTGGAGCTCACGGGATCAGTCAGAGAATTGTAGAGTTGTTTTGGTTGGAAAAGACCTTTAAAATAGTCTAGTTGAACTGTTCCCCCAGCACTGCCAGGTTGCCACTAACCCATGTCCCTCAGCACCACATCTCCATGGCTTGGAAACCCCTCCAGGGATGGGGACTCCACCACTGCCCTGTGCCCAGCCTGGCACGGCCCTTCACAACCCTTGTGGGGAAGAAATTTTTCCTCACGTCCAACCTAAACCTCCCCTGGCACAACTTGAGGCTGTTTCCTCTTGTCCTATTGCTTGTTCCTTGGGAGAAGAGACCAACCCCACCTGGCTTACAGAGGTTTTGAAGAGCGAGGTCTCCCCCAAACCTCCTTTTCTCCAGACTCAACAACCCCAGGTCCCTCAGGTGAGGAGCAGCTCTAGACCCTTCCCCAGTTTCATTGCCCTTCTCTGGACATGCTCCAGCCCCTCAACGTCCTTCTTGGAGGGAGAGGCCCAAAACCGATCCCAAGATTCAAGATGTATCTGGGTGGGTAGAGTTGGCAGCAGAGACAATAGCTCCTTCGGTCCCTGAGTGCTGGTTTTTAATTGGATCAGAAGTTGGGTCCCATCAAATGAACTGGGAGCTGCCATCGCCTCTTCACGCTCCCGGGCCCCCTCTCTTCCCTCCTACATGCACTCAGGTGAATCCAGTAATTAGATTGAGAAGGAAGCAGGGTAGGTGCTTCTGTGTCAGGCTTCAAACCTTTCAGCTGGATTGAGCCTTGGCAGCTGTGCAGAACATCTGAAAGGTAAGAGGGCAGCTGGCAAGGTTTGCTGTGAAAGAGTGGGAGGAATAAAGCCAGACCTGCCTTCCCTCCCCGCGCTCCGCCACGTGTCCGTGCACGCGTGTGCATGCGTGTGCACACGTGTGCGCCCGTCTGCTCACCTGCCAGCACATGCAAACCCCCAGAGGTGCTTTTTCTGCCAAGCACCACATCCAGCGGTTAGCACGTTTAAGAGGCAAAGATGAATAAAGCCGTGCTTTAAAACCGCCAGCTTCAGCAGAGCCGGTTCAAGGACCAGTCACTCTCTGCTTTCTCGCTCCTGGAATGCGAGGGGGTTGTTGCCCATCACGATTTCAGGGCTGTGCTGGTTTCCCGGTCCCAAGGCTCTACAGGAGAGTGTTTCAGCTTTGGCCTTGTTTGTTCACACAAGCTGGCAAAAAGAACAGGGGATCTGAATGCAACCGTGTGTTTGCCTTCAGCTACGTTCTGATGTAGTGCTGGCTTGGGTTGGTTTTTTTTTCCCCCCGCTGCTGGAATGTGGTGACAGGAGAGAAGTTTTGCTCTGGAGGAGGGTGAGGTTGAACAGGAGCTTCAGCTCTGTCACCTGTGGTCAGCAGCTCGATGGGGACAGTGCAGATTTTGGTGTCTGTGGTTAAATCAGCTGCTGCCGTACACGTCGTAAACTGCTTGTCTTAAACCATAAACAAATACTTGGTTTAAAGCAAGAATTTCACAACCAGTAACTTTTTAATTTGATCCTCAGGTTCTTTAATCTCCCTGCCATAGTCTGAGATTAAATACATGAGCATTAAGTTTCAGAGACTGATGGTTTTTGCTTGTATTTATCCTTTTGTTTGTGTTGTCAGATAATCCCATTATTGCTCTTCTTAGTAGTTTGTTGACTGTGATTGCTTTTATTACCCATGGCTCGCTTTAAAACTCCTAAGCCTGTGTGAGTGCTTGATTATACCTTTGGTGCTGAACCCACCTTCCCAAGGAGTGGACAGAATGATGCTGAATATTCCTGGCTTTAATAGTTTTGAAATTAGATAGATAGATAGATAGATAGATGGATGGATGGATGAATATTCTTGGCTTTAATCGTTTTGAAATAGATAGATAGATATAAAAGAAGCAAAAAGCATGCAGTTATGTGGTTTCGGGAAGATATTCACGTTCACTTCAGAGGGTTTCAGATCTATTAAAAATTGGCTACGAAATGGTCTGAGCTCCCAGCAGTGTCCCTTTAGTGAGCTGTGCCTTCTTCTGGGCATCGTGGGCTGTAACCCAGAGCGGAAAATGGCGAAAAATTCCTCCAGGCTGTCGAGTTGTCTCTCCTTGCCTCTGCAAGGATGAATTTTGGGCAGGTCCTGTTAGCTCGCTGTCTTAGCTTTGCAGTTTGTAAAACGGAGCTAATGATGCCATCCTTTCTGGCCCTGCCGGGAGTCCGAACCCGCAGATGAAAAGCACCGGCAGAGGAGCCGGGCATTATTTTTATCAATGAACTATACATGTGAATATGGCTCATGCCGAGCTCGGCTGATGCTGAGATCTCTTGATCTCTGGCAGCAGACCCTTTCACTGAGCCACCTTCACAAGGTTTTGGGATTCGACATCGTTTTAACCTGAGAAAATTGTAGCTGGTGTCACGTGGAGAGGGGTGTATCTCCCAGGTAACTGAGCCGCTCCAGCTTTCCGTTTCAGGTCCTCCCCGCCCTGTTTTGCTCTCCTTGGCATGAATTGCGTGTCATCCCCAGCAAGGTTTTGTTTTGGCCGTTACGGTTTTAATTCTGTACATTGAAAACATGCAAATTATGTACGATCACCTAATGCTTTGAATTACTCCCCCAAGGAGACCAGTCCTGAACAAAACCAGTTACTGCAGCCAAACCAAACCCCAGCAGCTCATGGCCACCACCCTGCAGCCCAGCTTTGCTCCAGGCAGCCCATGATGTACCCTGGGGAAGCCTTCACCACTTATCCTCCTGGGAACAGAGATGGCTGACTGTCCATCCGTCCGTCCATCCATCCATCCATCCATCCCTCCAGTGGGCTTGGGACCCAGGTCCTCAGCTTTGGGTCCTTCAGCAGCACATGAGGCTTCACCAGCTCTTCTGCTCTGCTGCAGAGGCTGGGCAGAGACGATGGCTGCTCCTGCACGGCTGGCAAGCCAGCTTTGGCTCGTGCGGCAGTCATGGTAGGGAACCTCTCTGACTTCAGCGTGAGTATATAACTGTGCCCTGCGGGATGGCAGCAGGCACCTGCTTCTCGATTCAATTAAATTAAAATGAGGGGGGAAAAAAGGTAGTTTTGATGCAATTTTGCAAATACAGGTCAGTGAAAGGCGAGTTAGCGGCTCTACGGCTAAATCCTCACCTGGCTGAATATTGGTGGCTGTTGAAATGTGGTTTAGAAGAGTTTCCCCTCTTCCCTCCAGCACTGGATGGTGTTTGCTTGGTGTGGATGGGCAGCTGGTGAAGCAGCGCACCTCTTCTGAGAAGCCTCGCAGATTTGGAGCTGTGGCACCGTTCTACGCTGTGAGCCTAGAAAAAATGGAGCCTAAAATGAATTGTCAGGCTTCCTAAGGTGTAAAACCCGAGAAGGTGTTTTGGCTGCGGATGGGTCCATTGAGTGTGTGTCGTCCCACCTAAATGAACCTCCTGTGAGAGGGGAATGGGTCCTGGAGAAGCTTTAGTGGCTGAGCCAGATTGGGGCTGTCCTGGAGCATGGGTAGCCCAGCATCAGCGGGGTCGCATCTTCCTGTGGATCTTTGTACCGGTGTTTGAAGCTGTAGAGGTGCTTGGAAGGATGGGGGAAGTTTGTGAGAAGTGTTCAATTCTAAAAACCTCAATTTGGCTGGGGCCTGGGAGAGCCTCGTGGAAAGGCAGGCTGTGTTTCAGTCATCTTCTGCCCCCCTGGGACCTTTGAGGAAGAAAACCAAGAAAAACCTCAACTTTTTGTTGGTAAAACACAAGTCAACAGAGAAGCTTCTTACTGCCAGAGTTTCACTCTGGGTCAACTGCAGGGAAGTTTCTTCCCTCTGGCCAGGGTTGGTTTTGTTCTGTCAATCCAAGCTGGAGTCACGCAGAAGCTCCATTACATCTTCTGCGAGGGTTTATTGCTCAGTATTAAACTTTATAATTAAGTATTTGGAGGTGCCTTTCCACACAAAATGGTGCAAAATGATCTTCTAGCCTTCGGAAAGGTTGGAAGCAAACACCTTACTTGGCTTTTGACCCGTGGTGCTCTGCTGTGCTGTAAAGGGATAGTCACTCTTGTCCTCTATCAACCTTTTTTTCTTCAAATTCCATCTTTAAATATTGTTTTTATATTAATTTGTAGATCATCAGAAATGTACTCCATCAGTTTAAACCAGTGAATTTTCTTTCTCCTTCTCCTGTCTCCTTTATCTGATAGTTTTAAAGCCACCAAGAGGAGAACTACATTTTTGCCTTAAAGTTAGGTACCTGCTGTGGCTTCACCCAAAATCTGAGCTTACTGTAATTTAAAGAAATTAACAATTTTTTTTAACTACCCAATGCTTTTGACAGCTCTTTTTTTTGTATAAAATTTTTATTTTCCTGTGTAGTCAGTAGGACTTTTTTTCCCTTTTAAAGAATTCTTATAAAATTCAAGAGAGTCGTAAAAACTATATCTTTTTTAATGGCTTCATGAGGAATAAACAACGATTTTTAATTAAAAGGTAATCTTGGGAAGTAAATTATCTTTGGATAATTTAATGTAAAGTGTCAGAGATGGATTTTTCAGGTGGATGTATAAGAAAGACACAGTGATGGGCACAGAGATTGTCAGCAAAAGATGTCACCTAAGGAAATAGAGCCATCACTTCATAACAGAAAGTAAGCGGCGCTTTGTACTGCAGCTCTCCACAGAGCATTTTTTGTTCTGTCGTTGGCACCCTTCCTGAGTTTTTCACAGAAATCTTTTTCACGAGTTTTTTCTATACCGCTTTTATTAAGGAGGAGATGGGATTTTTTTGCGCAAAGGCTGCGAGCGGACAGATGAAGCTGGAATTTTGGAGGGGAATGGAGTGGGTTGGGGTAGACGGGGTGTGACAGGAGGGGATCTTTCTTCTTCCTGAAGAAGAATAACACATGCACGTTACGGGATTGGGTTTTTTGACACACATAGGACATTGTATAAATGGATTATCAGTCTTCTCGAAAGGTGCCTTGTTACCCATTACCAGTGTATTTTATTTACTTACTGGTGTATTTGTCTAGAGCTTACCTAACAAAAATGTGATGTTTCAAACACAGTAGGGAGCAATTGTTTGAAAAAAAAAATAAAAAAATCACGGTTTATGTTTCATCTTAGCCCCATTTGCAAGTCAGCTCTAGCACAACCTTCTTCCGTGAAGCAGAACAAGCGCCACTTGGACGATGTGCAGTAAGCTCTGCGTCTCATGCCCACAGTTAGAATAAACCAGCAGAAAGCAGCAGCCTCGTGCAGTCCCTGCAGACCTCTCTGCAACGCGGGGATCCCGGTGCCGTGGGACAAGGGGCTGCTTGGGTTGCCCAAGGACCTGCAGCCAACCTGCGCTGCTGCTCCCCCTCCCCAGAGCACAGATGTAGTTCTTTGGTCCTACGTTGGCCTGTTCTCCAGGTTTCTCATGTTTGCCCTATGTCAGGTGTGGCTGTGATGGTGGTGCAGGTGCTGGAGAGACTACAGAATCACCGTGGTTGGAAAGGACCTGCAGGGTCATCAGGTCCAACCTTTGTCCTAACATCTCTCTAACCACTACACCATATCCTCAAGCGCCGCATCTATTTGTTCTTTAAACACCTCCAGGGATGGTGACTCCACCACCTCCCTGGGCAGTCTATCCAGTGCCTAACTACCCTCTCAGTGAAGAATTTCTTCCTAATATCTCATCTAAACCTCCCCTGACGCAACTTGAGGCCATTTCCCCTCGTGCTATCATTACTAATTTGAGAGAAGAGACCAACACCAGCCTCGCTACAACCTCCTTTTAGGAGGTTCTACTTGCATGTAGAACTGGTTTGGGTTTTTTTACTTTTAAATGGACTAATGCAGAAAGAACGTAGTTATATGGGGTTTTTGTAGTTAATCTTCTTGCGTGTTGCTTCGTTTAAACGAGGCACATTGAACATACCCCCCTTTAAAAGAGGGAGCAGGAGGCCGTTTTGCATAATTTCTAAATCCTCTGGACACAACTCACTTAAAAAACCCACACGAAAACCACCCCAAACCCTACTAGAAAAGTAAATGGCACGTTGAGATACCAGACGACAAAAAGTCTTCTGAATAATTGGGGATTATCCTTTAATTTCTTCAATTGAGGAAGAACTAAATCTTCTTCTTTTTGTGCAAACTCTGTATTTCGCCCATGATGCTGATTGCTGGGACTGGGGATTAAAGGCTGAGAATTTATCTTAAAAACTTGACTGTGGTACCTGTGGCACCGGTGTACGTGGCACTGCACCGAGCTGCCGAAGTCACGGGGAGATCTGGGAGTCATAAAAACTGGCCCTGGGGAAATGCCGTGGAGTAGCAGGTTGTCAGAAATGAATTTAAATTTGGGGTTGTTTTTTTTATTTTCCTGCTTAAATCTCGTGTAGCCGAGCTGTATTGTGCAAGCGCGAGGCGCTTTTGAGAAGCAAAGAATGGCCTGTTTGGTGAACAGCCGCTGATGAGAAGTGAGGTTACTTTTAATTTCTTGTACCGTGAGTATTTAAATGTATTTTTTGTCCTTAATGGCATTCTGGCTCGTTATAGGAATTAAGCACTGTGAGTTAAAATAACAAATCTGCACTATGCTTTGCTGGGTTTTAAATCAAAATGGCATTCTTTCTTTGTGAGCCCGTAATCCTTTCTTTTATACAGTTTGATGCTAGCCAGCTCTTGCTTCCTGAGGCAGAACCATTAGATATCAAAAATATAATTGCTCTCTATATGAGTGCTCCTTTGTAGCCCATCCCTTTCATGTTTGGAGGCTGCAGCACTTTTATTTCTTTAAAAATATTCTATTAAGTTCTTCTGAATTGTGTATCCCAGCCTCTGCAGGTAAGAGGTCAGCGCTTTGTTGGGATACAGCGGAGCAGTGAGGTTCATGGTTTGGATTTGCTCTCTGGTGGGGCAGTTCAGCTGGAAATAGTGAAACCCAGAGACAGGCGAGTGTAATTATGCCATCAGTGCCAGTTGGGAGTTAATTAATCTATAGTTCCCCACCTGGCACCCGAAGTGGAACCTGTTTTGGGTGAGGCAGAGAATGGTAATGGCTCATCTTGCACTTGCTCGAGTGTGAGGGCTTTGGAATAGGCAGGTGTTGAAATACATACATCATACGTTTGTTAATGTGTTGCAGGAGCGTTGCTTTGCCTCCTTCTGCACCTAAATACGCGGAGGTGTCTTCTTTGTGCGGACAGGTGTTTTAAAACCCCAGGGTGTCTTTTTTTTCTTTTCTTATCTTTCTTTTTTTTTTTTTCCTGCTTTCTATTCTGTATCTGTAATTAAAAGCACTGCAGAGACCTGCAAAGCACAACCCCCCCCTCCCCACCCACCGCCCATCCTTCTGTCCCCCGGGAATCACAGTGTGGCTGGGTGGGGAGAGGCAAGGAGGTGGGAAGTTCAGCTGACCTGTTCTGGTGACCAGCGATTGCTCCTCTTTTTCTGAAGGTTCGAATTCTAAAAGCCCAAATACACAGACATTTCCTTTAATAATACAAACCCGTTCTCTCTAGTCTGCCAGAATTCAGAGCGTCTGGTGGTTTCCATGGAGAAGTGTATTTCTTACAAGGCCCAGCTATTTTTGCAGACTATTTTGTGATGTATCTGAACTTGCAGTCTTGTGCTGTTCCTGTTCTCCTGCTCCCCAAGCCGTGCGGGGAGATGCTGCCAAATTCCCGTTAAGCTCTGAGGAAGGAGGAGGCCAAGGGCCTGTACCCCCGATGGTTTTGAGGGTCAAGACGCTGTCTTTGTGCTGCCCCTTGGTTTTATTACGTTTTGAAGGAGAATCCCCGTGGCACTGGTGGGAGAGGTGAGGCTCTCCTGCTTTGCACCACCAAAGCGATGCCGCTGAGACCCCGCGACGTGTTGCTTTGGAAAAGGTAATTTTGCCGCTGCTGTAAAGTTGAATGGCTTGTTCTGAATTTTATGTGGCCTGAGTTCAAGCTGGTTTTTAATTGACAGCTAGACTTTCTCCAATTTTGTGATGATATCTAAAGTTTTTGTCTAACAAACGCCATTTCTTCTTCCTTAATTGTCTAATTAGAACTTAAATTGCGCGACCGGTGCACGGCTTCTTTAGCACTTTCTTCATGTGGCTGCAAGAAGAGAGACCTCGGAAAGACGTGACTAGACAACATACTCTTTTTGGAGCTCGTCTCCTATTGCTTCGGTGTTGTCCACTACAAGTTTAATTACTGTGTGAGAAATACTTTTCTCAAGTGGAGCCAAAATCTAGGATTTAAGCCAAAGTAAATTAACAGTTCTCAGAAAACCTGGAGTCCCAAAGCCAAGAATTTCAAGGCTTTTAGGCATCTCTCTGTTATTGGCAGGCATCTCGTGATGTCATGTGGTAGAACAAATGGACACCAAAAAGCTGAAGTCAACGTCGTGCCAGTTTAGCAGGGAAGATTAAAACTGATTTAATTTAGGGAGGCCAAACTGGAAATCATGATTATACACAGAAACGGCGGGGTTATTTCATAAGCCATATCCGTTCTTTTCCATCAGTGGCAGATTTCCAAGCTTCACTCTTGGTTACCTAAATTTGCACTCCAGTGTTTCTTCTTTTATTTTGAGGGCAGAGGGACTACTGATTTGTGGAGTTGTGTTTGACTAATTGTATTTCCAAATGTGTTAAATGTAGGATCCTTTTTTTTTTTTCTTCTTTGTCATACTTTGCCATGCTTCTCAGTCCAAACATTGAACTTTGCATAAAATAACTGGCATTCAAGAACTAAGCAGGAAAGTTCTACTGGTTGATGGAGTAAGGTTGAGGTGCACGTTTTCTTTTGAAGAACATTGATGATGCTTAATTTTACCTCGTGTGTGCAACCAGGTGGGCTGTCTATGTCTAATTCAGTGCAGGGCAGGTCACGAGAGTTCCTCTTTGTGTCTGATTCTTGCAATACACAAAGCCCTCAGAAGGGGAGTTCTGCTGTGGCTCAGGTTGTGATGGTTGCTTTCTCTAAGGTGGCAAGATCAGACCCTGCAGAGCTGCTAATTTGGATGTTGTTGAGGAAGCAGGAGATCTGGTGTCTACATATTTGGGTGCCTGTGAGAGCTGTTGGGAGCTGTGTGGGTGTTCTTTGCTGTTCCCGTGGTAATCTTCATGAAGGAGCTGAAGAGAGCAGCGCTGGAAGCTCTCTCTGTTGGCCCTGCTCTGGGTTGGTGCCGTGACTTGAGCCAGCTCCTCCTCGCCGGCCATGGCGCAGCCCCGAGGGGAGGGAGGTGTGTGGGGCTTCTCTGTGCGTCCTTTCCTCCTCACCGGCATCTCCCGTGTGTGATGAACTGTCACCTGCCGTGGCCTTGCTGCTTAACGCTCGCGTTGTGTTCTGCGCCAGATACACCGAGACTGGAAACGCTTCGGAGGTTGTGCGCATCCGCTCTGCCTGGTTGGTATCAGACGGTGGTGGAGATGCCGAGGCTGGTTAGCGTCCTTCCCGGCAACAGCCCGTGCTCCAAGCAGAGCCACCTGCTACGTTTCATTCCTGTTTCTGTCCCAGGTGTGCAGCCACTGCACACGTCTGGTTCTGCTTCTCACACTGTCCTTGGTTTGTGGGGTGATGTGTTCCTGGCCAAGAAGGTCAAGGGTATCTTGGGGTGCCAGCAGGTTGAGGGAGGTTCTCTTTCCCTTCTGCTCTCCCCCAGTGAGGCCACATCTGGATTTTTGGGTCCAGTTCTGGACTTCCCAGTTTAAGAGAGGCAAGGAGCTACTGGGGAGAGTCTGGCAGAGGCTGTGGAGATGCTGAGGGGCCTGGAGCATCTCCG
The DNA here is from genome assembly GCA_013400335.1 of Eurystomus gularis. NCBI lineage: Eukaryota > Metazoa > Chordata > Aves > Coraciiformes > Coraciidae > Eurystomus > Eurystomus gularis. Next base: position 111,912 of record VZZY01003814.1, read on the forward strand.
TGCAGAGGAAAGGCTGAGAGCCCTGGGGCTGCTGAGCTGGAGAAGAGAAGCCTCAGAGGGGATCTGATCAATGCTGAGCAAGAGCTCAAGGGCCTATGGGGGGCAAGAGGATGGGGCCAGACTCTTGTCAGTGGTGCCCAGTGACAGGACAAGGGGCAACGGGCACCAGCTGGAACCCAGGAGGTTCCATGGGAGCAGGAGGAGAAACTTGTTTGGTGTGAGGGTGTGGGAGCCTGGCCCAGGCTGCCCAGAGAGGCTGTGGAGTCTCCTTCTCTGGAGAGATTCCAAAGGGGCTTGGACACGATCCTGGGCCCCCTGCTCTGGGTGTCCACCCACATCCGAGCTGCACGATGGACTGCAGCAGTGGGGTGAGCTGGGAGCGGGATGAGGAGGCACCGTGCGATGCTGGAACAAAGGAAGCCGGTGGCTTTGTGTTTGATCAAGACTGAGAAAGAAAACATTTGCTCTGTTTTTAAATATTTTCTTTTTTTTTTTTTCGGTACAAATAAATTACTCAGTATGTGTATGTGTGTTGTCACCAAATGCCTTTGTTCGTGCAGGAAAGCAGGGTGGACTGGGGAGAGGCCCCATAAAGTGGACCTCTGTGCCTCTCTGTGTGTCTACCTAATAACATAAAAGGTGCTGCTGAAGGAGTTTTCTGGGTGTAGCGGTGACAGAAGCTACAGAGAAAAGAGAAATTATGTATTACAACCAATGTGAGTGACTGAATTCCTTGTTTTGATGTTTACTGTGGGTGTCAAGGATGTATAAATGCAAACAGCACATTCATGAATTATTTTGGGTTGCTAGTAGGTTTCGGAAGAAAATAATTTGTAATGAGCTTTATTTATGCACTAGAAATAAAGATGGGATTAGGAGAATATTGAACTGTAAATGCACTGGTGATTTTTGGCTTTTGTGCCTTGCACGGAGAATCTCCTCATCTATCTCCGCTCTGATCTTGAATATGCAGAGCTGGCTGTGCCTTTTATGCAGCAGCTATTTTAGTTTGCAGCAGTCTGGCCTTGAGTCTGCAAGGCGTGCTCGTTGCCGAGTAGGCAACACACCTCCGTGGGCCTCTCCCTGTGGTCCTGCCGCTGGCTCTGAAGCTCTGCCGTGCTTTGTTAGCATGCCGTGACCCAGATAGTTCCTCCTTAGCCTTTGTCGGTGCTCAGCTCTCTAACTAATGTTCTGGTTGTGTGGCCTGATTTACCTACTTCTGGGCTATGGATGTGGTCGCGCATGTGGTTTTTCTCTCCAGCTTCTTCAGGGCTGGATGAGATCTTGCAGGTGAGGAGGACAACAGGCGCGTGTGAAGGTTGGGCTGCAGAGGGGATCGAGCCAGAAGCTGCTGAGGCAACTCCAACACGAGGAGTCCGTTCAGGCAGGAGGAGGAGATACCATACCTGGAGGTCTTGCTTTCCAGATCTGCTGGGATGGGAGTGCTGTGAAGATCCAACAATGACTTGCTGCGACTTGTTTGAGTCTTTCACTTGCCACGTTGTTTTAAGGATGCAGTTTTTAGACAAACTGAAAGGCTCGTGTGCGGTGAGCTCGTGTGTTATGGACAGTCTCGATGTGTGTGAAGAACGCCTCAATCTGAGGTGATTTACTGCATGAAAAACCTGCATATATGCTGTGGCACCTCTAGAGTAGCGTTCATCCACACCTCACGTGTGGCCATGAGCTAATTTACCAAAATCATAGCTTAGGGTGGACAGAGGTCCCCATATTGATGAGCTCTTGTTTTGCTGCAAAGGTAGGATGCATCAAATAACCTTTGGAGTTGTGTTAGATGAGGAAATTTGCTCCTCACTGTTGCATCTTACCAGGGCTACTGGGCAACCTTCAGCTATCGGAGCCATGACAGACGTAGCGTTGAGAGCCCTTCACAGCCACTGTCTCCATTTCACACAGGGGCAGACAGCAAATATTTTCTCTTAGCGATTTTAGGCTCATACACTTAAGCGAATGTAGATGCGTTGTTCATTTGCCTGTTGATGGGCCCCATGCGTACTGGTTTTGGAAGTGCTGGGGTTGGTGGCAAGCCATGTGTTTTGGGTTGACCTGTTGTGTTGCTTGCCATGATCTGAAGCAGTTGTGTCGCTGAGGAAGCAGCTTCTTAAACTCTACCCGTACCCTTGACTATTAAATGTGAGGTGTTTTGAATGAATCTGCTCCAGGAGGTTTGGTGTTGGTTTCTGCTGGCTGGTGTGACCTTCCCGGTTCAAAATCACCAGGGACATTCTCAGACCAGCATGGTTGTTGTTGGGTTTTTGGTTTATTTTTGTGTTTGGGGTTTTTTTTAATGAGCTAATTCTTGAGCTGGAAGATCTGCTTCATCTTATGCAGCCTTTTAGATGTTGCAAACAGCCTTGTCCCCTGGTTGGGCTGCCTGGAATTGTACTTTCACTTTAATTTAGTCACCTTGAAAGGGGACTGCCAAAAACAAAGGCAGGATTCAGCGATAGGGATCAGCTTACACCAAATCAGCATTGTTGCCTGAGAATATCTCTTGCAGTGAGAGAAGCTTGAAACCTGCAGGGTGTCTTTTTATGAAAAAAGCAAAATATATACTTATTTGTATGCATAGACCACCTAGGGGAGTTTCTTTTGAATTTTGCACCGTTTTAAACACTCATTGATGTGAGTGCTTATTGCAGAAGCAAGGACAAATAAGATGTACGGTAGCTGAAGGGCCATTTTCGTCTGGAGGCTCACAGGAGCGGAGTAAACAAGATTCATTAGAATAAGAGGAAGGAGGAATAACTGCGGGGACATGTCACCTGCCAGCGCAGTGGTCCAGGACCTCAGGACTTGGGGCGGCGTTGCCTTAGACCTTCTAATAGATGCCAAAGCAGCTTCTGTAAGGTGCTTCCTGAGCTATGTAGAATAGAGATTGTACATGGGGGTAAGTGTGAGCTTATAAATACTTGTGTGTTTCTTTATTAGGTGTTTAATATCTGATAGTTTCCTTTTGTCCTCCTTCTGCTCATTGATGTCCAGCTCTAGGATGTTACTCACTGATCCTTTCACAATTCCTTCTGGGCTTGACAAACCTTCTTAATGTTGGACAGGCAGAGCAAGGCACGGTTACCCAGCCACAGCATCTTGTTGGGTCGGTTTTTGGAGTGGGGAAATTGTGGTTTCTTTGTGATGTTCTCAGGAACCCCTGGAAAGGTGATCAGAACTGAGGAAAATAGTTAAATCTGGACTGTGATGCATGTAATTGCAGAGAAAATACGTGGTTTATAGCTTCTGTGCAAAGTTGTGTGTCTCAAATTGCGCAGTGTAAGAGTGTAATTGTTTTACCCAAGTCTCCTAGAGGGATGAAAAGGAGCTGCAAGAACTTGTGAAGAAAAGTATTGGGTCTAGAAATGAGATGGGAGATCCCCGTGATCCTTTTAGGATCTGCTTGGGCCACCTAATTTTATTTTCTCAGTGCTGATGCAGTAAAATGTAAACCTTGGGGCAGAAGCTTTTATCTCAAAGGCTCGCAGGGTGTTGCTGGATCTCTGAATTGAAGCCGACTCTAGGGTGGATTGTAACAAGCTTTTAAGACTCGAGCGGTAGCTGGAGAATCATTTGATATATTCAGAGGCAGCAGGAAGGAATGGTAGTTCAGCAAGCTGTGGCCGCTAACGTGGTGTGAGAAGGTCACTCTGTAACCCACCCAAATCCAGCAGCACTGCTTAACAGCTTGGTGGGGTACTGCCAAGGTAACCTGAAAGTTCTGGTCAAATTTATGAGCAGCCTTTCAAAACAACATTGTAAGAGCCGAGAGGTCGCCGTGTGCCTCGATGCCCTCCCCAACTGTGCGTTCGAGTTTAGAGTTTTATTATCTTTCAGTGCAGGTCTCTGCTAAGGAGTTGAAGAGCAGCCATAAGCTTTACTCACAGGTGGAACTTTCCTTCCCTACACCCTCCCTTCCTCACTTCCAGAGTTATTCGGAGGCTGCGATTCGAAACGCTTGGATTCTTCTTCAAGATGGTTGGGAGCAACACTGCCATGGTGTGGGATGGTTTTGCTTTAACGCTGAGGGGGAGGCTTGTAGGCTGGATATATCTTGATATCAGCTACCAGACCATGGTGGCATAACTTGCTTCCAGGCAGCATTTCAGCCTTTTCTTCTCCCCCTCCCAGCCCTTTCCCAAGGCTCCTGTAGCGATGATGGCCCCGCGCCATTAGCCTGAGAAGCTCCTGGGTCTGCATTCCTTGTTTAGAGAGAAAAAAATGAGCTTCCAAGGGTAAGGTGAAACCTTGTAGGCAGCAGCTGTTGATTCCAGTGTCTGCGGGCAAGGAGGGCTGGGAGACGGGGCTGTGAGGTGCCAGCTGTGCTCTGCTCTTGGGGCTATCAGATGCTTTAGAGGATGGCTCTTTGAATTGTCCTGAAAGGTTTGATTGTTTTTGTGGTTTTTTAAATGGCCTCAATCACTGCGGTTTGTAGAATTGATTCCTTGCAGCCTTTTCCCCAGAAGGTACTGTTACACGTGAATAGACCTTTCAAATTCAGCTCCATTGAAAATAATGGAATTAGGCTGTGCTGTTGTTCCCATTAAGGAAATCAATCTTGTTTTGAAAACCCCTGTGCTTTTGAGAGGAGCAGGACTTGACAGAAGGATCTACCTTTCTGCTAGGCAGAATTCCCCTGGAGACAGCTGCTCTTGGTGGGCATCCCTTGATGTTTGCTTTCCTGTTTGGGGGAGATTTGCTGTGATTTTTGGGGAACTGGCATTTCCTTGAGTTGTTTTATGCCCTTGCTTTGGTTAGTTTTTAATGTTGATTTCTTTCCACTCTTCCTTCATCTTTCACGACATTTATGTCAGGTCATAGGCGAATAGTTATGTACTCCACGGTTTTATTTTTGGTAGTGCTATCCTCGCTGAGCATCACTAGCAGACTGGATTTCAAAATTGTCTCCTGCTTTTCCTCTTGCCAGAACTGTTAACTGCTCCTCGCCGCTCATTCTGAAGAGGTTATTACTGCTGGTGGGCCCTCGATGGCCTCTTTCCAGAGCTTCTTAGTCCTTTTAGAGCCAATTCTTTGCTTTCCCTTGTTGGATGCTGAGTCGCTGGGATGTCCTGGATGATTTGTTGACTAGAAGCTGTGGATCCGTGGAAGCCACGGATTGCTTCCTGACAGTCCTGACTAATGCAATATTGTGTTGGCTGCTTTGCTTTTCTTACTTCCTTATCGGTTCTGCTACATCTTTATAGATAAAGAAATATACATATATAAAATAAACAAGGACGTTTCTGTAGAAAATAAATCATTGTTGAGAGAGGGCAAAATGACACTAAATTGGCGGCTTTACAGAAGGTATGATGCCTTTGATTGATTAGTTGTCAAAGAGATGTAATGTACTAAACGTGATGAAGATTAAGGATGTTAAGACGGTTAAAATTCAAGTTGCATAAGTGTTGGGTGTTAGGTTTAGAGCGTCTTCCAGAATTTTAATTTTGAAAATGCCAAGTATTTGTTTTATGGAGCCCTGTAGATGTTTTGGAAAATCTGAGTTCCTAAAAGAAAAACAAACCAACAACCGAACAACAAACAAACCCCAATCTGAAAGTGTTTAGTATTCACAGTTTATTAATTAGGTAGAGACATGTTATTTTTTGGTGATTAATAGTGAGCTTCTGAGATGCATTAGACACTATTTACAGAAAGTGAGCACCAGAAATAATAGCGGCATTATCCTGAACCTTCTTAATTACTCTCAGGGTCCGATTTTACATCGTATCTAATGTTCAAGAAATAACAGCAGCATATTTTTCAGCAAATGATTATTTAGGTACATACACATGCAGCAGGAGAAAATATTCGTTAAATTAAACAATGCCTTTTGAGGGGACTAGGAATTCTTTCTTTGTTTTTTTTTTTTTTTTAAAACCCTTTTCTCTTTTGTACCAACACCCACCTCTCCCACTGCCTCATTCCTCCTTTTATTCTGGGAAGCAGGAGTTCACAGAAACAAATACCTGGGCTTTGCATGGGTGCCCGGTTGGAGTCCTCCTCAATGCTCTGTGTAAGTAACCTTTCAGAGCCTTTTATTGCTCTTATCTCCTGTCGGGGGATGCCTGCTTTGGCCTCCATCCTCTCCACTTCCCCTCCTTCCAACTGCTAATAAATCCTAGTTTACTTAACAAAGCGGAATGGAAATGGGAAGGAGCCTGGGGGACAGCCCCAGAGGTGGCTTAGTGCCCTCTGAGATGCAGCGAGCCATCAGGTGTACTTCTCCAGGAGGACACAGATGCATTCCTTCCTTGGCATGGGTGATGTGCAGCCCCTGAACATACAGCACCAGCCATCTCGGCCCCTCTTCCCCTGTGTGAGGCATTGCCACTTTTGTGGCCAATTATCAGCGGATCGTTTAGGTTGGAAGAGTCATTAAATATCATCCAGTTCCAACCCCCCTGCCACGTGGACACCTCCCACTAGCCCAGGTTGCTCAAAGCCCCGTCCAACCTGGTCTTGAACACCTCCAGGGATGGGGCATCTACACCCTCTCTGGGCAACCTGTGCCAGGGTCTCACCACCCTCAGAGTGAAGAACTCCGTCCTAATTTCTAATCTCAATCTCCCCTCTTCCAGTTTGAAGCCGTTACCCCTCATCCTGTCACTACAAGCCCTTGTAAAAAAGTCCTTCCCCAGCTTTCCTGTAGGCCCCGTGAAGAGGAAAGGGGCTCCGTGACTTGCAAGCAGAGATGAAAGTCACTCCACCACAATAAATGGGGAGCTTCAAGGTATCATTTTTACAACTGCATCTCAAAGAGTGGCAGCTCTTTACACTGATTTCAGTAATGAATAATTAAAGCGTAAAATACAAGAACAATAAATATTTCATTAAAATACTAAACAGTATCTGCAAAATCTATTGAAGACAAAGGAATTTTTTTTTTTAATTCTCCTTTAAAAATTTTTTTTTTCTCTCCCCTTTTCTCTTTATCCTCCTACATGGAGAACCCTGGTCTGGGCAGAAGGAGGCAGCCATCAAACCACTGTCGGAGGTCAGAAATTCCTCCTTACTTATTAACCACTGTCTTCTGAGTCGTCCTTCATAGATTAACTTGTGGATATAACCGTTCAGATAATACCACATGGTGTTCCTTTCCTGAGAATGTTTGTGGACCTTGTATTGTGGACCTTGTAAACACAAGAGGCTGGGAAGATTCATAGTTCTATTGAGAAAAAATGCTCCATCAGAAGCTATGTGTTCAATAGTAGTTAATTAGTGGCTAAACCACATGAAAATGTGGAGTTGCATTGTGTATTTGCTATTAAAATTAATAAACCTCCACAGAAAATGGCTGATTAAGAAATTGGATGATACTAGATAACAAATAAAAAAAAAAATAAAGTAAGTCCTTAGAGTAATTTTCCCCCCGCCATGTTCTGGACCTGTACAAAATGTAAGTTTATTTAGGGTCTCTGTTGCTAGAAGCCCAATGAGATGTTGGTTGAGGCTGTGTTTATTAATCAAGACCAGTAATTGCAAAGTGCTGTTCATTTCCAAGAGGTATTCAAGCAATCCTCGCTAAAGCCCAGCAAGAATGAATAGATCATGTGGAGAACTGGTAGACGGAGAACGAGCGTTCAAGGTTGATGAAGATCTAATTTCCATTTAAAAATGAAACCAAATCTAATCTGTGGAATTAGAAGCAGTAAGAATGATGCGTTAAAGGGTATTTATAGGCAGTGTTGTTCTTTCTTCTGCATGGAAGTCTTCCAGGCCCTCAGGTCAGGGGGACCTGCCTCATACCTCTCAGATGATGGCAAAAGCAGATCCCAATGTCATTGCTGACGTGGACTCTGTCCGTGACAGCCTTACCTGGAGGTGGCCTCCTCTAACCACTGGTTTTCTTATATTTGAACAAAACCCACAGAGTGATGGGATAGTCAGCGTTGTGCCACCCCTCCCAAAGATCCATGTCTGTTAACACGCACTGGGCCAGGCTTCTACAAGACCGAAATTCTGAGATGGTTTCCCATCTTTTCTTCCCGTGATTGTCCTGAGTGTTGACCAGAGACGTTCACCGATAATTGAGAAAAGACTTCTCTGCTGCAGCATCATATTTTTTAAGTGCTTGGATCACTGAATGGAGCCTCAAGATCAGAGTTAGATGCAGAGTGCCTCAAAGAGTTTAACCCTGGACAAGGGGATTATTTAAATAATAATAATAATAATGATAGAAGTGAAACCAACAGAGCTGAGTATGAATGTGAAGTCCTGTTGTCTCTGACTGCTTGGGACTGGGGTCCTGGAGGACCTTCTGGAGTTGCCCAGGCAGGAGGAGACCAAGGGGACAATTTTTTTGTGTATCCAGAGGGATGAGTGGCAGAGTTGGAGAGATGCAAAGAGAAGCTTTGGGCTCAGCGGCATAGGGCAAGTGGCCGTGAGCTACCTCAGGCTTAGGGGGCTGCTATACACGTGGGCTTCTTGGATCAGGTTTCTTGACTTGCCTGGTGAGGTCTGCCCAAGCCCTGCACTAAGTCCCGCTCCATGTTCAGCCTCTCAACCCGAGCGCTTCAGTTGCTCCTTCAGAAAAGTCAGAAGGGAGTTCTGGATATTGGCTGATGCTTGTCAAGCATTTGAAGATTAAACATGCTGCATGTGAACAAGTTTTTGCTTTTCTTGTGTTGAACTTGGACACCAAGGTGATGAGTGTGGCATAAAGATCTTGAGAGAGAAATGCTGAGCATAATAATTTTTGTTGATCTCAAAAGCTAAAAGACCTTCTACAACTTTCTGCTTTTTTTTTGGTGTCTGATTACTCATTTGTGTCCATATAACAGTGCAATTATCTTTTCAGCGGAAGAATTGGGAGGAGGACATTCTCATTTTAGTAAAACTGTAATTCCAGAAATAATAATTTCTTCCAGTTATTTGGTTTAAGGTGAGAAGCAGCAGTGGATAGTTTTGGGTGGGATCAGGATGTTTTGTTGGCTCTGCAGGAACAGTGATTTACAGCCTGATGGAAACGTTACAGACCTCTTAGAGTTTGGTTGGTTGGTTGTTTTTAAATATTGACATTATTTTTTTAAAAAAGCCTAAACCCAACGGGCCCTTATCCTTGAGATAAGCTTTTTATAAATGTGCTTTATTTCTTTTTTTCCCTAAACAAACAAACCCCCCTAATTATAAAGGATTGAGGCTTTCAGATAGCATTGGTATGATTTAATTTGCTACTTGCTGTCATTATCTGAGTCACTCCTAGGGAAGAAAATACAGAGAATCCTTCTCTTAGATACGCTGCTGGAAGACTAATATTTCTCTGTTGCATGATGGTAACGGTATCTTGGAGGTTTTGCTCTTAATATGTGAAGAACACGTAAGCCCTTTCAATTTAAGGTATGGGAACAGTCCTACGGTAATTAGTCCTTTTGCTAATTTTTAATTTTTGTTTTTTAATCCGTCACTATCTCTGATGTTCCAACCAGTTTTGGAAGCGTTTTGAACTGGCTTGATGAAGTGGTTTTTCCTTTAGGAAGTCTTTTGATCAGCTGAAAGATGGTATTACGAAGAAATGGGCAGGGTTGGATCTCCTGGGACCGTTTGGTGACGTAACCCCACGTGGGATGGAAATCGACATTTATTGAGGAGGTTCCCATTAAGTATCTTACAAATACTGGTGGATAGTTTGATGCTACTCACTGTCTGGTGCTGGGAGAGCAGTGGTCGAGCACCTGTGCTTGAATTCCTCACAAGACAGTTGTGTCTCAGCTCTGCCCCAGGCAAGCAGATGATGCTCCACAGCTTGACGAGGCCCTGTCCCGGAGGGACCGAGTTGGGTGAGTGAACTGACAAAGGTTCTCCTTGACTAAATGGGCTGCAATTATTAATTCTGATAGCAGGAGTGTGAAAGGCAGAATTCCTGTTTCTGTGGAGGAGGCCACCATGTTGAGCAGGCACTTGTCCCTTCAGAGCTGGCCCCAGCAGGAGCAAGGCCTTTATTTTTTAATTTTATTTTTTTTTTGGTATGTCCTCAGAACATTTAAACATTGCATGTGGGGGAAAAACCTGACCCCACAAAAACCCCACCGTTAACACATTAATTATTAGTGCTGAGATTATTCTGAGTCATTTTTACATTCAATCGGCTGTAATTAAATACTCAGTGAACACAAAATTAGGTCATATATTATGTAAATAGGATGAGACATCCACTAGCTCTAGCAACAAATGCTTTGGAGCCCTTAAGGGTACGATTTGCGATCGGACTCTTGGAGCCTAATTGGTTGTGTCTGACCCTGATTTCCTTCTCTGTCACATGCCCACCTGAAGAGCAGAGCAAATAGGGAGTGGGACGCAAGGTGAGACCCATGATAGGTCATCTTCTGCCTCCAGCTGTGGCCCCCTCACTTGAAGTTCTCAGCCAGTCTGAGATGGGTTCTCCAGAGGGGAAGGTGTTCTTCTTGCCCCTAGTAGACCTCTCTTCTCTGCTGTGGTTCAGCTATGTGACTTGAGTGCATCCTTCAGACACAAGCAGGATGAATTGGGGTGTATTAAAAAAAAAAAAAAATTAAAAAATTAATAGGTGCTTAACCGTTACGTTGAGTGGGACTTGGAGCGCGCGGCACTGCCCAGGATCCTGCCCTCTGTCCTCTTACCGTGACACTTGATAACTTCTGGTTTAGCGATCATAATTACAAATGCCAAACCTGATTTTGCTCCCTTTGAGGATCGTGGGAGCAGGAACAGGTCCATTATTACTAGTCAGAACAATTATTAGCTCTTAAAAAAAGGAAAAAAAATGAAAGCCAGGCTGCTGGATTCTGCTTTCTTGTGACAGGGACTAGCCTGCTGTGGGTGCGCGCTGCGTGAAGCGACCATGAGCCATCTGAAGTCACTTCATCTTCACATCCTCCACTCATTGCAGTCTTTGTTCGCATCTCCAGAAGTGGCTCTTGAGGAGCACCACCGTTCTCCCCCGTTCCTTTCTCCCCAGCTCTCTGAGTTCTCACTTTTCACAGAATCCCCGCACGGCAGGAGTTGGAAGGGACATCTGGAGATCATCTCATCCAACCCTCCTGCCAAAGCAGGTTCACCTAGGGCGTGAACACAAGCCTCTGCGTCTATGAGGCACATGGAGAAGAACGAGAGCATGTCAGGAGGTGCTGGTGGCTGAGCAGGGAAGCAAGAAGGAAAAATTACAGGTGTCCTCTTAACCTTTCCTGGTCTTCCACCAGCGATTCATCTCCCATTCTACCATTTTGTTTCCTGGTGAGAGGGGCTGCAATTCAGAGCTGACTAGGGGATGATGAACCAGATATTCTGTTTGAGTCCTTCAGGTATTAGTTTTCTAGAGCACGTGCAGTTTGGTGTTGCTTGTGTTCTTCACGTGATGGAAGACATTTATTTTAGCCTGTTATATGTTGAGTTTTTACAATAGAAAATGTCTTCTCTAGCCTCACTCCTCCTTCTGTGCCCCCCCACCCAACCAAACCACCTTTACTTTACATAATCTCTTTCTTTAGCCCACAGATTCCTGGCAGATCACTGACAAAGAGCAGGGCGGGTTTAAATCAGTTGGAAGAGACCAGCCTTGCTGGGAGCGAGGGTGAGCCATGGGGAGGTGTGGTGGGAACCACGCCGCTCCCCAGCCCTAGCGTGGGGGATCAGAATTGGTCTGTAAAAGGGAAATCAAGGAGCGTGTCACTATTAGCGAGATGGCATCTGGGTTTTATACCTGGGCAGCTTTATTCCTAACTCACCATGAGACAGGGAGAAATTTGCCTGTCTGAAGCTGCTCTGTGCATCTCAGATTGGCGTGCCTGGAGTCACAAGGAAAGCGCCTCAACGCTGGGGCTCAGCAGCTGGGCACACGCCGGGAATTGACTTTGAAGCATCGGGCTCTTTTCTCACCTCTCGTAGCTCTGGACAGCATGTTGAAGAGTTCTCTCTCCCGGTCAGCCTCGCTGTTATTACCTCTGGAATTGGGATGTAATACCTGGTGCACGCAGTCCAATATTTAGAAGTGAAAAGCTTATTTATCTGTGGACCTTTAAGGTTGATTGATGCATTGTGAAGGTGGGCAACTTCTAGGAGGTGGTGGGAGTGATGCTGGGAATGGGATGTTAGCTGCTCTTTGCTTTCGGTGCTAATAACTGCTGAGGAAAAAATGAGTCAGCCTGGACACGCCGAGGACCTGATATTTCACTTTCAGACTTCTTTCTAGCTGGGTGGGTCAGGCTTGACTGCTTTCAGCTTCGTACCGTCAGGAGGCATGGCTTTGGCTTATCGAGCAGTGCTGGGCTTGCTAAGTGGTTGGCAGCCATTATAGAAAAGCGAGATGCTATTCATGCTGCAGTGGATAAGAAGCTGGAAAGCATTGGTTTAAGATTGCGAGAGGCTGAGAGGAAAATTGAAGTCATGGAGATAATGATCATTGGACCTAATGCTGCTCTTGCTGAGAATGCCAAAGACCAGGTTGTAAGGCGTGCAGAAGTCCGGTTGATGATCTGGAAAATAAGTGCAGATTGAGTATGATCGTCTTGGTGGGAGAACCTTGTGAATATATTGATGGAGAAGCAAAGAGATTCATGCACTTGTTGCAGGTCGAGCTGCAGAAAGGCTAGGTGGAATTTTTTAAGTGCTTCAGGGTGCCGTAAGGGCATCGGGTTTATGAAATACCAAGCTACAAAGAGGTGAATTCGCAGGATGGTAAATCAGAGAATATTATTACATGACACAGTGACTTGAAACTGTTCCATATTTTGCAACTCCAACAAAGACAATACACGGTGTTGGAGGATTGTTCAGTCTAAAATCTCAGGAGGTAGTTTTAATGCTGTGTGACTTCAGTATATCATTCAAATTTGGCTTTTTCTCATATATTAAAAAAAAAAAAGTGATCTCACTGAAAAGCATCTAGGGTATTCTGCCCTCTTATTGCCAACAGGTTATCATTTAATAAACAGCTTTCTATTTCTGTGCAATTTGGCAGAGAGAAATCTGGACTAGAGTCGGGGCCATAGGCCTGCATCTTTTCTTCCTTTCTTTTTGTTGGAGAGAAAGGAGAAGGAGATTTTAGGTTAAACTGTTTTTACCAACTGCATTATGCGCCAATAGGTCGTGAATAGATACCATCTTCTCAACTCTACGCACAATCAGATTTTATCCTCTGGCAACAGAGGTTTTGTGTGCAGCTGCTGACAGAAGGTTTTATTTACCTGACAAAGGCCTCTGTGGACCGAGAAATCGTTCCCCATTGACGAGAGTGGTCCTTCAACACGTTTTTGGACTGTCCTCCTTTGGAATTGTTCCTTCTTGAAGGGTTCCTCCAACCCATTAAACATTCCCTATTAAAAAACCTATAATAACTCACATTATATATAATATAAAAATTACCATCCTGACCTTTCCGTCCACGTTTCCGCAGTTGCCTTGACCCGCTTTCCTCTCCCTGGGATGCCAGTGATGTGTCCCACTGCCCCGGGCTGGGAGGCACTGGGAGGGCAGACGTGACGTGTTTCTGAGTTGCGCCTGCTTGTGGTTATTCCCTTGCTCGGGAAGGGCTTTAAAAAGGGGTAAGGGAATGAGCCACTCATTTTTCTGTGGTATGCCTTTGTGCCAGATCTGTTGTGTACCCCGGTATCGGTCGTTCCTCGTGGAAGCGCTGCGGGTATCGCTGTCCTGCAGGTTCATTCCCTTGGCAGGAGAGCAAGGAATTGCGTCCCCATCACTCTTTGCACAGGCGAAAAGCATGTTGTGTTAATCGCTCCCATCTTCTCGCAATTCTTGGGCACTCAAACTTTGTGTTCCTAATATGAAATCGGATGGATGCTGCAAGATTTCCTGTGCCCTGGGGCTTTCTGCAGTAAAAGAGAATGTGGAACCCAAGGATTATATTCTAGCCAAAGGATAATTTAACGTAATGCAAGGTCTGACAACTTAAAAGATTTAAACCTTCCCTGATTGAAACTGTTGTTGTGTTTTATTTTCCCTGAAATTCCTATAAAGTGGATCCTTATGGGGGTCTGGTCGCTGTGACCCCTCAGTGTGCGCAACCCAGGGACTGGTCTAGGATGGGTCTGTGTCGGAGTGATGCTTCCCAGTTTACTCCAGCATTGAAAGCTGTCAGTGGTGTCTCTGTGCTGGTGTTATTAATAACTGTATCGTGGTGCATCAGGCACTGTGCAAACACGTGGTGAAGGAGGCTGCGTGGGCTGCTGGACCAGCTCCTCTCCTGCCCAGGGAGATGCTTTGGGCCACAGAAGTGTCTGTGGAGTTCTTCGTGAGCTGGTTGGTGAGACCTTTGGGGTCTGGGAGTTTTTGCAGACTCATGCTCAGCTGTTCTGGTGAAGCAACCAGGAGATGGAGAGGAACAGAGGAGGGAAAGCAAACAAAGTGATTAACTCATCTCAAAAAGGGCAAAACATTTGTTGTGCTGAAAAAATGCAGCCATGTTGCTGATACTACATTTCATGGCAGTGGCACTGAGCTCTTTCAAGATAATGGGCAGGAAGGACAGTGATACACATCTGCTTGGAGAGAAATACGGTGGCCAAAAGCATGCGGAGGATCCATGGAGAGCAGTGGACGTGGTGGGGCCACCCCAGAGAAGTCAGCCCTGCCTGTCTGGGGTGTGATTCCAGCAGCGGTAGTCACTCCCGGTTTTGAGGGGCTGAGCAGATGGCATTGGGATATAGCCTGCAACGGCTGGTGTCCAGCCTTGGAGGATTTTTTATTTCCGAGCAGCTGTTGGCAGGACCAAAGGGGTGGTGGGGAGAACATACCGTGTGGCTCCTCACCTCCCAGCCTGCGCTTCGTTGTCTGCTTCCAAAGCTTTGCTCGCCAGCAGCTTCCCATCGTGATGCTACGTGTGACTTTCGGTTTAACTCCGGTGCTCTGCCAGCAAGCATAGGAATACGTGTCTGTGTGCCGCTTAAAACGTGGAGGGTCTTTCTGATTACCTGGGAGGCTGCTGAGGACATTTCTGTGCTTGGCTGTGTTGCACATGCTCCTGGTACATTTACAAGCAAGCCACACACTGGGACAAAACTAGGTCACGGGTAGACTCCGTACTGGACAGATGTTTAATTTTCTTCATTCACCCCCTGTATTAAGCAACATAATTGTGATTTTAGGGGCAGCTGAATCTTGCTGACCATAGCTAATTTTTATTGTGGGTCCATCAGGAGGTTGAATTTTGGAGGCACAAAATGAGGGGTTTTGGTACATGGGAGAAAGCGGGATATTTTGTCTTTGACTCGCAGTGGGAGGTCACAGCCTTTTGTGCTGGCAGCTCTGAAACCAGCACAAACTGGGGTGATTAGCTCCCTTTTCTAATGAGTACACAAAGCTGATTGTGAATGAGCCAGTGGGTTCATTGTGCAACCTTGGCCTGCGTTTAATCCTTTATGTGAGACCCCCTTTTACACAGGGACGGCAATTGGAATCCAATTTACACCGGGCTCGGCATTAAATCTCCTTACGCTGGCGATACTACTAATCAATGGAATAGAAATTCAGTTGCCGTTAGGAGCCTCTTCCCTTCATTTACGCCACTCGCTTCCTGCCACGCCGCGCGCTCGGAGAGAGATGAAGCCCAGAAGTGGGAACCACTTTGTCTTCCTAATACAAGAATAAACAATGTCTCGCTTCTTGGCAAAACACATCCAAAGTACTGTGTAACAAGCAGGAGAGATCTTAAAAGTCCATCAAGAGACGTTATGGTAATTTTGCAAGAACCACCACCTTGCTTTTAGTGCGAATTATCAAAATATGAAGATAAAAGGGAGAAGAAAGGGAGCTTGACGTGTAGAGAGACACATGAAAGGTTTTGGGAGAGGCTTTTTCTGTGCTGCACAGAGATATTAGCAGTTGAATTTTTTGGCAAGCACCTTAATAGCAAGAAGAGTTTCTTCCTGTCTGGTTTTTGCTTTAACAAGCAGGGCTTGTTAAATCGGTTTTGGGGGGTGCATCAGAGATCAGTGAATGACAAAGAGGAGACTTCGTACGCGTCACTTGTTTTCTTTTCAAGGAACATTGTGAATGCTCATTAATCAGCTCCCCCCAGCAACCTTGGGAACCATGAAATCATAGGTGAAGAAACTTCCACATGTTGCAATTGAGGAACTGAGATAAATAAAACCATTTTCTTAGGAGCGTCAGTGTTTGGGCATTCATGGGTGTTGGGGAGGAAGGATTGTAGAAGCTCTGGATGCCCATCTTCTGGAACAGAGCAGCTGAAATATCTCACCTGGGGGAGTCATAAATGGGAATGCCACAAATTGGGGCTCGTTCTTGGAAATTTTGGCTGCTCGTGGCTTTTGAAAGCAAGCACGCGTTGTGCCTTGGAACCACCCAGGTCAGGAGTTGCTCACTTCTCATCCCCATCTATCACTCTTGCTGCCTGCAACCCCTTGAAATATTCATTTCGCCTTTTATTCGTCAGTGCCGTTTAATACCCCAGGCATAAGGATGATCTGGAGCGTTTGGATTCTGTTACAGTCATTGTTTTGGGATTACAGAAAGCTGACACTGGGCTGCAAAGTAATGAGCGTATATTCCCGTTGTAGCCAGTACGCCAGGTGTAGTTGTTTAAAAAGTCATGAAGTAGCCTCCCCAAAATGAGGTGATACCTTTTACACGTTGAACCGAGTTTGCTTTTTATTTCTCACCTAGTTTCTGAGCTGCTGGGATGCACGTTGGTGGCTTTTCCAGTCTTTTATTTGCAGCTACAAGAGCTAGAAACCTATCTGGGGGGGGGAGATATTTTTAATCCAGCCTAAGGGATTTGTGAACAGAAGCGTTAAGATGAATGCTACAAAACTCATGGTAAAAATCCCCAAAACTACTATTGCTGCTAACCTGCCCAACAGCTTAGTCCTTGTCTGTACTTGCGCGGCGTTCTGCCTTGTTTCACTGTGAAATCGTGACACTACAGAACCATGCAGGTGATCTTACTTCTATGGGCCTTCTTCTGTCCTGAGGAATCTGAAACTCAAGCTGAGAGGACTTCAGAGCCTCCCAGGACAGTCTGGGTGTTGGACAGCATAGAATCATTTAGGTTGGAAAAGATCCCTAAGATCATCGAGTCCAAGCGTAAACCCAACGCTGCCAAGTCCACCACTAAACCATGTCCCTCAGCGCCATGTCCTCAAGTGTTGGTGGGACAAGGAGGCTTTGGGAAGCAAAGCATTGCTGAGTTTCAATCATTTTTTTTTAATCCTAGCAATTTCAAATGATGGATGATGCATCTAAGAATGCAGGAGCTGTTCCTCGCTAGCAACCAAATGTACCACAGAGGAGACCGCCCATCTTCTGAGCTGAAAAATGCTCTTTTAGAAGGCGCTGCTTTAGGGTTCCCGAGCTGATAGATCGTGCTGGTATGTTTGTGTAGCACCAGACTTTGGTTCTGTCTCAGTGATCTTCCTCTCTGATCAGAGCCTCTGTGCTGGCCAGGTTGAGTTATCGCAGAGTCTCCTGAAGAAGCCCAAGCTAAAAGGCCGGTGGGAAGTTAGAGCTGGTGCAAAGCGTAGCTGCCTGCCTGGTTGATAGCCAGAGCTGCAGGGAAAGCGTTTGACTTGATTTGCAGTGGTTCATGCTTATTTCTACACAAAAACAATGTAAAAAAAACCCCAGCCCAAACCCCAGCAATTAGTACTCGAGGCTGCTGCTCTCGTTTTAGAGATGCCAGGTGTCCTTCCACGGAGCCACTGAGGAAGGCGGGGTTTGCCTGTAACGATTGCAAGGTAATAAGTGGGCAAAGCCTTGACTCTGCAGTCGATCCAGTCAGGAAAAGTCTGGTTGACCTTTCAGGCAAAGCTGATCTGCTAGCCTTGAAGGTATTCTATTTTTATTTTTTATTTCGAACAAATAACAGCAGCCTGCATTAAGGACAAATGCCCTAAAGTGTGCAACTGAGCCCGTTTAATGAGTGAAACATTTGGGGGCATTTGATTTTTGTGACCTCCTTTTTCTGTAAGCAAGTGAAATTCCAGCATTTTTGCAGGGCGAGTTGTTTGGTGGAGAAGAGGACATTGATCTTATTTGGCAGAAAATAAATGGATGTTTGTGTTATGACGCCTATTCAAGTACTTTCCTTTATGTATCTGCAGGATGCTCTGCCCTGAAATCAGATCTCATCCGACTGATACATTTTAAGCAGGATGATTCTGCCTCTTTTCACAACTTTCAAGTGTAAATGTGTTAATGTTTTGCCCAGCACATTATTTCTAACAGGCTGAACTTTCATTGTGTTTTCGCAGTTTGGGTTTACGTTTAACTTGAGGCTTTCATAGTTACTTCATTCTTCATAATTTTTGACACCCTGGTTGCTTCACAACTGCCCCAAGACTGCAAAGAAAAAGACAAGCACCCAGCCTCCCCGGCTTTATTTTTCGAAAGATCTTCCTTTCTCTTCCTAACCTCCAAGCCCCCAAATCTGAGCCCCAGGGGAAAATCAGAAGTTGCTTCCTCAGACCTGTCAACTCTTGTGCTTTCAGGACGAGCCTAATGATGTTGAGCCCTATATGATTCTTTCACACTTGTCTACTCCAATCTCACCCCGCGAGACAAGCGGTGGCTGTGCTGAGGGAGGGATGAAAGTCCCGCTACGGCAGAAATCTGCAAAACGTACGCGCTGGGTGTGAAGGAAATTTGGGATCAGATGCAAATCCTGTGTCGCATAGCTGGTTCGGGCTTTTTTTTTTTTCCCCCTCCGCAGTTTAATATGATTTTTGTCTTGATGCATAGGAAATCAAATCGGGTTTTGGAGGGACGCGGGGAGGGATAAGAGGGAAGAATTATGCTGAGTGCTTCCCATCTGCCTGGTGTTATGTAGGTGGGAGTAAATAGCAGGATTTGCCTGTGGAGGGAAGAGAATTAGTGCTGAAATTGAGTACATCGGTGGCCACAAGCCTAATGATACCTTGCCAGAGATTGACCCTCTCTACCTTTTTTAACCAATTATGAGACCACTTGTCCTAAGGACGTTTTGTGCCTGGAGGCTCCGTATGAAAATAGTGGGGTTGCATTAACAGCCTAACACAGCCCTCCCTCTGACCACCGCCTGCAACCCACCATGTCCCCTGCGCTTTTTCTCCTTCAAGATGGATCAGAAAGGGTAAACCCGGGGAGCAACTGCTCTGTAGCATCACTGGACTCCATAGCATGAAGCCATCCCATTTTTTCCCCCTCTGTGTTTTGCTTTTCAGCTTAATCTGTGAGCGATTTGCTCCACTTCTATTTTCTGGTGAATCATGGAGGAGCAGAGGAACAGGCTAAACACAGATGGAGATGAAATAGCTGGGCCGCTGAGCCTGCTGCCTCAGTTTCTCTCCAGAGTGCACTCTTTGCAGATAGCATTTGGAAAATCAAGTGGTAGGTGATGTGGAGCCAGGGCTCGCTTGCCCCTTTGCTGATAGATTCCTTTTACACACCAGTGACATGTAGATCAGATGTAGGTTGTGTGCAGACAGCGTGGCTGCCTCTTTCCTAACTATTATCCGTTGGCGTTTTGCTCCTGATGGGTATTTCCAAGCTGATTTCTTTTTCAGGGCTCTGTTTTTGGGGTACCAGAACAATACCTGAGGGCATGTAGACGAGTGCTGAGCATCTGTTCCCCTACAAGAGTAGCTGTCGGTATGTGAGATGCAGCGATGGAGATCCCTCCTGAGCGTGGGATGCAGACAGAGGGTGCACACAGCCCGAGCGACAGTCCCCCCTCCAGAGGAACATCTTAAAAAGTGTGGAAAGAAAGAGGATGGGAAGACAGAAAGAAGAGGGTGAGGTATTACACGTCTTATTAGAGATTTTCCTGCTGTACCTTTACTTCCTCGGTTCTAAATAGATCTAGGTCTCTTTTGATTTACAACTTAGCAGTGGGGTCCCCTATCAGGAAACCTGGATCCTTGAGGCTCTGCTGGATTGGAACCTTTCCACGCACGTACGCAGCTGCAGCACACCGGCTACCCGGGCACGGCTTCTTGGTGACTATTTTGCCAGCAAAGGCTGATGTCAGACTCTGGGTGGTTAAAAAGCAAACTCAAGCAGCCCACTGTGGGCAACCTGAGAAAGGGCTATCACCAGCCAGGTTCTCACTGAAGGCTGGCCCTTGCCCAGCAGTCGGATGGGCTATGCAGCAGGCCAGAACTGTTGTGTGAAGGTTTTTAAAATGATTTTTTATTTTTCAAAAAACCCTCTTTTATCGGATTTGTGAGCTTTCTTTGTGGTTTGCCAGACGACCAGCGTTAAAAGCGACAGTCTTTGGCTGTAGGTCTGAAGGTTGTTATTGCGAATCAGGATTCCAGAGTCGGGAATCAGGCTTCGTAAGAGGCAGATGTATAAATCAAGGCTGAGCTGATTAAATGTGCTCTTCTGCGAGGCTCTCTGGTGGAGCTGGTGATGTTCAGCTTCTCGGCTGAAGTTCCTGAGGGATCCGGATGTATCAGTGGTGGAGGATTGGAAAGCATGTACTCGGGAATGGTGCTAAAGTGCTATTTGTCATCTCTGGGGGTAAAGTGGTGTAATGAAGACCATGAGCAGTCCAGGATGGATGATACCAGCGACCCTACTGATCCTCTTGGCCAGATGACCGCTCTCCTGGCTGGAACGAGGATCAGCAAGTCCTCAAGTCAGAGGCCTTGCGTTCAATACTGACTTTTGGAGACATTTTGCAGCAGGACTGGAGGTCCAAACCTGTGCTGTTTCTGACACACAACTGCAATCTCATGGCGGGGCACCTGGTTGATGCACAGCCTGGTTGGTTCTGGGTGGGTTGTGCCATTGTCCACAGTAGGAGAAGCCCAATGGACCAGCTGGCTGTGGTGTACGTGTGGTCTGGGTCTGTCACCATCTCGCCCTCCAGTGTGACCTGGCTTGGCTGTGACCTGCTGTCTGAGGTGGCATCTGCTCTCCTCCAGCTGCATTTCTACTATGGGCTCTGCCTCTGGGGCTTCAAACTGCTGCCTTGCTGCAGCAAGCACTTCTACTGCATCTTGGCTGAACACTAGTACTTTCGAGTCAAACTTGCTATCAGTCACTCTTTTTGATTCTTTTTCCTCATTTCTTTTAGCAGTCGCTCTTGAGGCGTTGCAAACCACAAGCGTTCTCCATTCCAAAACGCTCCTTCCGGTTGGACAATGAGAACCAAACGAATTACTGCTTCCTCTTGTAGCTGAGAGACCTCCTCAAGAGACACATCAGGCACATATTTATGAAAGCAGGGTAGAAGCAGCAAAATGCCTGTAAAAACGTTTGCAATGACACGCTGCCTTGGAGACTTCCTAAAAGCTTCTCCAAGAGCAGTTCTCCCCAGCCAGGGCTGTGTCCTCACCCCGGGCGGTGGTGGGGCACCCGAACGGCATTCAGAGGTGCGTGTGAGTCCCCGTGCATTAAACCAACATTGTGTCAGCACGTACCTACACTGGCGACTGTGCTTTTAATGAGTATGTGCTGTGCTGAACGTAAAATAGAGATAAATCCCCATGGGACGTTTTCTTTCTTGACTGCTCCAAAATCCTGCTCAAGCGCGTTCAAGTTCATCATCCAACATCTGCTTGCTTCTCGTTCCTGTCGGTATTCGTTCAGAGGTAAACTTCTAGGGAGAACCTTTGCCAGCACTCCCCTAAATGCTCAGGAATATACAGGGAGTGTAGAAGAGTGCTCAGATGCTTTTAATACAACCCAACGACAGCAGAATGCAGCTGCCACCTGCAGACCAGCATTTGCAGGAGGACCCTGACATTGAGGCCGTGCCTAAAAGGTTCTCTGTGAACCCTAAAAAATGGGTTCACTGATTATTTTTCATTATTGTTATTTTAATATTTTTTCCCCCCCCCCTCTCTTAGTCCTTCATCTGCACCAGCTTGATTCTGGGCTTGGGTGGCACTGGAGGAAGGGAAGGTCGGTAGGAAAGGAGGGTGGACGTGGCTCGCGGGAGCTGTCAGAAGCTGCGAGGGGGGCAATGCCTTGATGGCAGCCTCGCTCGGGAGCATCTTTCATGAGGTTCAGCACGGCAGCCATGAGAAAAAAGCTGGCTCTGTCATTGTGATCATCGTGTACTCTTCCTTCTACACCTTCGCTCTTTCGGGGAGCTTTTTTGAG
Source organism: Eurystomus gularis (assembly GCA_013400335.1). Taxonomy (NCBI): domain Eukaryota; kingdom Metazoa; phylum Chordata; class Aves; order Coraciiformes; family Coraciidae; genus Eurystomus; species Eurystomus gularis. Next base: position 133,965 of record VZZY01003814.1, read on the forward strand.
CATTCAGCTTAAGCTGCAGACTTCCCCGCGTCGTTAAAGCAGTTATCCCTGTTTGCCCTGGTTAGTCACTACAAACGAGCTGTTGCATCGGATGCTAACCCTGTGCTCATCTACTGCTTCTTTTAATAATATCAGAGTCACAACAAATAAACGGATTATTGGCCCTTCCATCTTGCGATGCTTCTTCGTAGCCTTTCGTTTCCGTCCCACTGCAGCCCCCTCCTCCCCGGGATTTGAATGGCCAGGTTTTGGTTGTCATAAATTTGGCAAGTTTTAGTGTGAAGAGCAAGGAGATGCAGCAGACTAGGTGGAAGGGAACACATGGGCTCTTTTTTTAGGTGGCCCATTGTTTCCAGCTAGTGTGCCTTTTCTTTAGGGAATGGTAGCCATGAATTTAAAAAAAAAAAAAAAGGAAAAAGATGTCCAAATAGTGGAGACATTTGGAGTTAAACAAAATATTTTGCTTTGTTTGCTGATATAGAATCATAGGATGTTTTGGGTTGAAAGAGACCTTTAAAGGTCATCTATTCCAACCCCCTGCAGGGAGCAGGGACATCTACAACCAGAGCAGGTTGCTCAGAGCCCCGGCCAACCTCACCTGCAATGGTGCCAGGGATGGGGCAGCCACCACCTCTCTGGGCAACCTGGGCCAGGGGCTCCCTACCCTCAGTGGCAAAGACTCCTTCCTTCTCTCTAGTCTAAATCTCCCTCTTTTAGTTTCAAACCATCCCCCCTTGTCCTGTCCCCACAGGCCCTGCTCAAAAGTCTGTCCCCATCTTTCTGACAGGTCCCTTTAAGCACTGCAAGGCCACCAGAAGGTCTCCCCGGAGCCTTCTCTTCTCCAGGCTGAACAGCCCCAATTCTCAGCCTGGCCTCCCAGCAGTGGGGTTCCAGCTGGCTCATCTCCAGCTTTTCACCTACCATCAATTCAAGCAGCAGCAAAGCAAGCAGTTCCCAGTTAATGCCCAGTAGCCACTGGTCTAACTTAATAGAGGGTATGGTTTGCCCTGGTTTCAGTGGTAGTTACGCTGAAATTAATTCTTGTTACATGTCCTTTGTTCTTGGTCACCACAATGTGTTTTTTTTTTTAATTATTTTTTTTCCCCACCGCAAATTAAGCGCAAGACGTTGTGATAGGTTGTGATCTCAAGGGATTAATTCTGCAATTTCCAGCCTGATGTTCTTTTGTCCTGGAATGAAAATGGTCGTCTTAGGTAATGGCTATTTTTATACAACCATTTGTTCACTGAGAACTGGGTTGAGACCTCCAGTAGTGTATCACTGACTGCCTAACAGCCGTCGTGCAATTCAGAGCGCTTCTGGGCTTGGCTACGCCGTTGTCAGAGGGGGAAAAGCTGGTTAAAAATCCAACTTCGTGTCATCCCACTCAAGGCGCTTCGCGTTCAATTCTGTCTTTTTATCTTTTTGGTGTGACTCAGGGAATTTTCATTTGAGGTGACAGGTAGAACTACCGACATACAAGTAAGAAATTATGCCTTCATTGATTCTTGTTGTGGAAAAAAAAGGAAAATGTAAAATATTGCTGCAGTATCTTGTGGTTAGCTGGAAGGACTTGGGTGCATATAAATGTCTTGGGTATTGGAGATGATGACAGAAGCTGGGTGGTTTTTTCCCTCCTCCAGCAGTATATTTTTTCTAGGAGGGCACAGCATCAGAGCAGCTCTGGGAAGCAATGCTTGGATTGACCACGTGTAGGCTTCAACTTGGACTTGAGTGCACTTCTGAGCTAGTGCAAGCAGCCGAGATGGTGTGACCCTACACTGCTCCTGGGTGTGGGAGCCTTGTTCTTGCAGGCTCAGAGTCTTCCTGAGTCATCACTGCCCCCTAAAAAGGCCACTTAAAGAATTTGAAGATGCTTCTGCATCTTATTTTCTTTGAAGACCATCTCTTCCCAACCAAGCGCTTCTGGCCAGGTGGTGGGAGACTTGGGGATAAGGTGCTGGTGGGAGCTGCCAGGGCTACACAAGTGCTTCAACTGCAGCATGCGGGCTCCTGGTCCTGCTGGGTGAGGAACAGATGCTCTGGTGCTTCCTAACAGAAAGTGAAATCACACATTTTTAAGTGTTCAAAATGAAGGTGATGCGGGGATTGGAGCACCTCTGTGATGCTGAGAGCCCCGGGGCTGTTGAGCTGGAGAAGAGAAGCTTCAGAGGGGATCTGATCAATGCTGAGCAAGAGCTAAAAGGCGAAGGCGAGAGGATTGGGCCAGACTCTTGTCAGTGGTGCCCAGCGCCAGGACAAGGGGCAACGAGCACCAACTGGAACCCAGGAGGTTCCATGGGAGCAGGAGGAGAAACTTGTTTGGTGTGAGGGTGTCGGAGCCTGGCCCAGGCTGCCCAGAGAGGTTGTGGAGTCTCCTTCTCTGGAGAGATTCCAAACCTGCCTGGACACGATCCTGGGCCCCCTGCTCTGGGTGAGCTGCTGGAGCAGGGGGTTGGATGAGATGATCTCCAGAGGTCCCTTCCAACCCCACTAGTCTGTGACTCTGTGATTCCCAAGTGTTTTTGTGGTTAATCTCCAACCCAGGGCTGTTGCCTTTACCTTAGAGAAGAGGAAACTGAGGCAGAGAGACTCATTAAGTGTCAGAGGCTCATTTGCAGTCCTGGTGGTTAACTGTGCAATCAGGTTGGTGGACCAGGTTCCTACTAAATTAAACCATTAAAAAACAAATAGTGGAAATAGCAAAGCAAGCCAAGACGAAAACGCAGAGTGAAAAGTAGAACGCTGTAAACTACCCTTATATTTTTTAGTCTGCATACAGTGGAGGTGCATACAGTTATTTGTCAGGAATTGTTTATTTAGTTACCGCTATTAAATAAATACTACTGTCACTTTTTCAAGGCCTTTTGGTTCTTTGTTGTTTTGTTTTTTTTTTAAATAAACCCAGCAAAGCCGCTTGGACATGGCCTTAGTGCTGCATTGGCTCATGGATCACTCTGCCCTGAAGTTTGTATTAATCAGCGCTCCGCAGTCAGTGTATTGTTGCTTCATTAACCTACTTGTTTTTAAGTATCTGTAAATCACAAAGAGGAGAAGTCATGCTGCTAGCTGAGAAAGCAGCCCTGTTTGTAGCATCTCTCCTCTCTGAATCACATTTCTGGTTAGCACTTAGGGCGTTGTGTTGTGGGGTTGTTTTTTTGTTGTTGGGTTTTGGTTTTGTTTTTTTTTTTTCCGTCGTTTTTCTTAGCTGTGAAATTTGTGGTATAGCCTAGAAGGACGTTTCAGATGTGTATATCCAAAATTGTAAGTGCTGTTGCTTTTAACATCCAAGCTCCCCGGGGATATTTGATTCTGGAATACATCTATTCTCCAAGTGTTATTTCCCTGCTCACAATGTCACAGCTAAGGTCTTGTTGTTCAGGAGGTAGATTTTATTTGTCAGTGTGGTGTGTTGTCCTAGAGAGGAAGGGAATTGCCATAAAAATGATTTATTTCATTTTTTAAGTGAATCATTACAGGAGTTGTTAAAGGACACTAATAAATATTGCTAATAGAAAGATCGTTACAGGGTCTGTAGGAGGCGAGGAGGTTGGTGTGAGGCTCTACAAGCTACTGGGGATTACGTGTTGTTAATATTTCTCTGGCTAACAGTGCTGCTGTTCAGTGGTCGTGTCCTGTGCTTCTAAAGACGACTTGGAGGGGACTGGAAAGGAAGAAGAAAGGCTTGTTCTTGCTGTTGGTACTGAGGTTCATACGTTGAGGAGCCAGCAAATCGGTGAGCTCCTCTAGTGGCAGGGTAGACCTGATACTCATCATGATCGTCTTTGTTTTTCTGTGGTGGCATCCCAGCATCTGCTTGGACCATTAGCGTGGAGGGGATGTGGGGAGTCAGCTGGTGCCTCTCCGTGGTGCCGATTTGGAGTTAGGAGTAAGCAATTCCTGTTATTTCTTGGGATTGCGATGTCAGGATAATAGGGTGAAGTGGATGTTTTCTATCCCGCAGCCTCCATCAAGTATTTGGTTGGTGTCTGGCTTTTGCTGTTGCTGTCGGTGCAAGTGCTGTTGAAAACTCTGTTGTTTAAAGTTTGGCGACTCAGATTTAGGGCATAAGGCACCTAGGTGCAGTCGAACCCAAAACATGACTCACGTTGGTAATTTGTAATTGCAGGCACTGAGTGTGCAACTTGCTTTCCTTTGAAACACGGTCTGTTATGCAACATGAGCTGACAAGTACATTTCTGAACATTTTCCTCTGACTCCATATAAGCATCAGCTCTGAAATTTGGAGAGCTTTCTAATGGAATGATATTCTCTAGGAGACTCAAATACATATTAACAAAATATTTTAAAGCTAACAAAGAATAATTGAGCTTCAGTAGCACTTGATTACGTTCGGCGCGAGTTTCGGGAACCATTTTTTCTTACAGATGTAAATTGCGGTTGCGTTTCTACCCTTGTATTTTTGTGCCATGTGGAAAGTGCCACATGCGCTGTTGGCACTGCAGCACCAGGCTTCTGGATGGAGGACTTAGAAGCGTACAAAGTAAACACGGATGGTTGCAGCGAGGTCCCTGCCAAGTACAACCAGCATTTTTGTTGCCGTTTACCAGCCTATCCTACCTGTTGAGAAACGGAATGTCAGCTGTGAACGTACACTTTGGGTTTGCAAGTCATCTTCCCCAAACTCCTAAAGCGTGTAAAACTTTCTCTAGATTAATATTTAGACCAAATTTATTAAATGAGTATGATTTTTCTAGCCTGAAATCTTAAAAATTAATTTCTCAGTCTCTTGCCTCGTGCTACTAAGAGAGACAAAATGGAATCTGTCTCTCCTATTTAGTTTTATTTCACAGAAATATTTTTCCATTTGTGTGAATAAATGCTGATCTGACTTCATCACCGTTTTCAGACGTTCTGCAATGCTGAACACAAAATACGAGCTGTCCTTTTCAGAAATAGTCCTCAAAACGCTCTGTGCTCATCAGGGATCGTCGTCACCCATTTGTACAGCTGGGTGACTGGATGCTCCCAAAGCTTTTAGCTTGCCCGTAGTTGAGCAGAAGCTGCCAAGCCCTGGCCGTGCCAACAACTTTCGCACACTCAGAGAGGAGCACAAGCACTGGATGAGCATCCAGAAGATGTACCTGGCTCCCTGGAGGTGGTTCCACCAGCAGGAGCATAGACTGGACTGTTGCATCTTCACCGCCAGCGTTGCCCATGGTGTAGGCTACGTTAGCATGGAGATGCTAACACATGTTACTGGACATGATGGGAGACTGAGCCCTGGCTCTTGTGTCCTCCTCTGCTTGCATGTCCTCCTTGCCCCGTTTTACCAGTTGTTTAGCTCCTTGGGTGAGATCTTCCCCTCTTGCGAAAGCCACGGACATGTGTCTACCCCACCCATGAGTTGCAGGGAGGAGGGAGACGTGCTTTGAAAACGTGAATTGAGGCATTTTCTCAGTTCCCGGCTGTACTTTGTGTTTGTTTAGATGAGAACAGAGGAGAGCTTCATGTATGCTTTTGAAAGGGCAGACTGACCCCAAACAGGAGCCTGTCCTGGCTTAACGGCCCCGCTTTCCAAGTGCCCCAGCTCAGACCCCGTGTTGCTGAGCCCCAGAGGAAGCCCTGAAGTAGCTGTGGGGTTTGTGCACTGGCAAAGCGACGGATTCATACAACGGTCATTAACTTGTGGTTGGTGCCTCAGAGGGTTTTCAGCCATTTCTGTGTTGCCTTTTGCCGTCGCTACTTAAGACATAGACAAGCAGCATCCCCCAAACCCTCTTGAACTGGGGACAAAATGCTTGTTTAGCTTCGCGTTGGAGCCGCTGCCACCTCCGGCTCCGCCGCACCAGCCCTTCCGAGGCAGCGCGAAAACCCTGCGCCGGGGCCGCCCGGGAAGCTGCGAGGAGCCGGGGCTGCTTCTGATCCGTCTGCTTTCCGAAGGCACACGCACCGATTCGTCAAAAAAAAAAGAGAAGGTGACGGCTCATCATTAGCCAGTTTGGTCACCTATGTGACGGTGGCGAATGATGTTTGATCAAGCGAAGCCCAAGGTAAGACGTGAAGGAACACCGGTGCGGAGCGTGCTTTTGTTAACGCCCAGCGCAGAGGTGGCTCCCTGGAATCTAAGGCGAACATCTAATAGCTCCTGTTTTATCCTCATCTCTTGCAATGCGCTCAGCTTAAGTGGAAGCAGCTGCCTCCTGCACAGAGAAAAGGAGACAGAGCCCCCCCTCTCCCCTTCTCCACGTCCCCCCCCCAGCCCCTGCGCTCAATTAGCTGCTGTTTTGCCTCCGAGTGCTGCATTATGACCACTCCTACCGTCAGAGACATTAGTAAATACGCGGTGCAGTAATGAATTGGTAAATAGAGAGCGGGGCTAACGAGTGTCCTCAGCGCAGGAATGCAGTGGGTACATACTAAACCAGGTGTATGAGGGGGAGGGAGAAGGGGGGGCGAAAAAAGGCATCTCCAGGCTGCATTTTGTAATTAGGGCACATGGTGTAACTCTTTTGTTTTGCAGAAGCCAGCTTTATTAATTGATGTAGAAGGTTGCTGTGTGCTATTCATTGTTTGATTAAAATGCCTGTATAAATAATTAGGCCTCTTCTGTTTGTTTTATTTTTTTGCACCCCATTTACATGTTTTCCTACAGAATGAAAACGAATTCGCAAAGGCGTTTCTCGTTCCCCAGCTTTTTGGAACCCGTAGCTCTTCTCCCCTGCTCACCCACCGCCCCAGCGGTGCCGCGACCTTTGCGCCGCGGGATTTCAGACCTCAGGAACTCCTTTGGAGAAGCCATGGGCCTCCTCCCGCCTTTGTGTGTGTGCTGCGGGTGGGCTTGGAATCCCTCCGGGAAACAAAAATAAGCCCGTATATTCAGCGGCTCATAGAAACATCAGGTCAGCTCTGTATCTGGCAGTGTTCTGCTGAGGAGAGGAGGTTTCAGGCAGAGGCAGATTTACGCCTGTTGACTTCGAGGGCTGTGGGATCAGGTGAAAATGCTGCTGGGTTGTGCAGCAGCTGGAGAAACCGCTCTACAACTGGAGCTGGGCTTGTAAAAGGCCCTTTGGAAGTGCCAGGGACTGTTATTGTTGTATCAGGGATGCCTTTCTGTGCAAACGTCTGAAAACTCAGCCTACCTGCAGAACCTGTGGAGCAGTCCGTAAGTCAGTAGGAAATCTTTATCCTAAGAGGAAATCGCTTTGAGTTTCAGACCAATACAGTTAATTTCTGTGCATCATTTGCTTTTTCCTAGAGAAAACTGTTGAGGGGCAATGCAAAACTTGGTCGTTGTTGTTCCCTCTTTGCTCCCTGGATTGTGGTGGGCAGCTGAGGTCTCCCCTGCCTCTCCAGAACCAAGGCTGGAGGCTGTGGTGAGCATGGTGGGGAGATGACTCTCTCAGCAAGGTTTGCAAAGTAGCCCGAGAAGGGGAACGGTGATGCCTACCAGCTGGTGCACCTTAAAAATGGTCTGAGAGACCTGAGGTCTGAAAACCTATGTCCTAAACCTTGATTTCCTCTATGATCTGTTTGTAAAGACAAAAATAAGCAGAAATTCAGTGTAGACTCTTGGTTCGTTAAGAGTGCGTAGTGTGGTTGTGCGTGGCCGAGGCTTCGCACCCAAAATTACTCTGTGCCAAGAGCGATTCCGGTAGACAGTGAGGAGAACTTGGGTTTTCACTCTTTTTTTTTTTTCCCCACTCCATCGTGAGGCCCTTGTGAACTGTCTCATGGTGTAGGAAGAGGGTGTCATAGGAGCTTTCCTCTGGCAGGACGCAGAAGGTCCTCCCTGCAGGCAGGGCTCGGCCAGGAGCGCATGCTTCCTCAAGTTTTTTTCAGGCGTGGATCGATCGGCGAGCACAGTTTAACAGCAGCTGCAACAAGAACGAGAGAGAGAGAGAACTCACTCCGTGCAGCTGATCCCTGGGGAGAGGTGGAGAATTGTCGCCCTAATAAGAGAAGACTCAGTTAGGAGTAAGTATTTCCCGGGGAAACGAAGAAGCAGGGGCTGTCTGGCTAAGGTAGAGATCTAAGGTACTGCTCTTCATCTCTTAGCTCTCCAGCCAGGCGTTGGTGCGTCCTGCATTGTTACCTTCTCGCTTTGTTGGTAATGGTGGTGGCATCTCTGTGATTGCCCCCACACAAAGAACGTGTCGGAGGCAGAGCCTCCTGCCTGGAGGTCTGCGGCGCTGACGACACTTAATATGACAGTGAGTCACTTTGCCATCGTGCCGCCGTGATTTACACCCTGCCTTGTGCCCCGGCTCTGCGGCGGGAGCAGGGGATTTGTGGCTCGAGCAGTCACTGCCTCAGTACAGAGCATCCTTTGCTGACGTCTCCTCCTTTTCAGTCCTTCTTCTCATCCTCGTTGCCTCATCCACCCTCCCCTGGTTTGTTTTGTCCTCTGGGCGGTGGGATGTTGTCAGATGTGAATGCGACCACGGCTGGACTGCGCCTGGCAGAGGTGATAACTCGGTCCTTCTGCCAGCAAGGGTGGATTTTGACTCAGGAAAGAGCTTGTTGCCATCTAGTTGAGGTTTGCTATCCATTCAGTTTGCTTGCCCATGTTGAAGAATTGTAGTATGCACAAAAAAAATAGGAGAAGGACCTGTGGAGCGTTGGCTGAGCTTTGCACATCTCTTCCATGCTCTAGGAGATAACACAGAATTTTCTCCCTTCTGCATCGCTAGAAAATTGTGTTTCTTTGCTTGACTTTGCTCACTGCATGCTGAGAAGTCCTTGGCGTGGTCTGTTGGGCTGTCAGTCGGGCTGTGAGCTGCAGAGACCTGCGGTGACCAGTGAGGCTGGGCTCAGGCTGCAACCCCAGTCTGCTGGGAGCCAGGGCCTGGGGCTGACCCCCCGCTGCTGGGAGAGACTGGCAGAGTTGTAATGTGTGGTATTATTCTAGTAAAATTATAATTTGGAGCAAAGATAGTATTTTTTTCCCCAAACCTAAATACCGCATCCTCTGTTTATCCCTTTTTCCTTCCCTGCCAAACACGGAGTAGTCAATGGGCGGGAATTTTTTTTTTTTCTGCATGAAATTCAGACTTTTCAGTTTTAAAAAAAGTTGAGAACACGGCATAAAGACTTAGGCATGTGTCAGTGTGCAAGTTGTACTGCACACAGCCAAATCAGAATGATCTCACCCTCGCTTTTCCCTGTCATTTACATAAAACCAGCCGCAGGGAGTCAGCTCAGCAGACTGTCTGTAGCCAGCGTGCTCAGGAAGGGTGTCTGATGTCGTGATCAGTCCAGGGCATATCTGCTGCCCGGAGGGGCTGGAAGCTTAGACACCTATGGCTAACCCTTACTCTGTCACCATCCCTGGAGGCGTTCAAAAAACGTGTAGACGTGGCACTTCAGGACGTGGTCTAGTGTTGGGTTGATGGTTGGACTTGATGAGCTTAGAGGTCTTTTCCAACTTTAATGATTCGATGATTCTGCTCTTCTGCACTGTTTGGTAAATCACTTAATTTGCACCCGCACAATTAAACTTATCTGGTTTGGGGGTCGAAGGCTTAAAGTCGTGTATAGTGTATTTGAGCATCCTTCTGCTCAAATGTTTCTAGAAGTACGGTCTGTGGTCTGTGCCAGGTGCACGTCCGTTGTCATAAATACACGTTCTTCGCATAAAATGGCACACGATGAATAAAGCGTCGCGGTTTTACTCTGTGTGTGTGTTGCTATTTTCAAAAACTTCCCAAATAACTAACTTTGATGGCAAAAACTTCCTTGTTTGGGCTCTCACTGAGAAGGAAACCACCTGGAAAGTTGGAGCAAAATGCTGTTCTTGGAAGTAGAAGAGCAAGGAAACTTGTATCTGTTTTAGAACAAAAATTCTAATTATTGTTTGTGGGATTTTTAAAAAAGTCTAACGTATAAAACTTAAAGACTGTTCAAATATTTATTTTCACTTAATCCCGTTCCGTTTACTTAGGGCTGTGAGCAATGAACAATTTGCTGTAGCAGTGACGTGGAACTAGGTTTTGGTCCACTGGAGTACTGAGGATAAATCATAAGATGGTTTGGGTTGGAAGGGACCTTAAAAATCATCTCATTCCAACCCTCCTGCCATGGCAGGGACACCTCCCACTAGAGCAGGTTGCTCAAAGCCCCGTCCAACCTGACCCTGAACACCTCCAGGGATGGAGCATCCACAGCTTCCCTGGGCAACCTGTGCCAGTGTCTCACCACCTTCATCATCAAGAATTTCTTCCTAATTTCTAATCTCAATCTCCCCTCTTCCAGTTTGAAGCCATTACACCTCGTCCTATCACTACAAGCCCTTGTAGAAAGTCCCAGCTCTTTTATAGGCCCCCTTCAGATACTGGAAAGCCACAAGAAGGTCTCCCCGGAGCCTTCTCTTCTCCAGGCTGAACAACCCCAAATTCCCCATTTTTTTAGACCAAATTACACTTTTCTTACCTTTATATCTGAAAATATGAATGATTTGCTGTTGCAGAAAGTGATGGAGGCTTGCTCTGTTGGAGGTAGGGCGTGAGTATTTTTAATCTCAGTGTAAGCTGCGGCATAGTTATGTACAGCTAGGCTTTTTCTTTTTTTCAGATGAGCAACATCCTTATTTCTTTCAGGAAATTTGAAATGAAAATCGTACCTTGTCTGTCACTGCCCTCGTGACAGCGCGTTGCCCGCATTGTCCATGTAAACGACTTGCGAGGATTTGAGTTGCTGCCCGATGCTCTCACCTTCTTTGTGGCTTGTGTGGCTCCAGTTTGTGCTGGTGGAGTAGATGACCACAACCAAATAATTCACGTGATGCCCTGCGGAGATGATGCAAAGAGTTGAGGGAGAATTCCAGGGAAGTGAACAACGTCTTTCAATCCTGTGTTGCTTTTACAAGCATCTGAGGCCACCACCGTTCCGGGCTTTTCTTCTCTGCTCTCTAATCCAAGCCGTTGACATTAGAGAGGACAAACCCCGGAGAAGTCCAAGTCCAGAGCTCCGCGGTGCAGCTTGGAGCTGTCTCTAGCACACACAGCACACGTCTGATAGATGGCAGAGCTCTGGGCTGGGCACGTGCGATGCAGCTCAGCGGGACGTTGTAGGGTAAAGAGTTTGAGTTGGTTGGAAAGACGCTTGTTAATTTTGTCCCTTGTCATTTCAGACACGATTCTGTGATGGTCTTTATGATCTTCACTGTGCATTAATCTCGGCTCTGCTGAGTTTCACACCACTGCCCTTCCACCATTATAGTGCAAGGTTTCTGTGCATTCCAATTGGAAATAAATTTCTTTATTATACATTCTTTGACCTTGGCATGTTTGTAACCTTTGTGATTGTTAGAGGGGAAAAAGGAGGACTTCTGGGAGTAATTGCCTTGTTTGTTCTTTATCTCTGAAGCATTGATACCTGCAGTTCTGTGCTGAGATAATTAAATCTTGGAATCACAATTGCACCGAGAGAATCTCTCTGTTTCTGCAGGCAACGTTTTATTTTTTCTGTAGGTATAAAAGCGCATTTTTCCATTTGCAAACTCTCTGCAGTGACTTCTGGAAAACGGTTGTGCTGAATGTCCAGCTGGAACTGCTTTGCTTTGAGATAGGACTTCTCTGAAATAGCTGCTCTTTAAAAATAATCATACAAAAACATGTGCACGAGAGAGTAGTTGGGAATCAGGTGGTGCTTCTTGGTATCCATAGTGAAAACAATTTTAGAAACCACTACTCTCATAAATACTGCATTTTTGGGATAGCTCTTCTTGTATTCTTTATTGCCAAGTGCATTGGCATAAAAGCAGCTTTCCACAAAAATTAATCCGTGCCTGCTGTCTTTTCCCGATGGGGTGACAAGCGCTGTTGTAAGCGGAGCTGGTGAAGCTCCATGAGAAATTTAGGTAAGAAAAATAAATATTAAGAACTCAAAAAAATGTCCTGGATCAAACAAAGGGACCTCTTCCCTTGTGTTACGGCGGGTGTAAGTGGCTGCGCGACCGGAGCCCGGAGCTTCGCGCTGCTCCTGCCTCACGCTGGAGAGCATCCGTGCACAGCTCTGCTTCAGTTTGGGGCCTGGCTTCTCCTCTGGGGCTTTGCTGGCAATCTTCTTGAGCAGGAGAGTGGAGCTGCTGGCTGGAGTCACCTTCCTCCTGTTTGAACTTGCACTTGGGTTTGTTTGTTTGTTTGTTTTTTTAAAAATTGCCTCCAGTGTAAGAGTACATAGGAGCCAGTACTTTTTTTTTTTAAATGTGTTTTCTCTCCTCTCCCTAAGGACGCAGTAGGATATTTTCAGTGTAGTCAAAGCCATTTCAACATCTTGTTTTCTAGCACCTACACTTTGTACAGAGAAACCCGGCAGAACATCTAGAAAAATACAAGCGGGAAAGAGTCTCGTCAGCAGCCGGGGTAGACTTGGTTGTGCTTGTTGTCAGGATGCAGCCCGTGTTTGCATGGAGCCACGAGCCTGTCTGCGGGTGAGAAGCCAGCCTCGGGAGACGAGGTGTACGTGGTGTCACCCACGGTCTGGCTGTGAGGAGCAGGCACCCTTCCACCACGAGTGGGCCAGAGCATCGTCGAGGGGTGCCTGTACCCGTGCTGAAGATGCGGTGGAGCTCCCAGATCTGGTCACCGAAAACCCCCTGCAGAATCCTCCCTTCCATAGGTGGACAGTCTTGTAGTACCCTGAAATAACGCTGGGAAGAAGCACAGGTATAATGTGTAACGGCGAGATGCCTTTTTCAGCGCTGATGTCTCAGGGGTCACCTTTGTGACTGGACGTCGTTCTGTGGAGGTGAAGCGTTAGGCAGGGGGGCTGTCCAGAGAGACCTTGGGACCTTCTGAAGCATGGCTGGACATGGCTGCAGAGATGCTTCTGGAGTGAGGAGATGGCATCTCAGTGGCAGGGGAAAGACTCTGCTGTAGCATCAATAGCAGATGTACCCCCAGAGCATGCTGGGGCCTCAGTTTGTGAGCTGTGCATGGGAAAACAGGAATAACGCTCTGGGTTCCATCACCCTTGAGCGTCACGCCGGGTGCAGCATGGAAGGAAATTGGAGGCTTTGTAGAGAGACTGATTTGACATGCACGTGGTAGCAGAAAGCTTGGTGGGGCAGAATGCCTCACAGAAAAGAAAGCAGGCAGGATGTTTCTCTTTGCTTTCCTGGACATTGTTAAAACCCCATCTGTTGAAGACACCTCATTACGAATCTAGAGGTCTGAAGGCTGTTCCAAATTAGCTTCGCTGAAGGAACCTGCCTGGACTTTAGGGCTGGAGGAAAGTCAGGGAGCTGCAGTGCTAATAGCGTCGCTTACCTGCGTAGCGTTGGCTGTGGAGATTGATGCGGTTTAGCCAGGCTCATCTAACCCATGAAAGCCCTTAACGCTCAGGAGAGCAACCTCCTAAGCGTGGTCATCTCCTGTGGTGTTACCTTCCCAGCAAAGGTAATGCAGATCTCCTCTCATCTCAGCATTAAGTTCACATAGACCAAAGGATCAATGGAGGAACGTGCCCTCCGAAGGCTCCCTGGGTTTTCCTGTCAACCACAGCACTTGTGTCTTGCTGGCTCTGGGTGATGCTTTAGTAGAATTTAAGTGGTTTTCGCTGCATATTAGCACAAGGTATCATCATATAGCTACCAAAGCACTGTTGTTCTTCATAAGGACTTCTCTTCTTCGTCGTGCTGTCCTCTCTCCCGTGTGTATTGAGTTTCCAGCGATGTTCTTTGCAGGCTGCGTTCCGGGGCCGCTCTCCAGGCAGACGTGCTGCAGGGAGCAGCGAGGTAGGGTTTCCAAGTTGGCTGTTCTGTACCGGGTACTAAATGCTTTCCTTCGGGAAGCTTTTCACAGCTTTGCATCCCTGGTGATTGACATATCTGTGTCTGCTTTATTGCAACTTCTGGGCGGCGTTTTCCAGAGGAGAACACTGTTCCCCTTAAATTTGAAGGTGTGAAACAAGCTGCTCGGCTCAGGCTTGCTGTAAATCTGGCCTCTGCAAGCAACAAACATTGACATTTTCGCATGGTAAAAGCTTGCCACCCCTCCTTGTAGTGTTTTGGGGAGGGAAGAATTGATTCAGAAGTTCATGTCCTTATTGTGAGCTACCAGAGGGACCGCAGCACTCGAGCTGCTGAAGGTGGACCCGGGACCATTGCAGTGGTGTGAGGCTGGGAGGAATCCTATGGATAAAAAGGCATTTCCTTACCATAGAAAACTGCAAAAGCACCTAAAATGTATTTGATCCTATTCCTCTGCCTGAGTAAACAGGATATCAGGAGCTGGAGACGCTCCTTGCCAGATTTTCAGTCGGATGCTAGAAGGGAGCCATCATGTTTGCTGAAGGATGTTCAAACCTCCCTTTGTCATGATAATGAGGCAGTGCCTGGGCAGCACACACTGCCAGCCACTGCAGTGGTTTTCTCTTGTTCTCGTTCAGACTGTTTGGAGAAAGAGAAAGAGAGAGAGAGAGACAGGCTGCGGAACGTGCAGTTGACCCAGTCTGAAGCACATCAATAAGCTATAAACGCTGCTTTGTGCGGAGAGCCAGGAGAGAGCCATTAGGTGACCTGTCTTGCAGATTTTTCTCCTTTTACAGTTTAACCTTTTGTTGGAGTTCCTAGGAATAAAAAAAAAAAAGCTTGGAGAGAAATAAGGGGTGTTTTATGGTCTGGGACTGGGTGTCGGGGGCCACGGGCTCCACGTCCATCTGGGGCTCTGGTTCTCGGGTGCGCAGGCTGGATGGGGAAGTTGTGTCTGCCATCCTTCAGGAAGGAGAAATCCATCTCATGTTGTCACTGCTCGTACCTGCAAGAACGCACCCCAAGGACAGCCTGGCAGTGTAATTTGCTGGTGGAAGGGTATTGCCTGGATGAGAAGTGCTGCTGGAGCAGCAGGATTGATTGCAGTAGGCTTTCATGGTGGGGATCTTCCTATCCAGTGGGGTGCTTTGTTTCGGCTTGGGGTTTTTTCCCTGCTCGCCACTCTGCAAACCTCCTCTTTAAAGCCAATTCCATGGTTTAGTTCTTCGGATAGCAGCCTGCGAGATGGGGCACAGCCACCAAGTGTCGGTCTGGCTTTCATGACAGCAGTCATTAAAAGATGCCATAGGCTTGCGTCTGGCTTAATGTAATTTTTTAATTATCTTCTTTCAATATAACATTGACTTAAGTTAGTTGGTGCTCTGCGCGCTGAGTAGAAGAGGAGCAATGTGTTGGTATTGAACATTTCCTAATACAAAAAGCTTAATCTGACCCGGCAGGACTTCCTTGGGCAAAGTCTGATTGACTTGAAGACTGGGTTTGCTTGAGAAAGGTTTGTGGCGCTGGCAAGGAGGTGTAAGAGCAGTTTGGTTATTTAAAGCATCATCAGTTAGACACGGTGATAAATGGCTGAAATACATCAACTTTCCTTACCTCTTCGTGCATGTCTAACACATTTCTCCCCTCTCCTGGCTGCCTTTGCAGTGTTCATTACCTCTAGAGACCTGCTGTAATTTTGGGAGGACAGGATTGCGTCCTTTGGTTCTCAGCTGCTTTGGAGGAGCCCTGCATATAGGCTTTTTCCTTTTTAAATTTGTATTTAATTGCTTCGGATCCGTGTAAGGTACTTATGCAGAAGTCCATGAACGGATTTTGTATCAGTATATAAAATAAGAGGAGAAGCAGACGTCAGAGATCAGAAATAGAAGATCCCAGCCACTCTCCTGGGTTGGAGTGCGGTTATTCGAGCCGCACATTTATTAAGAATATTTCCAGTCTCGCCTGGTTCTCTTGCACTGGCATGTTTACTGCATCCCTCGAGATTAACCGTGCATCCTAATAGGGCAAGAAGATTTTCATCTGAAGTTTTCTTTTTAAGTAATTTCATTCCATTTTTCCTCCTAATAGCCCCCCGTGCTGGTTTTTCTGCTTGATGTTTACACCTTTCAAACACATATAGATATATATCTTGTCTTACTAAGCTGTGCTCTTGCTTAGAGCCGGACGTATTCACATTTTTTGATCTTTCCTTAGAAATTTTTCCCTTCAAACCCTTAAACATTTTTGTTGTTTTCTTTGTACTCTGTTCAATTTGTCAATGTCTTTCTGGTAATGAGGTGTCCAGAAGTGAATGCATTATTCCATTTATGGATTAATTACATCTGTAGAGAGAGGAGATGGTAACATCCTGCTCGGCGATGCTGCGTTTGCTGGCTCTGAATCCAAACTGTCTTTTTAGCGGTCGCATCCTTCTGCAATTCCACCTCGAGCTGCTTGCCCTCTGCATTTCCAGGTCCCTGTTTGGATGGATGCCTCCCCAACATCTCCTCCTCAGAGCGCGGTTGTGTTTCGGTGATAGATCTCTTTGGTATCCGTTGGTTTTTTTTCCGAACGGAAACATCTCCGTATGATTTTCCCCTCGTCTTTCAGATGTGGCAGGTTTGGGAGGGCCTCCCGAAGAGGACAGGGAAATTTCTTCTTTGAATGATGTTGACAAGGCGGTCCTCGGAGAAGATGGGCAGCTTAAGATGCCCCAATCAATCAAAGCAATACTTGTTTTTTGCGTTTTTATTTTCCCTGTCAAGTCCTGCAATGCATTTAAGCACATAGTAAGGGAAGTTTAATAAACCACATTCTTTCCTCTTCCAGATTAACAAAGCTCTTCAGCTTAAATCTAACACAGATCCACGTGATACCTCGGCAGTTTCCTCCAACTCCTTTCTTTTGTGAGTCTTTAATCAGCTTTTAGGCGTATAAATACAATGAGATTCAAATCGATGTGACTCTGGTTGGGGTCTAATTTGTGTCTGATGGAGTGGAGCGCACGGGCAGGGTCCCGTGGCTGCCGACAAGCTTTGGGTCTGGCCTGGAAGGGAAAAAAAAATGTTTTCAGTTGGCTTTGAGTCTTGCAGGTGCTAAATCTTAATCCCTTCTAAAGTAGGGAGAATCAAAGCTGCTCGGATATTTGCAGGACTATTGCTTTTAATTTCAGGACTGGCTCTGGAAGCTGCTACCGTAATCCACGTGGCATTTCCTTTCTTCTTTTCATTAAATAAATAATTTGTGCTAACAAACCAACTGTGCATAAGGAGAGGTGTCCTCTGCAAATCTGTACGTCTTGCAGCTTGCTGAGCTGCTCTCCGCAACAGATACTTTCTTCATAATGTGGTTTTTTTTCCTCTTCTTTTGCTAGGAATAGAAGTTAATTGCATCCATCCGTTGAAGTAATTTCCAGAATTAGGTAGTAGACTTATGTTTTGAAGGAATTTGCTAAATTTCCCTTTTTAAAAAATAATTCCTTGCAAATAACAACACTTGATTTCGTTGGTTAATTGCACAGATTGAGTGATTTGGCACTTGTCTGCATTTTCCAGATACTCCCTTTTCCTCTCCTTCGGTGGTAGCTATTTTTATAAACTCGCCATCACTCTCTGATAGCGCAGACATCTTCTCTTAATTTACTTTTGAAGACAAATTTAATAAAGGAATTCCCCTTCTTAGCCATATTTGAATCGTTCTTTTTATCTATTCTTAATTCCCTGACTTCTTCTTAACCTGGTTTTCATTTGTATGTTTATAAATAGGCCCTCCCTCATTCCTTAATCCTTTTGTCCAGCATTAACTCATACTGTATTTTATTGTTAACATTTAATGGACTCTGTAGGAATTAAATGTCCACGCGGTACTTGCTTGTTCTCCTCCTTGTTCTGTCCTCCTTCATACTCCAGCTCTTATGAAGACATAGGGAACGCTTAGATGCTTAGGGTTTGGGGGGATTTCTCTGCTTTTAAGGGGTTTGCGTGGGGTTTTTTTTTTGTTCTGGTCTTTTTTTTACAATGCTACATTCATTGTGGTATTCCTCTGAAGTTGCCAGGTGGGATTTACGGAATCCATTTCATTGGCCTTATGGATGCTGGAGGTGCCTTGGTCTGGAAAGACACTAAGAAAGTCTTACAGAGACAGAGCTGAAGTTTCCTCTATGGCTTCTTCTATGGAAGGAAGCAAATAGGCTGATTTACCTGATTGACATAGTTGGTGGCCACTGGTCCCCAATTTTTGTAAGCCCACGATGAAAAGATAAAATCCAGTTGAACTCTCTAACAGCTGTAACGCAAAATTAGATCCTGGATAAATTCAGGCTAACTCGAGACTGTCCTTAGCCACTTAAAATCCTCTGCAATGCAGTGGGCTGGGAATTTTATTTCATTTTATTTTATTATTTTTACTTCTCATTATTTTTCAATCCACCTTTGGATTTGCAGCAAAAGTCTACAGCCTCTTTCAGTTGATTTTTTCAGTGCTGATAACACAATAATTTAGTCAACCTGATCTTCCCTGTTGAATTTCAGCTTATTGGCATTATAATTAATTTTGACAGGTAACACCACCCCTCCGACTTCCACTCCCAACTCTATTAATGGGTAATGATGAAAAGTATGCTCTATGCATAATATTGTTTGGGAGTTATAGATCTTACACCCTTGTTGTCTGAGAGTAAGAGAGTGTTCCTGCATTAATTCCTGCTCGCTGCAGTTTGCTGATGACGGGAAACGAGCTGAAGTTTCTTCGCTTGTGATGACAGCTTACCCCAGTCTAAGCCAGGAAGTTAGTGCTGTATTTTATTAAAAGTTGAGCTCCAGTATTTCAGTTCAGAGCCTTTTCGCTCTCCTTTCTGATGTGCTAATTATAAAATACTGGACTGCATTACATCACATCCAGCCTCGCCGCGTCCTGGTATTTATAGGACTGCGGCTTCTTTTGCTTGGTTTTCATCAACCGGCAAAATCTGATGAAGGCCATCGGTGGTGGAAAAAACCCACCCCACCGAAAAAGAACCCCCTGCACACGCTTGTCACGAAGGCCGTTGGCGATTACATCACTGGCATGTAGTTAGATTTCATTTTCCTTCTGTACTTAGTGAAACTCCAGAATGAATGCCCATGAGGAATTAGGCTATAAAGACTCCGGCGGAGGAAGTACGTGAAAAGCAATTAGCAGAAATTTAACAAACTAGATGAAAATCAGATCTCGGTGCTCTCAGAATTTCCGACCCGGCGCTCTGTGGTCCCGCTGGTGGTGTTTCCAGGAGGAAGGTGTGGTGCTGGGCAAGGAGGAGCTGGGCTGCTGGTGGCACGTGGGGCTTTGTCCTGGGTGCTGGAGTGTGCCCAAAGTGGGGCAACGGAGCTGGAGAAGGGTCTAGAGCACAAGTCAGGTGAGGAGTGGCTGAGGGACCTGGGGGTGTTGGCCTGGAGAAAAGGAGGCGCTGGGGAGACCTTCTCACTCTTGACAACTCCCTGAAAAGAGGTTGGAGCCAGGTGGGGTCAGGCTCTTCTCCCAAGGAACAAGTGACAGGACAAGAGGAAACAGCCTCAAGTTGGGCCAGGGAAGGTTTAGGTTGGACATGAGGAAAAGTTTCTTCCCCAAAAGGGCTGTGAAGGGCTGTGCCAGGCTGGGCAGGGCAGTGGTGGAGTCCCCATCCCTGGAGGGGTTTCCAAGCTGTGGAGATGTGGTGCTGAGGGACATGCCAGGCGCCCTGGCAGTGCTGGGCTGACAGTTGGACTCGATGATCTTAAATGTCTCTTCCTACCAAAACAGTTCTATGATTCCAAGATCTGCAGCCCTGGGAGCCAGTGGAAATTCTGGGAAATGCACGTTTTCACAGCCAAGAGTCTTTTTGTCACTTTGGGTTTTTTACGTTGCTGTCATAACAGTGTGTTTGATGGAGACGGCAGTTCCTGACTGTCTTTGGTTTGGGGCTTTGGGGTATATTGGTTGTTTACTTCCTTCCCTCCTCTCCTTTTTTCTTATTAAAGATGAAGGAAAATGGGCAGATTGTCCTGCTTGGGGAGCAAAACAGAAGAGCTGGTGTAGATTGAGATCAGTAAGGGAGAAATCATGAGTAAGCGAGTGCTTGGAGAGAGGGAGAGAGCGAACATTTAGGGGAAAACCCATTTCACTTTATTCTGCAAAGAAAATGGAAGCGTTAGGAAAAGCGCAGTGTCTGATCCACTGAGGACTGGGGTGATGGGCTTTAATGCTTTTCAGAATAACCATTTAGAGTGAACCCTCTTCCTGGTGCCCTGGGGAAGGGATGGTTGAGGAGCAAAACCCTGCCAGTTGAGCAGGGACCTGCTTACGGGAGGTTGTCTCCCACCCCTTGCCCTGGAGCAGCTGGATTGCAGGAGGCGAGAGGGCCAGGGACTGCAGGAGATGGTGGGATTTAGGTGCTTGGTGATTAGGTGACTTGACTGAGATGGGAGAGACAAGTGGTCTCTGCTGGTGGAGTTGTTCCTGAGCTAAAGAAGTGGTGGAGTCCCCATCCCTGGAGGCATTCAAAAAATGGGTAGACATGGCACTTCAGGACATGGTCTAGTGGTCATGGTAGTGTTGGGTTGAAGGTTGGACTTGATGATCTTAGAGGTCTTTCCCAACCTTAATGATTCTGTGATTAAGGTTGCATCACCACTCCAATTGGTCCAGCTCTGAGGAAGATTGAGACCCTTGTGGAGTTCCTAATCCGCAGATATCAGTGGGGAGCTGGTCACTGTAAGAAACAACTGGTAGGAGGAGGGAGCTGTGGAGGCAGGGAGATGTCTTTGCACAATCTTGGAGCTTGAACAGCCGTGGTTTGTGGTCATCCTTCTTTGCTGTGATGGCACGTGGGGTGGGTGGTGTATTGTGCTGGGAAGCTGGTCCAGCTGCAGGATAACCCAGGAGGGCAGGAGGAGTTGCTGTGAGGCTGGCAGGTCCAGCCGAGCCAGGGAGACCTTCCAGGTGGGCTGAAGGACTGGGCAAAGCTGGGTTTTCTCCTCAGCACTCAAACAAATGCAAAAGCTCAGAAACCAATTAATGAGTCCTCAGAACATCCTGTCTCCCTCTCCTGGATTTCCTGCATGGCCAGTGAGGACCGAAGCAGGGAAGCGAATTCTTCATAGCTAGGCACAAAATCGGGCTATAAGGTGTAATCAAGTTATCTGGAGTTCTATCAGGCAACTATGTGGTTTTGTAACGTTCTGCTAACCTCAAAGGGCTGGTCATCCTAAAGGGCTTTCTTGCCCCAAAGCGTTTTATCCTATTATCAATTAATTTTAAAGCTTGATTCCTAACCTTGATAGGTATTCAGGAGCTCACCAGCATCAAATAACAAACTCCTTCATCTTCCTCCTCACCCAGCCTGGCTATTGAAGCAGCTCAGCAGTTTGTTCCTGCTTTATTTGAGGACACATGGGCACAAAGGGAAGGTCAGTGTTGCCCGAGATCTCGGTTTATGCAGTGTAAGGCTGTTGGAGTTGCAGAGAAACCGGCAGCATCAGCAGGTCCTACACATGTATGTGTTGAGTTTGTGTGGCAAGGTTTTGGTAGTGAAGGAAGGGGTGGCTTCTGTGAGAAGGTGCTGGAAGCTTCCGCTGTGTTTGATAGAACCAAGGCCAGCTGGCTCTGAGATGAGCTCGCTGCTGGCCAAGGCCAAGCTCATGAGTGATGGTGGTAGTGCCTCTGGGATAATATATTTAAGATGAGGAAAAAAACGTGTGTGCAAGAGCAATTGCAACCAGAGAGAGGAGTGAGAATATGTGAGAGAAACAACTCTGCAGACACCAAGGTCAGTGAAGGAGGAGGGGGAGAAGATGCTGCAGGCACTGGAGCAGAGATCCCCCTGCAGCCCATGGTGAAGACGATACTGAGGCAGGCTGACCCTCTGCAGCCCATGGAGGTCCATGGTGGAGCAGAGACCCACCTGGAGCCTGTGGAGGACCCCATGCTGGAGCAGGTGGATGGGGCTGAAGGAGGATGTGACCCCAGGAGAAGCTTGCACTGGAGCAGGCTCCTGGCAGGACCTATAGATCTGTGGAGAGAGGAGCCTGGAGCAGGTTTGCTGGCAGGACTTGTGACCCCCTGGGTGACCCACACTGGAGCAGTCTGCACCTGAAGGACTACACCCTGTGGAGAGGACCCACAGTGGAGCAGTTCATGAGGAGCTGCAGCCCACAGGAAGGACCCACATTGGAGAAGTTCATGGAGGGCTGTCTCCCATGGGATGCACCCCACGCTGGAGCAGGGGAAGAGTGTGAGGAGGAAGGAGCAGCAGAGACAACATGTGATGAACTGACCAGAACCTCCACTCCCCATCCCCTTAAGCTGCTCGAGCAGAGGAGGTAGAGAAGTTGGGAGTGAGGTTGAGCCTGGGAAGCAGGGAGGGGTGGGAGAAGGTGTTTTAAGATTTGGTTTTATTTCTTATTGCCCTACTTGGATTTGATTGGAAATAAATTCAACTAATTTCCCCAAGTCAAGTCCATTTTGCCCATGACACTAAGAGCTGAATGTTCTCTCCCTGTCCTTATCTGGACCCACGAGCCTTTCGTTGTGTTTTCTCTCTGGTGTCCAGCTGAGGAGAGCAGTGATGGAGCAGCTTGGTGAGGACCTGGTCCAGCCAGAGTCAACCCATCACACCGTGCCAGCGCTTCTTGCTCTCCCTACAAACTTTAGAGCGTAGAAATCATTTCCAAAATGCCTCAACATTTTCTCTGCAGCTGAGAAATGATTTTTGAAGCCACAGCTCCTGGCAGACATCAGGGTGCTCAGCCTGGCTGGGAGCTGCTGCTGCTGAGCAGGCCTCCTCCCCAGACTCCTGCATTATGTGGATTGCGAGTTTAATGTAAAGGTGCCAGGTATCTCTGAAGAGAAAGTAAGAGAATGGCAAAGGTAAAGCTAAACAAAAGGGCAGACACAAAAAGGCTATAAATGAGGTGGAAATTGCAGGCAAATAGACAATAGAATAAAGTTTAAGTAGCAATTTGTTCTCCTTTGCACAAGGAAATGCACTTCATTTTAAAAAAAAAAGAAGAATTCTTTCAGGAAGCTGCACTTATAAATACAGAACTAAAAATACCCTGGAAAAACCGAAACTGGTTATTGTGCAGCCCCTCCGAACCTGCGCAGGAAAACAAAAGTGAGCCGTGATTGACAGAGTTAATCTGTTCTTAATAAATGTTTTATTTAAATATTCATTTTCCTCATTTGCATAACTTTTTTTTTGCTGTAGGCCGTCTCTCAGTTCTCAGTTCGGTACCTTTCTGGTGGGTCCTCATCCGTGAGCAGCGCTGGGCCAGGATCTCGGGGGTGTCCTGGGTCTGTGGCAGCCAGCAGCGGGATCCTGCCCTGGGAAAGCCACGGAGTCCTCAGTGGAAGATCATTTTCTCCTTGAAATAATAGCCCATCATTTTTCTTATAACTTCTTTTGAGATAAAAGCAACAGGACTAAGGTGAGGTGAGAGCTGTCGCTGTTTGTTGAAGGTTCTTGATGCTGATGATAAGAGTGAGAGGCAGATGCATGTTGAGGCAGCGTTTCCAAAGCGTTTCTCGCCGTTTTTCAAAACAAAAAAGGAGGAGAGACTTTTTCTGTTGGCTGTAGCAGTGTGATCAGGCAAGTTCTTTTCCAGTTATTAAATTCTGGAGTTGGACTGGAAACCCGAGCTGGAGCCGAGGCACTTCACCATGTCCTGTGGTGGCACGCCTACCGTCTCACTATCATTAGCCACTCAGAGCATCATGAGTTACCTCAGCACCAACAGAAATCCACCCCACTTGATAATCATAGAATAGTTTGGATTGGAAGGGACCTGAAAGATCATCTCGTTCCAACCCCCGTGCCATGGGCAGGGACACCTCCCACAAGACCAGGTTGTACAAAGCTCCCAAGCCAGGGAAAATGTCGATATCCTCCCTCTAAAAGAAAACAGAGCTAAATAAAAACCCCAAACTCCACCTCATGTACCTAAATACATGAGCTTGAAGAGCCACCATTTCTTGCATGCCTCTGTAAAGCTTCAGGTGTTCTTCACAGCTCAGCTTGCTTTCTGGATGCGAACTTGCAATCTGATTTCTGTGCTGCTTCGAAGAAATGATGCGAAATTTGTTTAAAAGGTCTAATGAGTCCTGGCTTGTGTGCATCACAGAATATCTCTGTGCTGCATGGAACACATCAGACCCTCTTAAGTATGTCTGCGTTTTTCTTCAAAAGATGCCATAACCATCAAGGATACTTAAATGATTCTGAACGTGTGGATTTTTCTTCTTTACGACCATATCTGCGTAGCCAGGGTATTAAAGGGAAGGTGTTTTCCTTGAAGGAGATAGTTTGCATGTTGGACTTCTTAGGTCATCTGCAGAGCCCCTTTGGTTTATCTCCATTTCTCTTATTTTATCCATTTGTGGTTTGCTGTTTCTTTTTCTGAAAATGAAGTTTGATGCTAGAAGCGATTTGTAGAAGTGCAGTTAACGCAAAGCTGACTCCTGCTTGATGAGAAATACTTCAAGGAGCAAGGATCTCGTGTTGCTTTTGCCATGAACAGCCCTTCCACACCGAGCAGGTCGGCTGGACAAAGCTACCTGAGAAGCTGTGGCTAACCCAGATGCTGCCTTTTCATCTTCTCCAGGTGAAAATCCCAGCGTGTTACTGACCTGAAGATAAAGAGCGGATGCATATGGTAAACTAGAGCTTATTAAGCTGTGGTTTGGATTGGTTAATTACTTTCTGCGCGTTAATAGAGGATCAGGGCTGCGGCTGCCGTTTTCAGAATTCAGCAGGTTCTTTGCTGCTGCTGTGGAAGTGAGTCAGTACGGTTCCTGCTTTGATTTACAAAATTGGATTTTAATCTCTTTGAAACCATTATGCTAAATCAATTTTTAACATAGCAGAGCATGGAGGTACAAAGCCCCTCTTGTTCTCTAGTTGCTAACGCTTTGGATGAGTGAGCACCGTATAAACAAGACTTAAAACGACATCTACGTGGAGGAGCTTTGCCGGTATGGAAATACGGGTTTGCTCTGTTACGACAAGGAGCTCCCGGGGCGCGGACAAAGGAAATACAGGTAAAGCTGCCTTTGCTACTGCAGCTAAGAAAGCCATCCTTCGGGAAGGCAGGAAGCGCGCGGGAGAGGTGCAGCTCCACGCTTTGACCGTACCCGCGTTCGGAGCTCCTGCTGTGGTGGGGGAGAGGACTCCATGGCGGGGAACCCAACATCCATGTGGGTTTTTGGGTTCACCACCACCTCTCCTTAGCCCAGCTCCCAGAGCTGTCACGGCATCAGATGAATCACCCCTCTGATGTTTTGGATTTCTGGCAACAGTAGCAGTTGGGCAATCGTCCAAATCCAGCAAGAGCAGCAGTAGTAATGAATGGAAGCTCGTATGATTTCATCTGGAAAGCAGGGCAGGAAGAGTTTTAAGATGACTCTGTATGCACACACGCCTGCGTTTGGCCTTTATCCTCCTCTTCCTTTCCGAAATCCGTGCCATCCTACTATCTGGCTTGTCAATCAGTCTTACTGCAGGCTGGGGAGGGGACAAAACCCTTAGGAAATACTAT
The DNA here is from genome assembly GCA_013400335.1 of Eurystomus gularis. NCBI lineage: Eukaryota > Metazoa > Chordata > Aves > Coraciiformes > Coraciidae > Eurystomus > Eurystomus gularis. The sequence goes on from VZZY01003814.1 coordinate 159,225, forward strand.
GTGTGGATCCGAGACTGCTCAAAACCTCAGTTTTGTTTTAGATCCAACTTTGTGCCTAGTGCCCGTTTTGAGATGCCCGTTGCGTGTCCTGTTTGTGATCCTCGCCCAGTAGCTTCTGCCCTAGTGAAGAAAATCTAGAATAGATCTTTTATCGGCTTTATGACTTTAATTAAAAACTTGGAGCATGAGGCTGTTCAGAAAGCTGATGCTTTTGGACAGCCGTGTTGCTGAGCCTGACCTCATCATTGTTTTTCCCCCTTTCTGGAAGATTCTGGTCTGATTTATTCACTTCTGAAGTGAAAAAGGGCTCTTTGGATATTATACTTTGTATGGATTTTGTAAAGCCCCCCTAATAAGCAAAAAGTTAACTGCAAAATGACTAGATTTCTGTAGGAAAATGAAGAGAAGATAAATTTCTTACTCCCTTAAAATCTCCTTTAGCTAAAAAAAAAACAAACCAACAAACTGTTGCAAGATTTGGGCAATTTGCTACATAATAAGTCTCATTGTCTAAAAGCTGAGGATATTAGTGAAACAATGATCCAGAAATGAAGTTGTTGTGTGATCTGTATGCGATGGGTTAAATCCATGGAAAGCCTACGTTAGCTTGAAGGCTCACGTCAGAGGTCAGCATCCAAAACTAGACTGAAGACTCAGTTTTCCCAGTGGCGAGGCTGCCAGTCTAGGTTTACGGTGTAGTACAAAGAGTGTCAAACAAGTGCCAGAGTATAAAACTGAGAATAGAGTCTTGGCTCATGGAAATGCAGCGCTTACATTTTATTTCCCAGGATGTCATTAAGGCCACAAAAATTATCCAAGGGCTGGAGCACCTCTCCTATGAAGAAAGGCTGAGAGGGTTGGGCTTGTTCAGCCTGGAGAAGAGAAGGCTCCAGGGAGACCTTTTTGGGGCATTTCAGGACTTCAAGGGGCCACTCAGAAAGATGGGGACAGGCTTTTGAGCAGAGCCTGTTGCAACAGGACAAGGGATGATGGTTTTAAACTAAAAGATGGAGATTTAGACTAGAGAGAAGGAAGAAATTGTTGATGCTGAGGGTGGTGAGAGCCTGGCCCAGGCTGCCCAGAGAGGTGGTGGCTGCCCCATCCCTGGAACCATTGCAGGTGAGGTTGGCCGGGGCTCTGAGCAACCTGCTCTAGTTGCAGATGTCCCTGCTCCCTGCAGGGGGGTTGCACTAGAAGAGCTTGAAAGGTCCCTTCCAACCCAAACCATTCTGCTATTCTATGAACTGTCAAGTAGTTCCTACAGAAAATAGTCTCTTCCATAATGTTGAACATCCTCTGCCATGGGTTTAAACCAGCTGTAGAAGACTCCTGCCTTTGGGTCTCCATGGGACAAGACCCCAGGGGTCAAAACTGTACTTCTAATGACGAGGCTGATGACAGGAGAGCTGGCTCGGACTGCTCATGTGTGGTTCAACAGTGATGTTCCCAAAATACATGACTTGCCTCCTGAAACCCTGCTGGAATGTTTTCCCTTTAGCACAGCCTTTAACTAGGTCCTGCCAATCCTTCTGTGTTTGGCTACAGATGCATTTGTGTATCTGCGTGTGGCAGTGCCGACGTAACGCGATGTACTGCGCGGCGTGGAGATGTTATCTTGGGAGAGATGCTCAGAGCAGGGTGGTCTCCAGGTCCAGCAGCTGCAGCAGCCAGGACACCTGCGAGAAAATAGCAGAAGAGTAAATTTAAGGGAGGGAGTCATCAAAAAATATGGACAGGACTGGGGCAAAGAGCCCAGGAAGGGATTTGCCATTGACAAGGGAAATTTGGGTCCAGTCAGACCAAGCTGTGGTGGTGCTGATGGCAAGAGGAGAGCGACAGCAGGTCTGCTCGATTGTCCTGTCCATGGTATCGCACCAGTGGTGCCTATTTCTGATTTAATCTTTATTTCTGATCGTTGAGCTGTTCCTGCCTCTGCCTGCTCGCTTCCTTCTGAATAGCACCATGACCGAGGTCCTGGGGGCCTTTGCTTTGTTGGAGAAGCTTGGTTCTTGTCCCCATCGTAGGCCAAAATGGCAACTTCCACTCCCTTCTGAACGACATTGGTGTAACTTGAGGGTGAGCTCATGAATTTGCTAATAATCTGTGATTATTCCATGCTAATCTTGCCGTTGTAGAGGATGGCTGGCGTTGACATTCAGCAGATGAGTTATTAATTATTTTCCTTTATACCGTCTGCCCTTCAGGCCAGATTTCTCAACACCTTTTCGTCTCCGTTTGTTAGCTGCACTGTTCGACACTGATTAGTTCTTTACGCTCTCCTTTTGTGGTTGTTAAATATCCCTCCAAAATGTCTGTTTCTTTTACTTGGGTGATGGTTTTCCCAGACGAGCCGCCGCTGCCGGGTTGTGGGATGCACGATGCTCTTTGGATGGGGCATCCCAAGCTCCGTCCCAGGGCGAGACGGGGCAAAGGGCTGCCACAAAAGCTCCGGGTGCCAGCAGACAGGAGAGAACCGCTGTAACCCTGCGGTGTTGCCGGGGCTGGAATATAAAAAATCATTTCCAATAGCTGCACTGAACTACTTTGCTATGAGCCGGGATCCCAAAATAACCACCTTTCAGTTGGTAAAATAAATTATAAAAGTCTTTCAGATCCGAATGTAATGGTTGGGCAAATTAATCCATTGTTGTATTGTTATAGTGCTCTAATCATATTTTTATATATCCCAGGAGCTGGAACTAAGAAGCATTTTGCTGTCATTGCAAACACAATAATAAGAATAGTCTTAACAAAGTGACGTGCACCGAGTTGACTTTTTGCAATACATTTCAGCGGAAATTACAGATGCTTTTTACATTTCATTATCATTAAGGTACAAATAACTTTCTTGCATTGAAAACCAAGCCTACTTTATCTGGTTTAATAATTATATTGAGGCTCATTATGGACACCTTGTTTGTAATTCTCACTTTTTCTTATTGAATTCTGAATGTGTTATTACAAAAGTATGTACTTTAACAGATGGAGTATATTATGGCAATGTTTAGTTCCAGTTGATCTTTCCTAAAGAACATGCTGAATGATCTCGGGCTAAATAGAACCAAGTCAACACCTAGCTCAGTTTTTTTTTTTAATTTTATTTTATTTTTTGCTACGTGCATTTTTCAGGCTGTTGAAGGGGAGCAGAGACCAAGAAATGCCGTTGAACTGAGCAGGGCAGCTGGGAGAGGTGGGGTGATGAAGACCTCGCGATGAGGAAGAGGTGTGGAAGCTGCATCGCAGGCAGGGGAGACTTTTCCAAGAAAATATCTTAGTTGATGTCAAGGTTGTCTCATTTGCCAGTGGGATATTGCTTTAATGGTGTTCTTTTTTCCTCTCCAGTTTACATAATGAGATCAAGCTAATTAAACCATGTCTAGCTCTGGGAAAAGATCAAAATGTGAGCTCTTTTTATTTCTTTTTATTAAAACTTTCACCCTGTAATGGAAGATTATAGGAAGTACTTTGCTGCCAGTGCATCTTGCTCATCCCCCCAAAAAGATACAGCTCCTCTTTTTTACCGACACCTCCTTGGTTTTAATTGTTTTTCTTCCAGTTGCTCATGTTTCAGGAGCTTGCAGAACCTGCATGGTTGATACGGTTGGGTAGATTAGGTGGAGGAGTAGTAATAAGTAGATGCAGTGAAGTGTTTTATACAAAAGCCAGCAACAGTAAAACCTACTGAGAAGTGTCTTTTTTCTGTGAAGTTGCGGAGCAGTCGCTTAACCCAGTTTATTCAATGCATTTCTTGTTACACGTAGCTGACCGACCATTGCCATGTAGAGACTTGGGGTTCTTCTTGGACCTGAGGACACTTCTTTACAGTCTCCCCACATCTGAAGATATTCTTTCCCATCCAATTTTGCCTTCCTCAAAAAAAAAAAAAAAAATAGGATGAGAATGGAAAGACAGTTATTTTTTATTGTGGGTTAAATGCAAGTAAGGACTCATTACTCTTCAAGTGGCAACTGCAGTTCCAGATGTTGGTACTGTTGCTAGATGACCATCACACATCTGTGGTTGCAGTCTTGTAGAGATTGTGATTCAGCACTGGCAATGCAGCTGGTAGCGTGTGCCGGGCGGCTCTTCCCGGGTCACAGGTCTGAGTTTTCCTGAGAATTTCCAGGTCTTGGGTCCCAGTCGTCCTCTGATGTCAACACCCGCGAGCGCGCGTTGGTGGCATCATCGTTGTCTTGCCGTTGACTGCAGCGATCGCAAGTCTAGCTTACGAGAGGCTTTACAGGCTGATATTAAGGCAAGGAGCTATTGCCAATATTAATATATTACTGTGTTAGATCATGCTAATTATATTTTAAGCTGAAGTGATTTCAGCAGGATCGAGAGGCAGCGAGGGCTCTCCCGTGCCTTCTCCCCCTTGCCGAGGAGGCAAGGTTCAAGTATTATTTTCTCTTCCATGGGGGAAGAACAGCTGCGTCAGGGCTGGGAAGTAAGTTTATCCTGATTGAGTTGAATTGCAGAGTGCCTTTTAGGTTGCATTCAAATCACGGCAATTTCGCTTCCCTCTGTGACAGAGCAAGGAGCTCTCCACTTTGATCGCTGATGTAGACTTGGAGAGAAGGAGCTGGGGGGGGGGAAGACAAAGGGAAGCTTTTGCTTCAGGCATGTCGTGTTTTCCCCTCCTGACAGCGTGTCAGTAGGAGCTGTGCTCTGCCAGCCCTACACACCCAGAGCCTGAGGGGGCCAGGTTGGGTCTCTGGTATAATCTTCTTGGTGCGTTGGTAGCTGTGTCATCTCCTGGCTGATAAATCGGCTCCACAGAATCATGGAATGGTTTGGGTTGGAAGGGACCTCAAAGATCGTCTAGTTCCAGCCCCCTGCCATGGCAGGGATACCTCCCACTAGACCAGGTTGCTCAAAGCTCCGTCCTACCTGGTCTTGAACACCTCCAGGGATGGAGCATCCACAACCCCCCTGGGCACGTGGAAGCAGAACTTGATGTGAAGCTAGCAGGGTTCAGCACGAGCCTCTCTTGGCCTTGAGGGGTTTTAAAACCGTTTTATATTTTGGTTTTTCTCCTGTATAAGATCTTAAAATATATTATGGTTAATGAAATCAGTGAAATTGGGAAGTGCTGCCTGTGATGGACAGATGGCCAAAAGCACTTGGAAGTACAAGCGGGTTTGTACCAGAAGGAGTGCCGGGATCTGGCTGACGGATGGCACGTGCCGTGGGCATGGACCAGTGATGCAGGAGGAGGGAGCATCCTGAGCTCCTGCCCTGCCAGGGCGATGCTGGCTTGCTCCACCTCAAGGTTCCCTTCCTGCGCTCGCCCCATTGTAATAAATTCTGTCCCCTCCTTGGTGCTCCCGAGTAAAATCACTTCTTTTACGTAAAACACTCCTTGTCAAAATTAAACATGGATGCGTGCTTTCTTTTCCCGTACTTTGTCAGCTAACCGAACACACTTAATAATGTTTTTCGCTGTATTTCAGCGGTATGAATGTACATGAAAATTACAGCAAAGGCATCATTTTTTTAACAGCTGTGTTTAGTTGAATAACAGATTTAGAAAGTGCAGACTTTAATTAATCTGTGTTTTCTGCTGGGATTTCAGCACCATCTGATTTACTTTTCATGGCTGAAAAGTGTAATTGTAGTTTTTTCCCTTTAGCTGCAAGTTTATCCTCCCAAGAAATTGATTAGGTTCTTCTTTTTCTTAAAGCAAACTCAATATCAAACTAATGGTACCTGCTACTCAGTACAGATAATGCACTCGCTTGGACTGCGGCGGGCTTGGGGGTGGAGAACAAAAATCTGTCAAATGCCAGGATTTGCTCGAAAAGCTGCTTTTTCCTCCTCCCTGCCTCGCTGTACGTATCGAGCCAGGATGCATCAGCCCCGGGGCTGGGCTGGAAGGTTTGTGGTCACTCCAAATCCTGTCCCCCGCCCTTGGGCTGGGGGGCTGTTAGTTGACTAGAAGGTAAGGATGGGTGTTACTGGAGGAACCTCTGAGCAGGAGGGATTTTCCCTGTGTTTAATGGGATTTTTGTAGTTGGAATGATGGAACAGACTCTCCCTCTCTGCGCTTGCTCTTCATCCTAAAAAAGTGTTTGTGTGAGATGGTCACCGTAGCTCTTCAGGTGTTGCTCGGCAAACCTCTGCGGGAGGTGCTGGTGGCTCACATGGTGGTGAAAGCCCAGTTGTGGGCTGGGGAACCACAATGATAAATTGCATTTTATCCTGAGCTGTTGATCACTCATTACTCCACCTGTGTAGGGATGAATGTGAGTGTTGCAAACATGCAAAGAGTTTAATGGCTCTTATTTGGGAGTTTTCTTTAAAAATCAGCCTGCCGCGGAAATGTATCCTTGTCCTCGCTCTGCTTTTGCCGTGGGCTGAGGTTCCCAAAGCTCAGATGAGGACTTGTGCCTGGAGACCAGGGTGGGATGGTCAGAGCTGCTCAGTCAAGTTGCTCTTCTCAGTGTCTGCCTGCTCTGGAGAATTTGTAGGGTCATGTCCTTATTGTGCAAACCCGTGTGTGAACCAGCCCTTTCACTGGTGGCTTTCTCAGGCAGGAAGAAGAGCTGCTTAGACCCTACGTTGATAGTAGTGTGCTTCCAGGAGTGCTTCTTCTCAGCTGGGTTAGGGGAGAGGAATGTTTTTACAAAATAAGGCATTACTGCATTCGTTGAGGAAGCCTGTGTAATTTTAGTTACTGTCAGATGTGCTTTTCCTCCATTTTTATTTTATTAGGTTGGCATGGGTTTTGATGTCTTAAGGGCTTTGTGTGCAAAGCCCCCAAGGTCTGAAGAGAAGCAGTACATTTAGATTCCGAGTGTAATCTTAGGATGGCTGCTAATCTGAATGAGATAAAAAAAAAAAAAATCTTGATGGGTTAAAAAACTTATTTTAATTAAGGTTTTTCCTTTCATCTCGCCAAAGCCCTGAATTAGCTCCTTCATTCTCCCACAAATACGAATAGTCCCTGTTGTACGTTGAGCTCCAGCAGAAGGGCCAAACCCAGATGCAGAAACGCATGTGCCCAAAATGCTGCGAGAATTAAAGCGAGGTTTGGGAAAGGACAAGAAGGTCAAACCAACCCCCAGCCTGTACGGCTGGAGAGTACTTGGATTCCTCCACAGAGTCTTCTGCTCTCCAGCTTTCTCTGTTGAAGAGTGTGGGACCGGGATATCTGCTGTGACCAGCTGGTGGAGCTTGGATGTGACACGTGCAGATTTGACACACTGTCTGCTGTTCACTAGTGGCTTCTCTGTACACTTGTGACTCTTTTTCAGTGTTCCCTTGGATGGTTTTGCTCTAATGGTTTTGCTCTGTGGGCTTTGCCTCTGGAGGGATGTGGGAGACGATGCTTGGTTGGAGCTGGACGCAGCAGGGACTTGGACCATGGTCTCCCTGGCTGGGAGATGATGCTGTGAGCAGCTCTGGGAGCCCGGGGTTTGCAAGACTTTCCTGGTGAGTTATCTGCTAAAAGTGGCATATTTCTGCACAACAATTCAGTCTTGGTAGGACAAGATGAAATGAACTCAAGCTGCACCAGGGGAGGTTTAGGTTGGACATGAGGAACAATTTCTTCCCCTTCTTTGCAAGAGTTGTGAAGCACTGTCCCAGGCTGCCCAGGGCAGTGGTGGAGTCCCCATCCCTGGAGGGGTTTCCAAGCCGTGGAGATGTGGTGCTGAGGGACATGGTTTAGTGGTGACCTGACAGTGCTGGGGGAACAGTTGGACTTGATGATCTTAAACATCTCTTCCAACCAGAACCATTCTATGATTCTATGAATTAGTGGTTCTCAACAGGAATTTTTCTAGTGGCTCTGGTCTCATGCACTTTCCTTGCCATGTGAGGTTTTTCTTCAGGCATCATTTGCTGAACGCTGGTGAGGACCCCTCTCTGGAAGGGCCCTTGGAACTGTGGGTCCCACCCATTGCAGGGCAATCCAGGGTGCAGCCGTGTCTCCGAGCACGGGCTTTCACGTTCCCTTCTCGCAGGCGCGTGAGCTCCCAGAGACCATTTGGCGAGGCTGTTGGGTGGGGTGACCCTCTTGCCGCAAAGTTCGGCATAGGCACGGTGCCAACCAGAAGCAAGGCTGACAAATCATCTGAAATCAAAGGAGCCACCTGCACACCACGGGGAGCTGCTCCCCGGGTGGTGAGCGAGCGGTGCCAGCGCTCATCCGCAAGCCTTGTTCTTCCCGGCGCGCCGGGGGGGAGCCGGCGTGGGAGGGGGTCTCTCCCTCCTTGGCCTCACCAGGCCTTCATCAGAGGTTTTCAGAAGGATGCGAGGCAAGATCGTGGCTGGACATTGCTTCATCTAGGAAAGAACCAGAGGGGAAGTTGGGAGTGATGGGGCTGTGCTGGAGCATCTTTGGAGATGCCGATGCTGCGGCGGAGGAGAGGGGACAGCCTCGCCGAGCTTTCACCGTGTGAAATTCCCTCTCTGAGTGGGGAGCGCTCCTTCGGCTGCGTAAACCCGTGGGCTTGCATTGCCAACAAATAGCCGGGGAGGAAAATTAGGTCTTTTAAAGAGCGTTTTTATCCTCTGCTGGTTGGTAAGAACGGCCCCGGCGAGCGGGAGGGAGGGAGGGAGGCAGAGGGATGGCGTGATATGCAGATGCCTGTGTCACATGCACACGCACCGGCTGCTCTCCTCCGTGTGTTTTCACCCAGCTCGGAGGCTGGCAGCTCGCGGTTCTTACTTCAGAGGGCAGATAGTCTTTATTTTGGAGAGAGAGCGAGCGAACGTGAGATGCGCGTGCGTGGAGTTGCTTGTTTTTGTATGGCTAAGGAAGACATATTAAGTCGTAACCCCCCCTGGCAGCCCCTCGCCGCCCCACGCCTGTCACCCCAGAAGGATCTAGCCCAATGTAGCCAATTTTTGGTCCCGTCAGCCTTGATAGGATCTGTTTTAAACAGCTGGCAAGGGAAATTCACTCTCTTGCCATTCTTCTGAGGGTGTAGTAGGGAATTCAGAGGAGTCTCTGCCCTCTCCTCCATGTGCTGGTCTCCAAACCACGAGCAAAGCACTGGGAAAGGAAACTCGGGGCTTGCAAAGCTGGGCCAAAAAAGGGGGATTTTTATAGCACACAAATGTTACCTGTAGCTATTTATACACCCTTCTCCAAGGCTATTTATACCCTCTCCCTGCTTTCGTGCTGCTGGCTGGAGAATATTCTTATATTAGATGTTTTCAGCGGCACGGGGATGTTCTCCAGCCATCGCCCGATGCAGGACCGTGCGTTCCCAGTGCCGTGCATGGAAGAAGAGGGCGATTCATGGACTGCGACCTCCATGTTGCTTTTCATTTTAGTGTAAAACGAGAAGCTGCCATTGGAACGTGTTCTTTTTCACGCTCCTGTAACCAGCGGAGACCGCAGTGGTGAGGGAAGGGGTGAGGCTGAAGCACTGGAGCCCTCCTCTAATTGGGATGGTTAAAGCAGTTTGTCACTCGGGTGCCTGACAAGCAGTGCGACGGTACCTTTGTCTCTGCTTAGGAGAGACGGTGGCGATCACAGGGTGGATTTCTTTTGCTACTGTCAGAGGCTGCGTTTAGCGGCCGTTGTTAACGGGCAGCATCCCTGTCCAGGATGGAGATGACCCCTGGGACGTGGCTGCTGGCCGGCACACCGCTGCCGTGCTCCTTTGGAACGTGACAGCGAGAGGGCTCTTCTTCCCTGCTACCCAACTGGAGGTGATGCTCTTTCATTTCCAGATGTCCTGCTTCCATCATAGCAGTGTCACGGCGATGAAAGCCAGGTTTGCATCTCAGATGCCAGTCCTTGCAATGAAGGAGAGAAGGGGATGAATATGCCTGATTGTAATAGCATTAATAAGAGCAATCAGTTTGTTAGCCAAAGGAGGTTGCATCAAGGGTCAGGAGTAAGTTTTTTTCCCCCCGTCCCCAGCGTTCTGCAGTTGCTCAGGAGCAGCGTGCAGTGATTTTATTGTTTCCAGGAGCGCTGGACCCAGCCACCCTGCTGGAGGTAGCATGCTTGGCTTGCTGCACCATTGATCCAGCCTACTAGAGCAAATTCTTTATTCCTCTTAAATGTGGGCCTGCACTTAGAAAGCAAACAATCTTTGAACGTTTCTGAGGCTGCAAGCAGCAAAACTAGTGGCTTTTGTTATCAGGGATGCTGCCTTTGTTGGCCACTCTGAGAATAACAGGAATCCAAGGGAATGTGCTGTCCAACAAAAAGGGTTTGAGAAAGGTGTTTTTTAAATGAAGGGAAGAAGGGAAAGGATTGGAGCTTCCTGTGCACAGGGTAAATCAGGGCTGGGTCCTCCAAGGTTGCTGTCGTGACTGGGTTTGGAAGCTGAACGTGGGTTTCCCTGTTTCACACCATAAGAGTTTCCAGTTCGGTCTCTCCTGGCCAGCATCAGCGTGCTGAGTTTGTCACCTACCTACCGCACGGCCCGTTCGCAGTCATGGATATTTGCTTCTGACAGATAAACAAAAATAACTGCATTGCCTTTCCAAACAACATCGTGTCCCATTAAAATATCAGCATCACCGCGTATGAGATTGGTTTTGTTTTTAGAAATGCTGAAGTAATGAGTTTTTGCGCGAGGCTTTTCCCCGGAGGAGTCTCCGGGAGCGCAGAGCATGTTTCAGCTCGGGCTCTCGCCTTGGATTTTTGTCTCCCTGCCTTTGTGGTCTCTTTTTTGACTACCCTTTATTTAGAAGGTGTCTTGGCGATCCCGTGTCCGACACGGTGGGTCATTACGACGCCTCTGCGGTGCAGAGGGAGACGTGCTCCCGGGTGGCTCTGGAGAAGGACGTGGCAGCGTGGATGGGACAGCTTTGAAGGCACTCTTCAAGCAGCATGGAATTGGGCAATAACCCTTGCTCCGAGACCATGCTTGGAGTCATCCACCTCCTGAAATTTCATCCAGCTGCTGAAAACGGTCATAACAACGCTACACCGTCACGATTTAGAGCTGGACTTCTCCAAAGTTGCCTGCCAGTCGTCTGTGCCCTGGGCTCTTGCTCCCCGTGCCCACCAAGGCAGAGCCATCGGATGCTGCCCCTTGATGTCTGTCAAGCCTCCGCTTTCCCCTTTCCCTTACTATTGTAGCTGTCCCTTTGGCAACGACTACAATGAGAAGACGGCTTCCTTATCGTTATTTCTTTGCAGAGAGCGCCTTCCGACTCCTCCTGAACCCGCGAATGGATTTCTCAACCTCCAGCCATCCAAGGTGTAAATGAGATAGGAGAGGGGGCTTTGCATGAATCCCGTCTGCCTGCCAGCAGCCCGCTGCCTGCCTGCTTAGTTCTGCTTTTTTTTTTTCTTCCGTAGCATGGATTCTCATCTTTATTTTCATAAATGCCCACCAAATCCGCTGCTAATTGTCGCCAGCGCCGAGCCGGTGCCGTTGTTGGCGTTGGGAGGTGCAGCCGTTGTGCGGCACGAGGGGCAGGGACCCCCAAATTCCGAACAATCATGATGTACTGTGCAGCTTGGGCAAAGTGCATTTGTTGCCTTGGAAACAAATAGCAGCAGTGAACAACTAAATGAAATTTATGGAATCAACTTCAATAAATCTTGATGATAAACGTGCAAAAACATCCCCAATTTGAGGAAGATCTACAGTATGCAGATGTGAAGGATGATAGTAAGTTATATAACTGCTTCGGCTACGCTTTTTTGGACTGCCACAGTCACGTTCCTATAATATGGGCTTTTTTGTTGTTGTTTCTCAGGAAGCTGTCTGTTTCTTTTCATAGATACGGCATTTAATTTTAATTTCCAGAGTATCTTTTCGTTTAATTGGCATGCTGGATGATTACAGTGTGTTGTTTTGTCTTTTGCAAATCCTGATTCATATCTTAACTCTGGATAAAAATAAAATTGAGAGCTGTGGCAATCGAAGGGGGCACAGAGCGCCGTGCCGCACGCCTCCCAAGAAGGGTGCAAGATGTCACAAATTAATTAAAGCGTCCGTGTAGGACATCTCCCTCATTCCTTCCGTGAGCCTTTGTGTTTTACCGGTCGGGGACGGGTTACTGGTTTTGTAGTTCCAGTACAGCCCCGCAGCAGATTTTTCTCTCGTATGGAAAGGTTTCTGTGTTTACCTGCACTGAGGGACAAGGGGAAGGTTTTTTTTGTATTGCTGCAAGTGATATTTTCCAAAATTGGTATTTTTTGTGTCTGGCTTGACCTGGGGATCGATAAGGGTTCAGGAGTATCCGTGGACTTGTCTGGAGACTATGTTGTAAACCTTTAACACAGCCCTTAATGCAATTTGATGTTTTTCCATTAGTTCCCTTCCCTCTTCTTGTTACAGAGTCTTATTTTCATGATTTTCTGCCGGGTTGGGAAGCACGGGGGATCTTTGTTTCTTCCTTTCGTGGGGTGTTGGGCCCCAGCTTTGCACTTCGGCTGCAGTCAAGTGGGTGGCAGCTGGCGGGGAGTTGCACGGAGCAATATTGGGTCAGTGAACGGGGAGGTCCCATGGCTGGGACCTAACCCAGCCTGGTCTGGTGGGCAGGGGTATGGACATGGTCATCTTTAGGAAACTGCCTCCCTGTATCTTAAGCCAGTTTCTCAGCAGATGCATCTTTTTCCCACTGATTTTGGTTGTGGTGAATGTTGAAGGTCTGATTTTGGTTGTGGTGAATATTGAAGGTGTACCAGGTGGACTGGTCATGTCATAGAATCATCAAATAGTTTGGGTTGGAAGGGACCTTAAAGATCATCTAGTTCTTTGACCCTCCCTCTTCCTTCTCTTCTAATGTTTTCATCTTCTTGGCCTACTCCTGGAATCATTTCAGCAAATAAAGACTTCACCTTAGCACTGTCCTCGGACTATCAGCAAGTCAAAAAAAGCAAGTTGTAGTGCAGGCTCCTGCTCCTGCCTCGGCGCGTGGTTTGCAGCCCGTGTTTCAGATGCACCATTTTTATTTTTCTCCTTGGATCTGCCCAGCTTCAGAGCCAAGCCCTTAAGTTGCTAAGTACCTTCCAGCCCACAAAGTCAGCGCTTCGCCATGTCAGCCGTAATATGTTGTACGGATTTAGAGAATCCCTCTGCATGTCAAGTGTCTCACCTGCAAATCATCCCAGGTCTGCGCCGGTACCGGAGTTTGCGAAGCGGCTCCGCAGAACCCAGCGCTTACACAGAGGTCATCACCATGTGTTTGAATTTATTTTCATGCTAGACGTACTCATAACCTTGGCTGGGATCAACACTGAAGTTTCCCTCAGCTTCAGGCTGGAAACCTGAAGGGCTTCCTCCAGAACCCCCGTGCACGTGCGATGGTTTCCAAGCCGCGCTCCGGTGTTTACGGAGCGCTGCAGCTCTTCCCATTACCACACAACTCTGTAAGACAGCTTCAACTCCATTAGGAGCTAAATTTAGTGACTCGCTAACTTCTTTTTGATATGTTTTTATAATTTCATTGTATTATGACACTTGGTTTTAAATTTGCATGAGTAAATGAGCCTCTCACTAAGTCAGGTAAGAAGATTTTTCACTTATCTACCATGAAATAAGACGTTAAAAAAATAGCGAGAGTAGAAAGTAATGTATCCTTGGCATATTTAGTTTACATTTTTTTCAACTGTGCTGACTGAACAGTTCTATTAATGATACAGTAAAGCTGTTTGTACCGCTTTAACAGGCTAAATAATTTCACATTCATTATGAAGACGTTCTGTAATTAATTTAGTGTTTGGTAGGGGAACTGTATTTTTGGAAAATAGAAATTTACTTTTAATTACTTTCACGATCCTTCTCGTAAGATGCAGCGAGCGAAAACTGGCCTTTTTTGGTTCACCTCAGAATAGTGAAGTCCATGGACATGATTAACTCTAGCAAACACGTTCACTGATATTTCCTTAGCTTGTTTAATAAGCTTCCTGCAGGATTGCTTAAAAATACCCATTGGTCAGTGAAGCTCCTGCATTTGGTTGAAGATCAGACCACACGCCTTCATCCCTGCTGTCACAGGGAGTTCCACCAGCTTCTCTTTCGCTAGCGTGGATATCATGGTCTTTTTTTTTTTTGGAGTATATCTGAACTTTTATTCAGGATAACCTTGGCAAGACCTGAGCAACTTGGAGATGTGCACTTCACAGGTATTTTTGCCTTCTTCTTTCCTACCTGAGAAGAGGAGAGAGACCAGCCAAGCCCTGGGGGATGTATTTGGGGAGAGACCGGTGTGGTGGTGGGACAAGAGCATCCCGTTATTTCGGATGGGTGATGAGCAGCAAGGTGGTGGCACCGATGCTCATTCGGTCCTGGCCTGGGCTCTGGTGATGAGCTCACGTGGAGGTGAGAGTCCCTCTGTTCATTACTGGCCTTTTGGTTCTCCCCGTCTCTCTTGACGTCACTGGTTTTAATCTGTTTGTGTTATTGATTTTGTTTTTTTTTCTTTCCTCCCCCCCCCCTCCCCGTTCGTTTCATTAATAGTGACAGATGCTTTTAATTAAAAAGAAAAGACAAAACAAAATCCCGAGTAAACCGAAAAGAGAATATTCTAATTTGGCGTGACATTATGAGGCAGAATGGCTCCTGGCATGCAAGGTACGGAAAAGGTCATCTTCCACGGCTACAGCCTTTTGCAACGGTGGAATTAAGTTCAAACTCAGGCTGGTTTTGAAGTCTTAAGTCTCTCTGGGGATTCCTTTCATAACATCTTCGAACTGGATAACACTACAGTAAATGAAATACACTGCACTGGATTAAAGGGTTATTTCCCCTGTGTGTCAAGCTGACACAGAATACCAAACCTCAGGTTGCCTCCGAGTTGTCTCTATCTGCTGATACCCTCTCTGCTTTACATAACAGCTCTCGGAGTTGTTTGCTGGGAAGTTTGGCGCTTATTTATTCGCCTTGGCCGCTCGGTGAACGCGCAACAATTTCCTTGCAGCGAGGAAGCGAAAGAAAAGCAGCTAAATAGGAAGAAATTTAATGGGCTTAAAAACCTGAAGGAAGCAATGCAGGGAAGAGCGGAGCTGCCCCTTCAGGTCTATTATGCTGCTCTATAATTTATACTGAAATACAAAGTATAGAGCTCTCTGCATTGCCACTCGTGTGATTCGCAGCGCAGAGCTTGCAGTAACGACAGGGTATGATACACGCTCCCGCGCTCTTATCTGACTGTACCAACGGTGAAAATTTGTTAAGGATCATTTGCAATGTGCTTCGTTATAGAACAAATGTTCATTTTGACTTTGAACTTGGTGTCTGCTGCAGCTTGTGCAGATTGCGTTTAGCACCGGGCAACCGAACCGCTGCCATCTGCACCGTGCCGGGGACCACCGTGGCTGAGCTCCAGAGCACGTCCTTCCCTCTCCGCGCTGGGGAGAAGGTCCATGGCTTTCAGTGTGGGATCATCAGCTCCTCCAGCTCCATCCTGCACCTCGTGCTCGGGGTGAGGCGGTGGGGTGGTGGGTCAGCCCTGGGGAAGGCACCATCCCCAAGCTCGGGCATTGAACCCACTGTGAAACTCCAGAAATTGTCTCGGGTCTTCCTTTCTCCTGCCCAAACAGTGATTAAAGACCACTCTGAAATTACGGGGAGCCTCTAAAATGCTAGCTGTGCGATATTTTTTTCTGGCAATGGAAAAGGAGAGAACTGTTTCTTCTCCGCCCATGGCTCTTCCCATTTTATTTTGCCCAAGGTGGCCCAAGGCTGGCTGGGTGATGTGGAACACTGGAGCTGGCTTGTAAAGCACCTACGAGATGGGGAGGGACTTTTTACAGAGGCCTGTAGTGATAGGGCGAGGGGTGATGGGTTCAAACTGGAAGAGGGGAGATGTAGATTGGAAATTAGGAGGAATTCTTCACTCTGAGGGTGGTGAGACACTGGCACAGGTTGCCCAGGGAGGTTGTGGATGCTCTATCCCTGAAGGTGTTCAAGGCCAGGTTGGATGGGGCTTTGAGCAACCTGGTCTAGTGGGAGGTGTCCCTGCCATGGCAGGGGGGTTGGAACTAGATGGTCTTTGAGGTCCCTTCCAACCCAAACCATTCTAGGATTCTGTATGATTCTATGTAAGACAAAAGGTGTCCTCCATATTCTTGATACGTTTGGGTTTGGAAAAAATACTGTGCTCCGTATGTCAGTGTGTGCCTCTGGTTCCTGTTCTCTGTATCGAATCTGTCTTAGAATCAGAATTGTTTAAGCTGGAAGAGACCTTTAAGATAATCTAGTCCAGCCATTCAATCATCTGCCTCTGTGGCTCAGCACCCTTCCACACAGTGGTTTTCTCTGGATGTGTTTATGGATACCACTAGAAAAACCACCACCAACTGCTGCTCCTCTCAACTAATCCCCCAGACCCTCTCCTGACAGCTTGGGGGGTCAGTGGGGGCTGCTGCCCATGCCGCCTGCTCTCCACGAGGACAGGGAGAGGCTGTGGTTCCTCTCCCCATCATTAAATTAATTAAAAGTTGCAAACATGGTTTGTATCCATTAGCTTTTGAGATAAGGTGCAGTCCAGGCAGGATTTGCACGCTGACGTTGGGTTCCATGGAAGTTGTTCCAGCTGGCCGGGCTTTCTTCTGGTGTGCTCCTCGAGGAGGTGTCTCTACAGGCATCAGGTTCCTCTGTTTCCAAGTGTTATTCACATATAAACACCCACACACATTAAAAACGTGGGAAATGATAGTTTCGGGTTTCTGCTGTCCATGAGTGATTCAAATCAATGACATTTTTAGAATTACCTCTTAATGAACAAGCTGAGAGGAGAAGCAAGGGCAGGGGCTTTGCATGTGTGGCTTTATGGGTTGGTCGGAGGTCCTCGCATGCTCCGCAGCCGCTGAGTCGGTCCGTGCCTTTCCAGGAGGGCTGAAATCTCTGTGGCAAAGCTGAGGCGTATTGAAAAGATGCTCAGAGCTTTAGCACTTCCTCCAGATTATTTCTTCAAGTATTTAAAAATATATTTTATAACGCTAAAATAAATGTTAATGAGTCTGCACTGCTTACGGCTAACAATAGTATTTCTATTTAAATCCCGCAGCCCAGCAGGGCGTTGGGCGGTGGGGGAGCCGGATGAGGAGACCTGGCTTCTTGTTTCTGCCATGGTCCTTGATGTCTTGAGCAGTTTTATTCTCTTGTGCTTCACTTTCCCCATTCCGCTAAATAGCGATGAAAAGCTTCCTCGCTTTGTTAAAGCGCCGAGGATTTATCAAAGGCCACTGGGCAAGTGTTAAATACTGAGCTGGTTATAAAAAGTGTTATTTAGTGTTTCGTTTATACCTCTCCAATGTCCGCGTGGATTTTTATATACCACTTGTGGTGACCTTTGTGCTTTTCCAACCAAATAAGGACAGTCTCCTTGACTCAGGGTTTGGGGTTTTTTTTTTCCCCACTAGCAGATGTGGCATCTTCTAATTTTGTAAATATGCTTTTTTTGGGGGTGGTTTTAGTGTTCGGGCTGGGGCTCACAGTGCTGGAGATGCCAGTTGCATACAGAAGACGGGAGAGTTGTCAGGAGAAAAATAATAGCGTGGAAATCCGTCCCTTCTCCTCTTTGTGCTCGTTTGCAGTTACTTAGAATGAAATTATATTTTAAGGAGCTCAACCTGCCGTGTTAAATGGTCAGTGATTTGGGGAGGGAGCCCGGGGTGCTTCACCTGAGGAGTCAGAAGAGTCTGCAGGGGAACGGGGCACGGAGCGGGGACAGGAGGAGATGGGATGGCAGGAATTCAACCTTGGCGTGGTGTCAAAGGCACCGAGCCCTTCTCCGAGCAGCTGCGCGCCCCGCGACTGCGGGAAGCCAAATGGTTTGTTTGTGTGTTTACATGGATGTGTGGGTCTGTGGAGGGGAAAACCACTTAGCAGAAATCCTGCTATTAAAGCAGATGGTGGGAGATTCATCTGGTTTTTCGGGGGGGAAAACGTGCTGGTGACCAAATTATTAATTCCTTCCTGTGCTAAGGAGTCCTTCCATCCTCACAGGGTTTGGGGGAATTGTGTTTCCCGCAACTCCCGGCTCCTCCTTTGCTTGCTCAGAAGCGGATCAGCTGATGGAGTATTTTGAGAAGCAGAATTGTTTGTGGGCTTTTGTCGCTGCGGTTTCGCTGCCCGTGCTCCTGCCAGGCTGTCTTCTGCTCCAGCCCTTCCCGGGTGCTCCCGTGTGGTCTGGACCCGTTGGGGTTCCACAGGCAGCCCAGTTTGGGCACCTGTCTCATGGCAAACCGGTGGGACCCCCTTCGCTGCTGTTCCAACGCTGGTTGTTATGCTAGATTTATTTATTTTTTTTTTCCCTTCCATTTTAGAAATTGCTCTTTTTTTTCCCCCCTGCCGTATCGCTGACAGCTGCGTTCTCCTTGACACTTGTGATATTTGTATGTGTGCATGAAAGCAGTAGGAAGCATTTATGTAGGTGTCACTAATTTAATTTAATTTAATCTGCTACGTATGTATAGAGAGGACTGTTCTGCGCTAAAGTGCTTCTCTTTATTTTACAGTCTCCACCGTCATCAAATACAACTCCTTTCATTCTCCTCTTCCATTCACCTACCCAAAGACCAAATCTGGAAATAGTAACCAAAAGAGAAGCCCACGTCACACACAAAGCAGGGAAAGGTTGAAGTAATTTAAGGGTAAGTCATTTTTTTCTTTCTTTCACCCTTTTTCTAACTCGAAGCTTCATGTGTAAAGCTACAATAGTAAGCGCGAGGCTGCGTAAAGAAGCTGTTAAGCGTATACACAGCTGCTTTATGTGCAAAGTGGGAAAACTGACTGAAACGCTGATTTGGTGGTGAAAGAAAGGTACAGCAGCACCTCAGGGAGGTGCAGGAGTGCCCGGAAGGGCAGCGAGATTTGAACGTTGGCGCCGTTTCTTCTCGCCCTGGTTCGATCTGTGCTCCTGCCTGGGTGAAAACGGTGGTTCCACGAGGCTGTGGGCTTTGGATGCTCTGTGAGAGCTTTCCAGTAGACAAGGAGCTGGGAATTCAACACCTCCTGCTCTTGAAGAGCTCTTTTGTCATTTCCTGCTCTTTTTTTTTTTTTTACCACTGAAAACATTACTCAGCTGTGGTAGCGAGCTGCGGTTGATCTGTTTGCGTGGTGCGGGATGTTTGGGCTTGCTCTTGCTTTCTGCAATCCCCTTGGTTTTGTGGGCTCTGAGCTTTTCCTGGAGAGCATCCTGGTGCCTGCGCCTGGATTTTCCGAAGGAAGGCGTTGATGCGGGCTGGAGGAGGGACGAACCCAAACGGCAGAGCGAGGAGGGCCTCTCGCTGCAAATGTTTGCCTTGAGGCTTTGCTTTTGCTGCGAGGGTGGCAGATAAGATAGGAGGAGATATAAAATCAGCTTTCGTGAAAGTCAGAACCCTGGCTGAAGCGTTGGTAATCTCCAAATGTTAGGGAACGCGTTTTCCCACCCTAGTCCCAGATCCGTGCCCGCATGGACTGCATTTCCACACGTGTTCTTTCGTAGATGGGTGGGATACGCGTTCGCTTACATTTCAGAACTTAGCTTTAAACATCTGGGTTTTCTGGTTTATCGCTGCTTTTTTTTTTTTACCCCTGCAATGTTTGTTCATGCAAAATTCATATCTGGGAAGGGCGTCTTAAATCCCTGCTTCTGAGTCAAAAAGGGAAAGTATGGAAGTGAAAAGAGAGATTGTATCATTTAAGAAATATGATTCATGAATTAATCCTCGTCTGCTACACCATCTGTGGCGTGTGTTTCAATACAAAAATCCTGGTTTTATATCTCTTTAAAAAGCTTTCTTCGTGCTGGCTGCCTGAGTTTTCTGCAACACTAATGGGGAATTAGCTTTTTTATTTTTTTTTAAGGAGTGGTGGTTTTTATTCCGAGCCTGGGCAGGGGCCCCAGCCTGTGTCCAAGCCAGAGGTCGTTGAGGCAAATGCAGAGTCCCATTTTCTGGGGGGGTTCCAGCTCTCTGGGTAACGCCGTGAGCCTGACTTTGCAGGTAGAGCCCATGGGTGACTGGTTTTGCCCTGGAAGCGTGGCTGGGTCTCCCATCGCCGTGGCAGGGATGGGCTGGAGTTGCAGGAAACCATCTAGATCATTCTGCAGAGGAGTGAAAAATAAGTGGTTGTTTCTAAAAGTGGACTGGCAGGATATTTTGTACATGGTGCTCCAGAAAATAAAAGATTGAGATAGTGCCCATCCTCCATTTCCTAGTAATGTTTTAATAAACTCTTTGTAGATAGGGAGGAAGGGGGGTTGCCCATCATTACCCCAAAGAGGAGCTGCTACGCTTTATGGCTTCATGACAAACAGGGAATGAAGGGGCACTGGTGATTTTTGGGCTGACTGGAAAATGGCCTCCTTTTTCTACCTTGATTCCTTGAATTGTTCTCCAGCTTTTTACAAGGTACAACTTTCCTTTTCAAACATTTCTCAGGTTTCTATTCCTGAAGCAGTACCCCTGGTTTGCTGCTGGAGTCAGACCTGACGTGTGCGAGCCTTTGTCCTCCTTCACAGACAAGGTTCCCAAGCAGGACAGCGTTTCGGCACGTACATCCATCATTGATCCCTTTCCTGGATCTATCCCTTTCCTGGACCGGGGCATCTTGCTGCCTGGGATTGCCCCATCAGTTTTCTCCTCCAATTCACATGGGACACCAGTAAAAGCTTGAGTGTTATTTCTCCTTGTTCCAAAGGAGGATCCCGAGGTGCTGGAGATGTTGGGTGGCCATCACCCTTGCCACGGCTCATGGTGACCTCAGCCTGTGGCACGGGGATGCACCTACGTGGCTCCAGCCTCTTCCCAGTGCCAGCGTCACTAATGTACTGTAAGTACAGCTCCGGTGAGCTCCCAGGCACTGATAACACTGATGGATGGAGGTTATCCAGGAACTCAGTACCGATGGTGAAATATTGCAGGTTTATTGCCTTTCCATTCATTTTGTTTTCACGCCTTTCTGCCTTCCTGACTCATTGCCGCTCGGCCTCTGCTTGCAATTTCTATTTGCTGCGGTAACACCCACTGGACAAGGCGAGAGCGTTGCAGAGCACTGGTGCTTGCAACGGCTTTTGGAGCTTTTTTATTTTGTTTTAATTGAGGATCTAAAGCCAGGCCTGGTGACAGAAAGGAAAGCATTAGCGATGGCTTTTGTCGGAAGCATAAAGTATTAAAATGAAGGGGGAGCAGGAGAAATGCCTCTTGGGTTGTGCGTGGCTGGCTGGCGTGAGGAGTTGGGCTGAAAAGCTGCTGCCATCCCCGTGTCCAACGTAGGCTCTGTCCCCAGGTTCCAAGCCCACTTAGGTTCTTGCATGGACCCCAAGAAATGTTTTCTCCTCCCTTATCACAAATCCCCTTCTGCCCACTCTTCGGGGAGCCCTTGGACGTGCGGGTGCTTCACAACGTGAAAAGTGAACTCCACGAGCACCGAGTCCCCCGACGCTACCGTAGATAAAGGAAAATAATGTCGGCAGTGGTTCAGCAAATGTTTAACCCAAACTGGAATTAGTCTGAGTTAACATCTGCATGGAGAATACTCGTGGGAATCGGACCAGCATCGGCCCCCAGCTTTCTGTCCACCTCACACCTTGTCTTTCACAGCTTTTGTAGTAACTCGGGCTAGTTTCTTGTAAGTTTGTACAATATTTTGCAATTTTTAATATTCCTTAGTTGCTTCAGTTATTTATTTTTTTTTATATCTGGGTTTCTAAGCTTGTTTGCCATTCTTAGTCTGCTCTGTGCTATAGGCTGGGAAGCAGAGATTGTCTCCTGGGGTTTGTTCTGCAAACCTCCACCTCTGTTGGGTGGGTGCCGCTCACTCCTGTGACGGCTGCTGCTGGCTGCTGCATCCGTGATCACGTTGCCTCCATAAAATGAGGGTGTGGACTTGGTACCTTGAGAAGGTCCTATGCTTACTTACATGGGCAGTGGTAGCATTTTGCAAACAACTTTCAGACCTCACAGAAGCTCTGCAGAGAAAAAAAAATTACAAACAACGAAACAGACAATCATAGAACAGAATCGTACAGTGTTCTGGGTGGGAAGGGACCTTTAAAGCTCATCTCATCCGAGCCCCTGCAGGGAGCAGGGACATCTGCAACTAGAGCAGGTTGCTCAGAGCCCCGGCCAACCTCACCTGCAATGGTTCCAGGCATGGGGCAGCCACCACCTCTCTGGGCAGCCTGCGCCAGGCTCTCACCACCCTCAGCATCAACAATTTCTTCCTTCTCTCTAGTCTCAATCTCCATCTTTTAGTTTAAAACCATCACCCCTTGTCCTGTCCCAACAGGCCCTGCTCAAATGTCTCTCCCCATCTTTCTTACAAGACCCATTTCTATATAGAAAGGCCACCAGAAGGTCTCCCTGGAGCCTTCTCTTCTCCAGGCTGGACAAGCCCACCTCTCCCAGCCTGGCCTCCCAGCAGAGGGCTTCCAGCCCTCCCATCGTTGCTGGGGCCTCCTGTGGCCCCGCTCCACCAGGTCCATGTCTCTGCTGTGCTGAGGACTCCAGAGCTGCCCCAGCACTGCAGGGGGGTCTCCCAGAGCGCAGCAGAGGGGCAGGATCCCCTCCCTGCCCTGCTGCCCACAAGCAGTAAAACAAACAAATTCTACCCAAAACGGGCAAAGAAAGGCAGCCCAAGCATTTTCACATATTGCATTAGCCACAATTTTTACTTTTTATTTTAAG
Source organism: Eurystomus gularis (assembly GCA_013400335.1). NCBI lineage: Eukaryota > Metazoa > Chordata > Aves > Coraciiformes > Coraciidae > Eurystomus > Eurystomus gularis. Next base: position 181,771 of record VZZY01003814.1, read on the forward strand.
CTCTGCTTAAAATTCAGCAGCTTTTCTTTAAAGAAGAAGAAGACCCAACAAACCACAAAATGCTGATGCTCAGCGTAGACCCTTACTTCCACCTCGGTGAACGAGGGGCTTGGTGGTTCCCCCCCAGGCTTCTCCTCCCTCCCTCGGCGAGGTCCTCGCCATCGGCGCGGGTCCCCGCTCCTCGGTGGCTGTGGCTGGGGGGGTGACGATGCTCGGCGGCAGCGGACACATGACAGCATCTGCTTTCTTGCGGGAAGCCAGTGAGGAGATGAGAAGCATCGATTCACCATCTATTTGTTAGGACCCCGGTGAAACAGCTGCTTGTTTCTCATAAACAATTATGCCAAGACGGAAATTGGCTTGTGTCTGTACGTACTTTTTGGATGGTGAAAATTAAGCAGTAATAGCTGGAAAAATAATATGGGCTATGAGATAATAGATGCCTAAGGGATAAAATTAAACAGTACGTTACAACGAAGGAAGAGTTTTGGCAATACATAGTTTGCCTTTGACTTCTTTTTGTTTGCCAACTGATGTTGTTTAGGAGAGGTTGTCCTGGGATGTGTTTTCCAAACAGACGTAGGAAAATAATGAAGGTTTCTTTATTCTTTAATTCTTCCCGAGAAGGATGGTGCCGAGGCCGGGGTGCAGCTCACACGGCTGGCGTGTTGGCTGTGATGGAGACACGGGCACCAGGGCTTGCTTTGAGGAACACTGCTGGTGCAGGAGGGTTTTTAAAAGAAAACAGCAAGGTTTACTGAACGGAGTGGGAATGAGAGATGTTTCAAGTGCCGTAGGGAGCCCAAGAACCCAGGAAGGGGAGGTGGCATGGGTCTGGGCAGAGTTTGGTCACAATCCGCATGTGTGCTGGTGTTGCTGCTTGGCTGGCTGTGGTCTGCTGCAGGAGCCCTTCTCCAGTATCACAACGACCGTGGGATTTGGTTTTGTTCTGCCATCCTTCTGCTACGTGCTTCTCTATAACTGCTCTGCAAGGACCTTGCTACAGGGGTGGTTTGGGAATGCTGTCTTCTCCATTTCAGGTGGCTCGTACCACCATCTCCTTCGATTTCTTGGCAGTGCTGGATTAACAGTTGGACTCAATCATCTTAAAGGTCTTTTCCAACCCAAACAATTCTATGACTTGTGCATAGGGGGTATGCAGGCTCAGGCCAGGCAAACACCTTGCTTGCCTCCTGGTGCTGATGGCAAATATCTCCATGAGTCACCAGGGCTGCCTGGGCACCGTCACGGGCAAAACTTGGTTCCTCTTTTCTAGGTGGGAAATATAAGCCCAGTTCAGAGCTGCAAGCCCCTAATCCCACCTTCCCAAGGATGGACCTGGGTGCAGCAGGTTGAGATATAAGGTCTTTGGCCCAGGCTTTTAATTTCCCAAACCTTGGGAAAGCCTCACCACCACCTAGGAGAATTTCCTGGGGGCATACAGGGCTCAGGGGACTGTCCGGCGGTTCCAGGTTCCCCGCCATCCCCATTAGCTGAAGTGGGACTCGGGGGTGCTCAGCACCTCTGCAGATCAGGCCAAGCTGTCTAGTGCATTGAAAATGAAATCATTAAGTCGCTGTTGCATTAAGACTGGTTTTATTCATGGAGTGTAATGTGATTCATTTGCCCTTTTGCTCTCATGTTGAGAAGGCAGTCATCTAGTATGCATCACTGGCTGCAGGGAGAGCTGTATTTTTTTGTAATTTTTTTTTTTGGCTGTGAGGGAGCAGACATTTTCATCAAGGGGAGAGCGGCCACAGAGTTGAGACTTGTCAGTTTTCTCGGTGCTCTCGGCGGCCACCACCCACCCCGCTCTCCCAGCCCTGTTAGCGGGAGCATTTTGCTCATCTCACCTCCTCTAAGCATCACAGGAACAATCCTTTTTTTCCCCGCTCCATCCTCCCCAGTGCTAGGGCAGCACTGGAGCATTGCAGGTGCCTTGTGAGAGCCGCCGCACCTCGTCCAGGGCCTGGGCTGGAGCTTTGAGGGACGTGCTGGTGCTGGGGCGTGTTGCCAAGCTCTGGGGGCAACAGCATCCTTTGGTGTCCCAGTGACACCCTGTCCCCGTCAGCCCCTTGCAGAGGGGTGCATAAAGCCCTTCACCAGGGAATTATGGGTGCCTCAGTACCCACGACATGGGTTGTGGGATCTGGCCAGGCTGGATCCATGAGCTGAAGATAATGATACGAGGTTCAACAAGGCCAAGTGTTGGGTCCTGCACTTGGGTCACAACAACCCTCTGCAATGCTCCAGCCTTGGGGAAGAGTGGCTGGAACATGCCCAGCAGGAAAGGACCTGGGGGTGCTGGTGACAGTCAGCCGAGTGTGAGCTAGCGAGTGCCCAGGTGGCCAAGAAGGCCACCAGCATCCTGTTTGTATCAGCACTAGTGTGGCCAGCAGGACCAGGGCAGGGATTGTTCTTCTGGAAAGGGCACTGGGGAGGCCACAACTTGAATCCTGGGGTTGCTTTTGGGCCCTTCACTCCAAGAAGGACATTGAGGGGCTGGAGCGTGTCCAGAGAAGGCAACGAAGGTGGTGGAGGGTATAGAGCACAAGTCTAGTGAGGAGCAGTTGAGGGACCTGGGGGTGTTGAGCCTGGAGAGAAGGAGGCTCAGGGGAGACCTTCTGGCTCTGCACAACTCCCTGACAGGAGGTTGGAGCCAGGTGGGGTCGGGCTCTTCTCCAAAGGAACAAGGGATAGGACAAGAGGAAACAGCCTCAAGTTGTGCCTTGGGAGGTTTAGGTTGGACAATAGGAACAATTTCTTGCTGGGAAGGGCTGTGAAGGGCTGTGCCAGGCTGGGCAGGGCAGTGGTGGAGTCCCCATCCCTGAAGGGGTTTCCAAGCCAGGAGATGTGGTGCTGAGGGACATGGGTTAGTGGTGCCCTGGCAGTGCTGGGTTAACAGTTGGACTCGATGATCTTACGGACATGGCACGGGATCTTGCTGATGTGTTGTGAGACGTAGGATGAGACCCTGCTCCGCTTGATGAACTGATTAAATCAGATAAAGAAGATTGTAGGTCTTTGCTGCTGTGGGTCACTCTTCTCAGTTAAGCACAGCCAAGGGAAATCCTTCCTCCTTGGAGTTCAAAGAAGAAATGCACCACACAAGGGAAGAGTATAGAATATAAAAGAAGAGGGAAAAATGCAATTTCTAAAATGGGGAGCATGAACCAAGTCACTAATTCCAGAAGAATGATAACGAGTAAGCCAGTTGAAGTCACCACTTCTTGTTGTGGGACAGTTTCGGAGCAGTTCAGCTCATGTGTGGATCTCCACCTGCAAAACATGAAGCTAGAAATTCCTTTTCAGCCCCGACAGTCGCGGCCAACCCCTTTTTAAGCACAAAGCTCTGAAGTCTGTCTTGTGTCAAAGTCCGAGCGGTCACGCGTGGCACAGTGATTGTCTCAGAGTCCTCAGGTGACCCGGGATTTCTAACGCTACAGGGTCATAATACGTATAACAATCAAAAAAGCACATTTTAGAAGCAGTCAGCAGGAGGAGGAGAGTTAGCTCAAGGTGTTTCCTTTTTGCCTCGTCCGTATCTTCCTTTTATTCATTTTCTTTCCTCTCTTTTCCTCCACCCCTACACCCTGTAGACCAGATCTGTGCTAGAAAGGACCAGCTAAGCAGAGCAGCAGAAAACAAGGTCTGAGGTGCAAGCAAGGGAGAAGGCTGTTCTGCAGGAGGGCACGAGCTGGGCGCTTTATTTGGCGATTTTCTTCCAATTTATCCATGGGAAAGAGTAAGAAGAATGGGTCAGGTGTGGATGGAGATCAGGAGAAAGGGCGTTCAAAAGAGCTTGGAGCCAGGAGCCCTTTGGGAAGGGAAGGATTTTTCGCCGCCACCGGTTTGGGTAGACAAAAGAGGAGAGGCGACTTGGGCGCGGGGAGGTAATAACGCCGACCTGCTCCGCTCTTTGTTTCCAACCAAGAAATGCACAAATCGCTGCTGATATTGCTGAGTGGTTTCCTGCTGCTCTGTGGCTTGGTGTGGAGCTGCAGCCGTTCCTCGCCTGGTTCCTGACTCCGCGGCGCGGTCGCACAAGGGAAGAAAAAAAAAGAAAAGCAAGCAAGCAAATCCTCGCCGACGGCGTCGTAATTGTTCCCTCCGCGAGGATCGCGTCGCCGACACCTTCACCTTGCGTCGCCCTGTAGATCCTGGATGGATTTTGAACAGATTAATGCCTTTTGGAGAGTTCTAGAAAGGTCAAAAGCAGCAAAGAGGCTCTCATAGCAGTATAGCAACCGGCTGGTTGCATTGGGTTTCGTTTCACTGCCATAGTAACACCATGAGCCACAGTGTTAATGCCGTGCCCGCTGAATGCCATCCCCCCCCCCACACCTCCCTTTTTGTGGCCAGAGAGAAGCCCATAAGAAGATATTTCCTTCCTGAAGAATTTCTAATAGGCTTTTTGGAGGGGCCGGTCCTCGTACCCGGAGATGTAAGGTGGGTGATTTACAAGGCAGCGTGCAAATGCCAAATTGTTAGGCAGAACTGCTGCTGATTTAGAAGGCAGTTAATGCTATAAATGTGCCAAGTGCCAGTAGAGTGTTTCTACAGATGGAATAACTGGAAATATTGGAGAGATTCCAAAGGTTTAATCAAATTCAACCAGTGGTTTTTTTTTTTCCTTTTTTTTTTTTTTTAAAACTGCAGAATTCTCTAAGGGATGCAAGTTGAAATAGTAAGAGTATTCCATTGCTTTTAGTACCGGGGGGGGAGATTTTTGTAGATGAACATAAAGCACGTACTTTGGAAGCAAACACGTAAGTGGGTATCCAAATGAGGGCTGGAGCAGCCATGCTGTGAAAGCCTGCGCTGGCCGAATTCAGAGGGAGCAGCATCATCAGATACCCTGGCAAGAGGCTCCTTGGAAGCAGACCGATGGGTTTTCAGTCATGCAGCACAAAGGAAGCGAGGGGAAGGGTTTGTGAAAGGGGCAGCAGCGGCCTCACCGGGCCTGCACCGCAGTTCTGCTGGACCTTGGCTGCTTCGGGTGGGATTCTGGGCAGGAGCATCGTTCTCGTGGCTCGCTGTGCGGTGCTGGGGCACGCATATGTTTCTGCACAGATGCACACCTTCCTCTGGTCTTGTTGACAGCCTTTCCAAGGCTTCTTGTTTAGCCAGACCATATGTGCTTGGGCATGGAGAGAGCGTGATGTGGAAAGAGCATCGCGTTATCCTTGGGCTGCAAACCCCAGCAGGAGCAATTCAGAGCGAATTTGGTCCGCGAGGAGATGCAGAGCTCTGGAGCCTGCATCACAGGACACGCGGAAGGATTGAATGCGATTTTTAAATTTTTTGCTCATTTCTCAACACCACGTTCCAGAAAGCCATTTCCTTTTGTTCTATCCCCAAATGAGCTCTCCCTGTCCGTTCCTGAAATATTCATCCAAAGCACGGAAGAAGGCCACCAGGGAGAGGGGACATTGTGGCATGTCTCCAGGTAAAGCTGCTGAGGAAGTGATGTGGGCCCACGCTGGGGAAGGAATTGGAAATGATTCCATGGGCTTTTCCTTGTCACTGGGACAAAATGAAGAGCCCGTCCCCGTTGCTGGCAGGAGGATTTTGTTTCGGGGTGAGGCAGCAGGGCCATGAACCCCAGAAGGTGCAGGCTGCAAGGAAGGGCTGTAGCAGGAGCGATGCTGTGGCAGCGCTGAAGCTTTTCTCTTGCTGGGTTTGTTGGGTTTTTTTTGCGTGACGTTTCTTCAACAACACTTTTTTTTTTTTTTTTTTTAATTGCAGATAGCTTGATTGGATCCATTAATTGTCACTTATTTATTTTTTGCAAGGCAAGAAGAGTTTCCCGCTTTTTCTGGAGCGTGTGCTATCGATCCTCGGAGCTGGGGACCATCTCCCACCCGGGCACTGCCGTGCTTGCCACGCAGACCCCCGTGTCGCTCAGTGCAGTATTTCTCACCAAATAAATTGCTGCCGAGCTATTAGCCTCAGTGCCACAGTCTGCTGCTCCTGCTTTCCTGCACCCACCTCCAGCCCACCATTGATCCAGGCCGCTGCCGCCTGCTCGCCGCAGTCCGGGCTGCCGGCTGCCGCTGCGCACAAATTGCTTTCAAATTGAATTGTTTAAAAAACATTTTATGAACGTTCCCTCCCCTCCACGATACTGTCCCAACGCCGGGAGCTTTTACGTGATTTTACCCGGCTGAAGGATGTAGGGGGGCGGGAGGGGGGAGTGGAAAAGTCTTTATTTATTTATTTATTTTAATTCAAGTCAATGCAGAAATTAAAAACAATGTGATTATGGGAATCGGGTCCCTGCAGAAGCCGTTGTCTATGGATCTGTGTCCTAGATTGTGTACCCTGCTCGAGCAATGCGCTGGTGAGCCTCAGCTCCTTAATAGGTCTTGGTGGCTTTGCAATCTAGGTGCTGTGCAGGCCTCCAGTGCTGGTGCCGGCGTGTTTTGTCTTGAGAGGCATGAGGATTATGGTTTGTCTGTTGATGTGGTTGTGGTCTAACTAGGGGCATTTTGGAGATGTAGCCTGCTGTGGTCTTCTTGGAGATGTTTAGCCGGTGTAACGTCCCGGGGTACTGGCAGTTCCACAGCAGCATGAGGTTTGTGATGCCGAGGACTTCAGAGTGCAGCCTTCTGAAGAACCTGGGGCTTGGTGGAGGGAGGTGAGCGCAGCTCTCACCTACAAAGCTGAGGGAGATGCGCTTACCCACACGGGCGTGGGTGCGAAAGCTGCTGTGGATGCCCCTTACCCGGGGCTGCAGGGGCAGACGTTTGGGCAGATGACCCCAGAGCTGAACTCTCTTTGTGTCAGATACATCCGTCGCCGCTTTCTGTGCAGATGCAAAAAATGTTTTGCTGGTGCTGTGGGAAGAAGGTTTAGAAATAGGAAATAATTTTGCAGGGAGTTTGAAGTGTCACCCCGAGAAAGGTGTGTTTGTACAAAAGGTGGTACAGTGCTTCCAACAGCTGGTGATGTTCCTTTGTTCCTCATTCGTCATCCATCCCTCCCAAACTCCTCTCCACTCCAAATACTCACACAAGAGCCCTTCTGAAGCAACATTTATCTCGAGTGCTGCTATATCAGGATTCAGCTATCTTGTCACAAGATGGTCCACACCGAATTGAAGCTCTAAGGGTGGAAGAGTGACACAGACGCTCTGTTCCTCTAGGCCTGCTCTTTGGCGTTGCCAAGAGACTGTCTCTGAGGCGGGACTTGGTTGGATCTTACTTTGCAAGAGGATCCATCTCAGAACCTCCCCACCGTGGGGTGGCCCAACATGATTATTTGTCTCCAGGTGATGCCAAGGAGCCAGCTAAGGAACGGGAGCACATCTGTCCTTGGTCCTTTGAGAGCCCCTTAGCCAGTTTGCAGATCCTTGTGGAAATCTGCCTGAATTGACTCCTCTCCTGGGGTTCCTCCTTCCTGCCCTTGCCCAATGGTCTTTGGTCCTGCAGTCTCTGCCTTTGTACCTCCCGTTGTATCTCCTGGGGAATATCCTGCCTGTGTCTTTCCAACACTTGGAAGCCTACTGTTTAGTTATGCCAAATGTGGTTTGAAGAGGCTCCTGCAGGAATATCTTTTGTGCCTACAGATCCTCCTTAAAATCTTCTCTAACATCTCATCCGCAGGAAGCGACAGTATAAAAGGGCAGTAATACCCGGTATTATGAAGTCTTCTTGAGTAAGCCTGTGACCTCACCCTTGTAACCTTTCTGCCTGCTCTGATCTCCTCCCCCATTGTCTGCTGATGGCAAACGCAATGATGCTGCATCAAACCGAATTTAGGTTTATATCGTCGTGACATCTGTACATGTTTCTTCTTTAGGAATGCCTTTGGGCATTGGACATATAATAGTGATAATAAGAAGTTAGTGTGGTTGATGGGTCTTATATTGAGAACCCTGAAGCTTGCCCAGAGAGCCCAGGTGGTGCAAATTTATTTACACATTTTTGTTCAGACAGGACCACCTTTAATTGCAGATGGCAATTTCAGTCTCCGCTCTGGTGCTGTCACTTCTGTTGTACCGTCAAGCAGGAGGCTGTCACGCTGCTGCTCTCTACGGCAGGCTCAAAACCAGGCTCAGCAAGAAACCATCGACCAGGAAATTCTTGGCTCGCTACTGATGTGGGTCCAGATCTGAGGTAGAGGTGAGGTGCTCCTGTCATCATGTTGTGGTCCCAGCTCTACTGCTCATCCTCAGACTCTTTCCTTGCATGTTCTTAAATGTTATTACCCCAGGAGTTTTTTTCCTCTCTTCTCCCAGGAACAGGAGAAGTAAATTTGCACAGACAATATTGTGTATCTGTATTTACAGCGCTGACCTTGCGTGCCACAGCTAGATGCCATCCCAGATCTACTGAAGTTCCCGTGGTTGTGTTGGAGAGGACATGACAGGGAATGATACGAGATACAAGCTGAAACCTGCTCGCCTGAGGGCTAACTTGGTCAAACTGAGCACTCCTTCTTGAGGCTTTCAAAGGCAACATCAACAGGAGAGAGCTGGAATCCCACCATCACCCAAAATAAGATTATAGACCAGAATCTCCTCTTCTGGGGGAAATGCCCCAAAGAACAAGGTTTTGAGGCTCTCCGCCAGGTTTCCCTGTTAGATCTTACTCCTTTTTCTCCGAATGTTGAAATGATCTTCAGTCCAGAGAGAAAAGACGATGTCACAATCCAAGTTTGCTTTTGCTAAGTGCAGTAACTTCAGGATATCTGTTCTTTGGTGGTTGTGACCCTCTTCTGAAAGAGTGGAAGGTGGGTCTGCGTCCCTTGGTTCACACCAAGGAGTCCCTGACCGTTGCTATCACCTCTTACTCCCCCAAGAGTGGCCTTGCAGGTCTGGTCCTTCACATGTCCAGGGAGGGTCTGTAAATGATATGTTTTCTTCGGGCTGACCAGAACATTTCTCTCCAAGGAAACATAGGAAATGTGTAGAATAACTATCTCTTCCAGTCCGTACTGATTTTCTTTTTTTCAACTCATTGTAGTTGTTCCCCCTGCCTTAGAGCTGATGGTGGGGGGCACTGGGATGCCCCTGGGGCCAAGTTGCCCACCTGGGATCTGCTTCTGCTCTTTGTTCCTCTCCTTCCCCTTTGCACGCCACATGGTGCTTGTCCTGCGGCCCTTGGCCAGACAAAGATTTTAGTATTCAGGAAGTTGGGAGGTTTGGCTGTCCTTGGTCTAATTAGTTCGTTAAGCACAGGGGAGCTCAGATCACAGTTCAAATGGCTGTGATTTGAGTGAGCTTGAGACAATGTGAGAAGATTAAGGAGTAAAAATGTGTCAATTACTTTGGCCAAAAAAATGACTATTCAAATTGACTGGAATATTTAATTTTCAGAACGTAAGGGTTAGATAGTAACATGGGCTTGGCAGAGAGTTCATCACTTGTGAGGCTACGCTGAGAGTTCTTCACGTGCTGAGATCAATGCTTGAAGTCAAGCGCGTCTTTCTGGAAATTCTCCTCTGAACAAATAATTGGCCTCAACAAAGAGATAGCTGGATAAGATTTAATTGCTTATTATTGTAGGAGGTCCCCCTAAATGGTCTTCTGGTCTTTAATCCTGTGGCTATCTATAAAATTTTGGAGGTGGCTTTTCTCAGAGAGGGGAACTGCAAGTGCCTGCCTTCCTTTACCCAAACTAATAATACCTTTGCACACGCTGGAGGAGATCCGTCTCCATGGGTGGCTTCTGCTGGAGGGTTGGCCTTGGGAAGTCCTGGTAGAAACACAAAGACCTGAATACCCAGGGGATTCAAAATAATGCAGAGAAAGCCTTTGCTTTTGTCTCTCTCGGCGACAGATGTTGGAGGCCAGGTATTGCATGGAGTGGGCTGGAACGGCTGCAGCCGTGAGGAGAAGGAAGAAATAACTCTTTGCCTGCCTAGCATGAGTAAATGGAGTATTTTCTCTTTTTTCCTTTTTAACGTTGCGTGCCTGCACCTATTCCAATAAGGAAAATCAAATCTAATTGGAACGTTTTAAGAGGTTAGCGGTAAATGAGAACAAACATTACCAGGCTGAGAAATTGAAAGGGAATTTGGTCAAAATGCCAGTGACAGTCTCAGTCAAAATATGTGAGTTTAGAGACTTCCAGGAGTGTTTTTAGTCAGCTTAAACTTGTTGAGCATGGTGAGAATAAAAAGCGGTGGGTGACTGATCTCGGCATTCGCTGCGATCGCGGGGCAGCGAAGAGCACGGGTTGAAGGCAGGGCTGTCCTGCTGCTGCCTTTTCTTTTTCCTGTGAAAGAAGTCAAGTTTGAGCATCGCAAAGGTGAGAGATCAAAAAAGACCTAGTTTTGACCTTTCTCACTCACCGTCGCATGGATGTCTACGACCTGCGTGGGTGCAATAAGGCATCGCATTAGCAGATCCCATGCTGGAACCGGGTCCTTCCCAGGGGAGGGAACCAGCCGTCTGCTTTTGGGGAGCACCAGCCTGAGCTCTTCCTCCCACAAGTCGCCATATTGCACTGGAGGACGTGCCGAGGCCCCACGCAGCTCTGGCTGTGTTTTCTGGATGGATGAAGTGGTTCCTGTACAGGCAAATTTAGGGCTTATAAAGCTTTTGGCCGAGAACGTGCTGTACAGAGCAGAGGGACACAGAAGCGCCATAGTGCTCACGCCAGACTTCTTTGAAGTCTGGGCAGAGGTCATGTTTACTAGTGGGGTTTTTTAATTCTGGCTTGTTTCTTCAGGTCTGCCCATTTTCTCCTCTAGCTTGGAGCCTTGTGCTTGCTCTGTTCTCTTAGCGAAACCCAACGCGTTGGGTTTGCCAGCGTGTCATTTACTCCTTCTGTGTTCGCCTCTTTGCTTGAAGACCCTCAGTAGGCAAGGAGTTAACAGCATCCTCATGGTTCTTCCCGTTACCCCATCAGGACTGTTTAAAAATTAGCTTCTCCCCACTTACAGCACTATAATTAGGATACAGGAGTTGTGGGGAATGATTTCACAAAGTGACTTGGTGTACTCGCCCATGCACCCCAGGGAGCCAGGCAATTATGCATACATAATTCTACTCTTTGAATATTTTCTCTTTCTCTGCATAATTTCTCTCTATTCATCTTTCCAGTGTCCTTCTGAGATAAACTTAGAAGTCTCAGCTTTCAGAATTTAAAAAAAGATCCTGTGCCTGCATGTGCACTATTTGCATTTAAACCAGCAGCCGTTCTCTGGGATGGAGCCCAGGGGTGCGGCCGAGGAGGAGGATGAAGGAGCCTATGAGAGGAAGCAGGAGAAGCCCTTCAATACAACAGCACGACCACCCTGGCCGGTGAATGATCAGGAAGAGATGAGGAAGAGTATTTCATTCCTGAGCTCCAAACTCATTCGCCATTCAGGCTTTGCCAGGGCAGGTGCTTTGTAAAGGTTTCTCTGATCTCCACAGACGTGGTCTTAAACCCCGTGCATTCCGTTCTCACACAGGGCAGTGAAAGGTCCCTTTAGCTGTCGACAGTTCTTGGTTTCTTGCCACCATCCTTGGGCCAAAACCTCTCCATCCCTCCATCCCCCAGCCTCTATCGATACCAGGGTCTACCCTGACCCATGGGCAGGACCTTGCACTTGGCCTTGCTGAACTTCATGAGGTTCACAGGCCCACTTGTCCAGGTCTCTCTGGATGGATTCCGTCTCTCTGATGTGTCAACCGCACCACCCAGCTCGGTGTCACCTGCAAACTTGCTGAGGGTGCCCTTGGTCCCACTGTCTGTGTCACTGATGAAGCTGTTAAACAGCACTGGTCCCAGTACGGACCCCTGAGGGACACCACTGTAAGCTGATAGCATCAGTGCACTTTGTGTTGGGAGTCTTTAATCCTTGCTACAAAGATGTCTTCGGGTTTTGTAACAGCTGGCGTGAGGAGCTGCTCTGAATGGAATCTCTTTAGCTTTGCTCAGCAGGATGGTGCTTTGGGAGCTGGGACACTGGGTGGCCCGAGGCACAAGCTGGGTGGTGGGCTGCGTGCTCTCCCAGCAGCAGATGCTGGGTTGGACCTTTCCACCTCCACGGCTGGTTGATGCACACTGGAGCTATGCCCCAGAATATTACAGAATCACGGACCGGCAGGGATTGGAAGGGACCTCTGGAGATCATCTGGTTCAACCCTCCTGCCAAAGCGGGCAAGGTCACACAGGAACACGTCCAGACGGGTCTTGAAAGTCTCCAGAGAAGGAGACTTCACAGCCTCCCCGGGAAGCCTGTTCCAGGGCTCTGTCACCCTCACAGTAAAGAAGTTTCTCCTCATGTTGAGGTAGAACTTCCTGTGTTCCAGTTTCTGCCCGTTTTCCCTTGTCCTGTCACCGGGCACCATTGAAAAGGGACTGATTGCTCCATCCTCCTGACACCCACCCTTCAGATATTTATAAACATTGATCAAATCCCCTCTCAGGCTTCTCTTCTGCAGGTTAAACAGCCCCAGGGCTCTCAGCCTTTCCTCATACAAGAGATGTTCCAGTCCCTTAACCATCCTTGTAGCCTCCGATGGACTCTCTCCAGTAGTTCCCTGTCACCCTTAAACTGGGGAGCCCAGCACTGGACACAATATTCCAGATGTGGCCTCACCAGGGCAGAATAGGGGGAGGAGAACCTCTCTTGACCTGCTGGAGCCGACGCTTTCAGGTGCAAGTATATTTTTGTTTCTAATATCCTGTTTATGCCGCTCCCGGTGAATTTATTGCAGCGTGATAAGCCAAACACAAACCAACCGCCGGCATATTCCCCCTGTCCTCAGAGCCCGTTTATCTTTATAAACTGGCTGTTGACATGATGCAATTTCTCCCTGTTGCGGTTTAGCTGTATAGCAGCAAAGTTGTGATAAAAGACAACTTGTTGAAGGGATTCTTTGTCATACTCCTGACTCATCTACAATTCCTTTTTTTCCCCGGTGCCAGAAGTGTGCTGGTGCTTTGCAATTATACCCACACTTGATGCCTTTTCCTTTTGGGTTTTTTTTTCCCCCTCTCTTTCTCTCGGTGATTCAAGTTCCCTACTGTACCCTCATTCATTCTCTCTCTCCTTTGGTTTCTTCTTCTCCTTTTTTTTCCTATTTTATCCACCACCTTCTCAAGGCACTGAAGCTGTAACAGCTTTGCTGTGGTCTAAGGAAAAGCCACTGTTCTACTTCCCGAAGAAAGCTCATTGTGTGGTGCCATCAAAAAAGGTTTAAACACCACGAGGGAATAAAGGCACCACATTTCTCTGAAAGTTTTTCTTTTCTTTTCCTTTCCCCTTTTTTTTTTTATTTTTTATTTTTTGAGGAATAATACATAAGCTGTGAGGAAAGGGCAGAAATGTCTCCTGCTTCTCTCTAGTCGTGCCTGTGAGGCTGTGAATTCTAAGGAAACCTGCTTTTTACATAGGAGCTTGAAAGCTAGACCACCCCACCTCCAAACCTTTGCTGTTCTCTGCATTACTCTCATAAGCCTAACAAAAAAATCCCAAGATTGTTCCCAAACAGCACGGGATCAAAGCTTACAAGGCAGTAGTGTAATTACTTGCTTTCTTTTTTGGTACCAGTTTATAGCAATCTTATGTAAGACGCTCAAATACTTTCAAAGAGGCCTTTTGAGCAGCGAGAGCTCCTTTATTCCACTATCAGTGGAGTTACTGGAGGCTGGCAGCCGGACAAATGAGTGATGGGTTTGGATCCTGGCTGCAGTTCTACGGTGGAGCCAGGCCCTGGAATGTGGTAGACCTACCATCATCGCTGCTGGACCCATCGCTGCTGGACCCCTCTCAACCACCAAGCTCCCAACGCCTGCTGTACCCATCCGCATCACCTCGCTCCTGCGTTCGTCCATCCCTTCCTGGCCACAAAGGTTTTGAAGCAGCGTTTTAATTTTTTTAAAAATTATTATTCCTGTTCTTTTCCTTGTTGTCCAGCTGCATCGCTGCTACCTGGGGTGATAAATAGTGACCCAGGTGTGCCGAGGGATCAGCAAGTGAAGCGTTTGGCAGGTGAGAGTTGTTGGGCACCGGGCTTTCGCCTGTGTCGAGCATCTTTATCCACAGCGATTCCTTCCGGCGGGACTGTGCGAAAGAGCCTGAACACAGAGGGGGGAAAAAAGGGGGAAAGAGGGAATTTTCTCGGCTCTTTCCATCAGAATACTCGGCAGAGCTGTAATGGCATCACGCTGTTTAAATAAAAGGTATTTAAAAATGCAATTATCTTTTCAGTGCTGATGGGGACTGATTAGCGCTGGCACTTTGCTGGACGCGGACAATGAATATCCACCAGTTCCACTTCCCAGTTTTGTTGCTTTTCCAGTGCTGTCTTTCCCACTCTTGCAGCTTCATACGATACTGTGAATTCGGTGTGGCTTCAATGCAGGGGAGGGAAGCTCCAACAAAATAGCTATTTTTATTGGCGCTAATAGAGAGGCAATATTTCTTTTGATCACAGCTATGTAAAATGACGCTTTCCTTAAGCCTGAAGTTGCACCTAAACCAACTGGTGTTTCCCTGATTCTTTTTTCTAGTTGTGCTTTGGTTCCCCAGTAGATCGGCATGGTGCCAGGGTTCGAAAGACACTTCTCCTGGAGTTAAATGAAAATGTTTCCGTTTGGTTTCCAGTAACACCGCGGCCGGTGATCTTTAGTTATTTTAGTAATAACGCAGAAGGAAAGTCACCTCATGTATGGGCATCCTTGGGAAACAGAGTGAAATAAGTGTCAACTAAAGACAGTAGCAGTCTGGTTTGTGAATTGGGAAATGACAGAGTGTGGCTTGATGTTAGGGAGGAAAGATAACATGGATTTACAGACGTAAGTGCGATCTCGCAGCCGTCTCCGTTAGCTGCCCATGAAACACTTCTCTTCCTCTCTGCACAGAGCCGTTGTTATGATCTAAACCGCAGTAATTAGTCTGTGCTTAGAGATGCCATGAAGCGAGCTGAATTTCTGCCGTTTCCTCTGCTTTTCGTAGCAGGTTCTCCAGCAGGACCCGAGAAATGCCGTCGCGGAGCTGAAACACCTTCACGACACGTTGGCGCTTCCCAGGGAAAAATAATTGTATGAAGGCAAGAGTTGGGGTGTGCGATGGGGATCGAACGCACCCTCAGTAAATTTGCAGATGACACAACATTAAGTGGGCGTGTCGATCTGCTGGAGGGTAGGAAGGCTCTGCAGCGGGATCTGGACAGGCTGGAGCGATAGGCTGAGGTCAATTGGATGAGGTTTAACAAAGCCAAGTGCCGGGTCCTGCACTTGGGTCACAACAACCCCCAGCAACGCTCCAGGCTTGGGGAGGAGTGGCTGGAAAGCTGCCTGGTGGAGAAGGACCTGGGGTGTTGGTTGACAGCTGGCTGAACATGAGCCAGCGTGTGCCCAGGTGGCCAAGAAGGCCAATGGCATCCTGGCCTGGATCAGCACTGGTGTGAGCAGCAGGAGCAGGGAGGTGATTGTGCCCCTGGACTCGGCACTCGTAAGACCGCACCTTGAGCTCTGTGTCCAGTTTTGGGCACCACAGGACAAGAAGGACATTGAGGTGCTGGAGCGGGTCCAGAGAAGGGCAATGAAGCTGGGGAAGGGTCTGGAAAGCATGGCTTATGAAGAGCGGCTGAGGGAACTGGGGCTGTTTAGTCTAGAGGAGACTGAGAGGAGACCTTATTGCTCTCTACAGCTACCTAAAAGGAGGTTCTAGCGAGGCTGGTGTTGGTCTCTTCTCCCAAATTACTAATGATAGAACGAGAGGAAATGGCCTCAAGTTGCGTCGGGGGAGATTTCGGTTAGATATTGGGAAGAAATTCTTTCCTGAGAGAGTGGTTGGGCACTGGAACAGGCTGCCCAGGGAGGTGGTGGAGTCACCATCCCTGGAGGGGTTTAAAGAACGAGGAGATGTAGCCCTTGAGGCTACGGTCTAGTGGCTAGAGAGATGTTAGGTGAAGGTTGGACTTGATGATCTTGTTGGTCCTTTCCAACCATTATGATTCTATGATGCTAACAGGCAGAGCGCATCCCTCCAACCATGGCAACCATCGTACCCATCACTCTCAGTCCTCCCAGGAGGTTTGGAGACCTCCTCCTGCCACGCCGGGGGAAGCTGCGGGGTGCCCTTTGGCAGAGGGGGTGCCGGGGTGTTTGGGACACAGGCTGGGGACACACGCCTGCGGATCACGTACCCGCGCCGCTCTGGCCAGGCTGGCCCAGAATTGCCAATCTGGACTGGAAGAAGTACTTTGGATGCTGCATCTTGGCAAGCGAGGGCTGGTGACAGATGCTAACTCTTTGTTTTTCAGTTTTCCCGGGTATAAATACGTCCGGGCTTTTAGAGGATGTTATTATTAGCATCATCACTCAAGTCTTTTCAGGACAAAGTGCCCTCTGCCCGGGAGGGACCGTGGTCCTCAGCATCTCTCTCTGGCTCGACCCACGATACCGATGTACCAGCTTTTTCCCTGCCTTCCAACCCGTTCTCCTTCTGCTTTTCCCTGGCAGTGCAGATTCCCAGGAGCTCATACGGTTTGATACAGGCAGATGCATCCCAAGCGCACGACGCTTAAATATTTCGCGTTGCAGCGCTGGCGCACACCTGACCCACACGAGACACGACTTTCTGGTTGCAGACCGACCTCTTCTTCTGCCTGCCTGCCGGAGGGAAAGCCTCTCAGCTCGGTGACTGACGTGCCCAGCGAGACAGCCTGCCTGCTGCAGCTCCCGCATCCCGCAGACACACCGCCACGTGGGGTTGTATGCGGCAGAAATAGTATTTCATGATCTGCTTTCATTATCTGAACTTACACGACCTATTTCTGCCGTGGTATCTCTCAGCTGGTGGGAGGTAGGAGCGCATTCTTTGTTTCATCGACTTGTTTGCTTCACTTGTAACTGGTGTCGTATTTAAATAGAGCATCTCCCTCTGCATGGCTCGTCTATCTAGGCACTTGTTCCCGTTGGTGTTACTCTCCTCCTCCTCGCGTTCCCCCCGCCTGTGTTGTAGCACCTGTTGCATTTTGCCACAAATGAGACCGTAAAATTTTTCTCAGCAGGGATAATTTGTGCCTCTGCAGCTCTGAGCATTGCAGGGCCAGATCCTGCCCGGGATCTGTGGGTAGCACATGCAGCAGCAAGGCTCCAGTGAGGGGAGATGGTTGCAGGTGGTTGTTCTTCTAAGCCCAGATAATGCTGTGAAATACCATTGGCAGCTTCGAAAAGCGGTTGCTTTGGTTCCTCAAATACCTTTTAAATGGGTTCTCTGGCTTTAGCCTTCATGCTGGCTTTTATCTGGTTGCTCTTGCCTACAACGATGGTGAAACCTCTGGTGCTCAGCTGCGTGCGTGCGTCCGCCTCCAGCTACTCGCTTGTGTTTGCTATAACGCGATGTGGAGATCCCAGCCTGTCACCTGGTTTTCAAAAACATGAGGTCAGTTTGTGTTAATAGATGTTTAACATCTCACTTCACCCGGTGCAGCCTCTCCTCCTAACAGCAGGCAGCGGTTCTGCTGCAGAAGGGCAAGAGGGGAAGATGAGCCAGCGTGTGCCCAGGTGGCCAAGGAGGCCACCAGCATCCTGGCTTGTGTCAGCACCAGTGTGGCCAGCAGGAGCAGGGCTGGGATCGTTCCCCTGGACTGGGCACTGGGGAGGCTGCCCCTTAAATCCTGGGGTCACTTTTGGGCCCCTCGCTCCAAGAAGGACAGTGAGGGGCTGGAGCGTGTCCAGAGAAGGGCAATGGATCTGGGAGAAAAGGAGGCTCAGGGGAGACCTTCTCGCTCTTGACAGCTCCCTGAAAGGAGGCTGGAAGCAGGTGCAGGTCAGTCTCTTCTCCCAAGGAACAAGTGATAGGACAAGAGGAAATGGCCTCAGGTCGTGCCAGGAGAGGTTGAGGTTGGACATGAGGAACAATTTCTTCCTGGCAAGGGTTGTGAAGGGCTGTGCCAGGCTGGGCAGGGCAGTGGTGGAGTCCCCATCCCCGGAGGGGTTTCCAAGCTGTGGAGATGTGGTGCTGAGGGCCATGGGTTAGTGGTGCCCTGGCAGTGCTGGGTTAACGATTGGACTCGATGATCTTAAAGCTCTTTTCCAACCTAAACAGTTCCATGATTCTAAGGAGCAAGAGGCAGCGTTCCTGCCCTTGGCTTCCTGCTGACTTTGGGGTGTAGAAGGACAACCTGGAGTTTCAAGAGGCTGACACACGCGTCCCCTTTTCCAAGAGAATGGCTGAGGGAGCGATTTGCCATAGAGGGAAGTTCACTTTTCCGACTGCATCCTGTGAAATGTGGACACTAGGATATGCCAAAGGCAGTCAAACCCGAGTCCTTTTTTTATCACAATAGTCTTTGATTAAGATCATTATAGCAACTGGTAGCAGCACCACTGTTAAGATTGAGCTGGTATTTCTGTCTCGCAGGCTGCAACGCAGCGTTCAAGCTGTCAGCCCAGATGCAATTTAAAAAAAAATAAAATAAAATTTTAAAAAAGTTGAAAGCCAAAAATGGTTTTCATCCACTGAGGCATTTTAGAGCTGTGCGTCTAAAAGATAGATCTTGAACTTGCTGCGGAGTATTTTGGTGGGTGATACGCGTCTCCACGTTGTAAGATTTTGAAGACTGCGACTTCCATAAAATCTCCTGTTTTTTAGATTTTTAGCTTGTGGCAGGAGAAGATCCTCATGCGTGTAACAGTGACCTTTGCATAGTGAATTGGCACCGAACACAACTATTATTTACTTGCTGTTTCAAGTCCTGTTTCATTTGCCGTCCAAAACCTTTTGTTTTCGTTTGAACCTCTGTGACAAGGGGGAAATAATCAAGTGTCTCGTAGCTTCGCATTTCCGAGCGAATCGACATTAATGGATCGGTGACATCATGTAGGTAAAGGACAGGAGCCGTAGCGACTGTGAGCACCTAAGGATGAGCTCAGGGTAAAATAGGAACAGACTGGATAAATGGTGAAAGATAAGGAACGTGGCTCATCTTTACATGCCTAGAAATTGCAAGGCTGGCTTAAATTTGTTTAAAAAATTAATCTTGATTTCTTTTATGTGCGTTATTGTGTTTTGAGGCTCGAGACTGGTTCAGGTTTCCAAGTGTTTCTTTGCAGTCTGGTGGGCTAGACACATGATTTTGTTTTAGGTGAGACTGTCATGTCATCGCTTGATTCCAGGAGCTCAGGCATTCGGGAAAAACACCAAACAGTCAGAGCTGATGGCATTGGGTGAGCTGGAAGCACTAAATTTAGATAATTTCGAATCCTTCACTTCTACAGCGCTGCTAGATTGTTAACTGAGGTGAAAAAAAAATTGAAGTACTTTGTGAGTTTCAAATTGATAGCATCCTTTTAAATCTTCGCATAAATTCGGTGGCACTTCACCTCCCTCCCACAATCGGATCCAAAGAGCGAGAGAAACAATGTCATTTCCCCCCCCCCCAAAGCTATACAAAGAATGCATATCGGGGGTATATTAATGAAATATTAGCAAATCAATGCCAGGAAAAGCAACGGAAAGCCAGAAGAGAAATCTGTGCTGGTAGGCAGAGGAGTTACAGCAGTGACCTGACACGACTGAGCCGATTCAACCCAGGGATCTGGTTGCTATTGAGAGAAAATATTACTCGCTCAAAGAAAGGAAGACGAAAGCCCTTCAGTACGATGGAGTTGCACCATCTGTGACACCTGCATTCAGTAATGGGCACGGTGGATAATAGGCAACGAGATTGTACAGCAAAACATGCGTCATTTACCTTGGAATAAAGAGGTTTAATTTCTGAAAGGCTCTCGGCACATCTCGAAGTAAATGGGAGCCGAGGGCATTTGTCACCTGGCAGACGGAGACACGTAACCAGGCTACTCACCCCCGTGTAAATAAATCTCACCAAGGCTCGGGTTTGCTCATGGAAATTTCCCACTTCTCTGCGGGCTAACGGGGCATGGAGGATTCCTGCGGGAAACTGGCTGGACCTGGAGTATCAGCACAGAGGTGAAAGGTGGATGGGTTGCCAAAATCATGACTGCGAGGGTTTTTTTGCCCGAGGGGATGCTGAAAAACTCCAGGCTGCTCCAAGCCCTGGTTTTGTCCGTGTGGTTGTGCGACAGCTCGTCGTTCTCTACATAGAGATGTGGGCTGGGGCTCGTGAGCATCCTCTGCACCACCGCCCGTACCCCAGTTGTTACAGCACCCGCTTCTGTGGGTCGCTTCGGGTAAGAGAGCAAACTTGTTGTCATAGGTTATTTCCTCTCTGTTAAAGAAACGGAGCAGGAAATGCTGAATATTCTCCCATTTTCAAGATGTCTTCAGTCAACATGAACCTTGGAGATCCTCACCCTGAGCTGTGGTTTTCAGTTACTGCCTCACTTCTTGGGGTTTAGCTTCAGGATGTGCTCTCGGGGTTAGGGAGATGTTGGGATGAAGGTCGGACTTGATGATCCTAGAGGCTTTTTGCAACCTAAATGATTCTATGATTTTTTTTTTTTGCTGCAATAATTGGCAGCCCCTCCTGTAAATACGTGCACGGTGATCTGAGCTGTGTCTGGTTTCTAGCAGAGGATTCCATCGTTGTAGGCCTCTTTTTCTGGGCACAGTCATTCTCCTGCACACGAGTGCTTTGCTCCTTCCCCTCGCATGGGGTTTGCCTCCCAGCTCAGCTTTGCAGCCAAGGCGTCAGCGCAACCTTTGCCGCCTTTGATTGCAAAATCATAGCACTGCAGGATGCCTGGACGTCTGGCATCTCATCCCGTGGGATTTCTACAGCTTCCTAAACCTATTACACATAAGTGGGGTCTGTCATTTCTAGCAAGTTATTCCCAGACAAATAGCAGTGAAAATGTTTTATGGACTTAATCACCGTGAGTGGTTTAATTGCTTCTTTTCTACACGGCTGAGTTTTTGCTGTGATAAGCTGCTCCTCTGTCAAGACCTTTGTGGGCTTCAGGTGGGAGTGAACCCAAAGCAGAAGCTCTTAAACTATCATCCATCCCATCAAAGCATTTTAAACCTGGGGTGAGCCAGGCTGTAGCCCTTGGGGTGCTACATCCCACCTTGCCACTGAAAGAGCTCTGTTTTCCCACACAGTGTTTCGAAATATCAACAAGCTTGCGACAAAACCTTCTCTAACACAACCCAAGCCCTTCAAACCTCAGCATCCAGGAGCACGTGAGGGTCTGGCCGGTCCTGACAGCTTCAGTTCTCGTTGAAGCGCTGACAGCTTCCACCTCGCCGTGCCCAGGGTAAATTGGCTCTTTTGGAAACGAGTCACATTTCTTTGGGTCTAGTTTCAGCTCGGCAGCCCTAAGCTTCCCACAGCCCATTTAGCAGTTCCTGCTCAGAGATTTTTAGCATGCACCGGGATATCATGTTGGTTTAACAAGCAGGCTGAGAGACATGCCGTCCAATACCTTCTCCATTAACCTCTCCAACGTGGCAAGCCAAAAGCCATCACTTTAAATTGCTGCAGGCCTTGTCCTGCTGTGAAAGCAGCCTGTCCCCTGTGCTTTAGATATACTTCGACATGCCAATCCCCATTTTTTAAGATCCAGGGTGAAACCCAGGCTCTGCTTGCTGCATCATTCACAGCATCCCCTCTCCACGGCAATGGACAGGAATCCTCTAAGTGACTTTTAAGATGTTGCGCTCAGGTCGTTCCCTTAAACAAGAGCCATGGACGCAGCTGGAGGACTAGTTTAGGACTTTATGCACTGCTCAAAGTTTCTTCAGTGGGTTGTTGCTCTCGTCTTTCTTGCTAAGACGTAGGCTGGCTTATTCATGGGACTCAGGTTGGTGTGTGCTAGATCCTCTCCCATTCTTCAGGCAGGAAAACGTCTCCATTTCATCGCCAGAAAGCCTGCAGTGACACAACTCATTGTATTTGGCTGCATGGTGCTGTGGCAGCACAAGACCAAGCTCCCAGCACCTCTGCCCGCTCCCCTTCACTCTTCGTCCCCATCGTGGTTTTCCTCCATGCCAGAGTTCACCAAGCTCACACGTTGCAGCTACGTTTTGTTCAGGAAAGAGGAGATTGGATCAATTCCTGCTTTGGAGCTATTGGCACTTGTGCAGGTGGAGTTTGCTGGAGGTCCTGGGCCATGGCAGAGGTTTTGGGTGCTTTAGGTCCCGCCCTTGGCAGAGGCTCAGCCTGTCCCTGCTTTCCTCACAGCCTCTGTCCCCACCAACTTCTGCTCCTGGAGGCAGAATCGCTTATTTGCTGCAAATCAAATGCCTGCATATAATTTACTTTAACCAAGATACCTTTAAAGAATTTCTGCAGGCTGAATTTGTAATTCATGTTTGGGAACAGTTTTTTTTCCCAGTTATTAACCCTTCTGAAGTCCCAGGTCAGTTTTAGGCCAGATCCAGAGCTCTGCCCTCATTTCCAGGAGTCTAAATCTTCCAAATGAACCTTCACATTTTGGGGTGGACGTGGCGTTTCCCCGGCACACATCCTGGGGTTCATTTCCCTGGCGCCGTAGGAAGAGTTCAGGAACAAAATCCAGGCTCTTCTCCCAGGCTTCCTAGCCAGCATTTACCCAACACACTTTTTACCCTGGTCTTTGGTTTTCAAAGCTCGCTGCGTGGTTTGAATGCGTCTTGGCTTTCGGCTCCGTTCCCATGTTGGCTTTATGGCAGTAGGGATTTTGTTGTTATTTCATTTTTTAGGCACGTGCAGCTCTTGCAGTGGTACCAAACCTCTTCCCATCAGCAAATACATGCGCAGTCTTGAGCTTTGAATGGAAGCTGCTCTCATTGCCAGTTTCTGGTGTTGTGTAAGATCTTAGTGGCATCGTGGAGCTCTCTGAAACGGTGGCACTTTGCGCTGCGTCCTTGCTGCCCATTCCTCGTGTGACATACAAATGGCTGTAGATTTGGAACTGCACCTTGGAGCTGCTCCGGCTTAATATTCTAGATGGGTCCTAAAGAGAGAAGGGCAGCCTAAGTGAATGATCTGGGATAGATACTCATAGAATGGTTTGGGTTGGAAGGGACCTCCAAAGGCCATCTGGCCCAGCCTCCCTACAATAAGCAGGGACATCTCTAACTAGAGCAGGTTGCTCAGAGCCCCATCAAGCCTGACCTTGAATGGCTCCAGCGATGGGGCCTCCACCACCTCTCTGGGCAACCTGTTCCAGTGCTCATCCACCCTCATAGTAAAGAACTTTTTCCTAATGTCTAGCCTAAATCCACTCTTTTCATGCTTAAAGCCATTACCCCTCGTCCTGTCGCTACAAACCCTTGTGAACAGGTCCTCCTTAACTCAAAAGATACACTTCGGTGCATGTATGTATAGGGCTCTGCTTTGTCCCTCGACGCCATCCCTGTCCATTAATTCGATTCAAATGAGGTTAAAGAAAACCCGCACGACGCGTTTTACTGGGCTTCCATCAAATTGTTCAACAATAGCACCACTTACGGTGCGAGAGTGAAAGTAATTTATCAACAAGTGGTCCTTGTCCCTGTACCATGGAAAGTCTTTGTGAAATAGACTTTCTACGGCAGGCTATGATTTGTACAACATGTTTTCTCCATTACAAATATGCCGTATTTCTTTTTTAAATGTTAAGATGCAGAAGATTGAAAAGGAAGCACGCGGTTTTGAATAATTTTTGAAGGGGAAAGCCATCCATTGTACAGATCCTCCTTGCAATGAATAGATCTGCATTAAACGTGTTCTTGAACTTGACGATGGACTTTGATTTAATCCATTGTAGAGGATATTTCACCAGCGTGAGTGAAAGGCGCGGAAGGGGAGAACGTCGTGATTTATCCTTCCGCATCGACCTTTGTGTTTGTCAGCCGGTGGCGAGGGTATTGTTCCCCTTCCCTTTTTATCTGTTGTTTAGGACAGTCGGTAATGGGGACACCCTTCAGCACAAGAGGCGGATTCTTCTGCCTGAAGGTTTTTAATCCACGTCTACTGAAGAGCTGTTTCTCCTGCACTTGCTGATGCGTGTCCCAAGCCTGGATGAAGCACGTCCCCATCCCAAGCAAGATCCTGTCTCTTTGCCCAAGCTCAGAGAGCACCATGCACTGCGTCCAGATGACCACAGCTTGGTTGACCTGTGGCAGTGACCAGGACCAGCCTTGGGTGTGTGTCCCCCTGCTTGGAGTCTGAAGGACAATGTTTGGTTTATCCGAATGAAACTTTATTGTTGTTGTTCAGTTTCATCTGATGATTTGGAAAACAACACACACACAGACTGCACTTTTCAAAGTGTTGCTTCACAGTGTCATCGTGTCTCCACATCAGAAGAGCTCTGACCTTGGAGCAGGAGTTGGTGCCCCAAGGTCTCCAGGCCATAGTGGACATGCTGGGATGTCACCCTGCCCATGCAGAAGGGAGGGGGCCAGCTGTCTTCACTGCAGAGGATGGAAACCTGGTTCTTCCTCACAGGCTGTAAGGAAACAGGGGAGAAGATGATGCTGGGGGAAGGCAGAGCTGCACAGGGCTTGAGGGCAGACTCGAGGACCCACGTGCTCAGAGCCGATTGCCGCCTTCCCCTTCGTGTCGATAGGCCCCAACTCTCCCTGTCTCTGGTAAAAGGAGCCCTGGCTGGGCTCGCTTTCCTGTCTCAGCACTGATGTTGTTCTAATGTAGTTACATGGCTGGAGCTGCTGTGATTAGCAGGGCAATTTGCAGCACGTTCTTCGAAGCAGACAACGGGTTTGAGCTCAAAGTAGACCAAAACCCCTGCGTGATCCATGGCTGCTGCCCAAAAAAATGCTGCATAGTTTGGAAAGTCCAAACGGGATTCATGTGTGGGATCTCTAAGCCCCTGCCTTGTGCGCCTCTTAATTGCAGGTTGGAAGATAAGATCATTAAGCCTGAAGGGAATAAGGTGGTGTATGGATTTTGTTCAATCCCTTGAAGATGACCGTGTCTCCTTGCGCTACCACGGGATGTGGAGGTCGCATCCTTCCCACCTCCTTTTATCCCAGCAGTAGGGCCGGTTGTAAGGCTTAGAAGAGAAGCTACTTGCTCCTCCTTTGGATAATAAATGTGCACCTCAGTCATCTACTAATGCTTACTGTGAGGGCTGGAAGCAGCTGGATTTTGTCCAGATCAGGCCAGTAGCGTTGGCAGCGAGTGCTCGAGCTACGAGCACCACGAGGTGCAGATGGCACGGGGCAGCCACCTCGATGACACTCTTCCTCCCCGGTGATGTTTCTCCAGCCAAGCCAGACCCTGCAGACTCCACTTTCCTTTGTGTTCCCCCTTTTGTTGCTGTTTGCAGGGGTGTGTACTGAATGTTGGCCATCATTTTGTTGGGTGAATGGAGAATTTGGCTCGGGTAGCACTGCGTGTCCGACCATTGCTTATGTCCATGTCTTGAAAATTGAGATCTCCCATAATACCCTCATAGGGAAGCTCAGGAAGTGTGGGTTAGATAAGTGGATGGTAAAGTAGGTTGAGAGGTGGCTGAAGGGCCGAGCTCAGAGGGTTGTGGTCAGTGGTACAGAGTCCAGTTGAAGGCCAGTAGCTTGTGGTGTTCCCCTGGGGTCAGTACTGGGCCCAGTCTTGTTCAGCATCATCATCAATGATGTGGTTGGAGTGACGGAGTGGACCCTCAGCCAGTTTGCTGATGTTAAAACACTGGGAGGTGTGGCTGACACACCAGAGCTATGCTGCCATTGAATGGGACCTGGACAGGCTGGAGAGTTGGGCCAGGAAGAACCTCCAGAAGTTCAACAAGGGCAAGTGTAAGGTCCTGCACCTAGGGAGGAATAACACCCTGCACCAGTGCAGGTGAGAGGTGACCTGCTGGAAAGCAGCTCTGCAGAGAAGGATCTGAGAGTGCTGGTAGACAATGAGTTCACCATGAGCCCTCATGGCCAAGGAGACCAGTGGTCTCTTGAGGTGCAGTAAGAAGAGTGTGACCAGGAGGTCAAGGGAGGTTCTTCTCCCCCTTTACTCTGCACTAATGAGACCACATCTGGAGTATTGTGTCTAGTTCTGGGCTTCCCAGTTCAAGAGAGACAAGGAACTATTGGAGAGAGTCCAGTGGAGGCTACAGAGATGCTGAGGGGCCTGGAGCATCTCTGTGCCCAGGAAAGGCTGAGAGCCCTGGGGCTGCTGAGCTGGAGAAGAGAAGCCTTAGAGGGGAGCTGATCAATGCTGAGCAAGAGCTCAAGGGCCCATGGGGGGCAAGAGGATGGGGCCAGACTCTTGTCAGTGGTGCCCAGTGCCAGGACAAGGGGCAACAGGCACCAACTGGAACCCAGGAGGTTCCATGGGAGCAGGAGGAGAAACTTGTTTGGTGTGAGGGTGTGGGAGCCTGGCCCAGGCTGCCCAGAGAGGTTGTGGAGTCTCCTTCTCTGGAGAGATTCCAAACCTGCCTGGACGTGATCCTGGGTACCCAGCTCAGTGTTGGATGAGATGATCTCCAGAGGTTCCTTCCAACCTCTACCATTCTGTGAGATGTGCTGCCCCTTGGGCAACCTTTCAACCAGGCATTCCCATGAGGTTGGTCCTCCCTTAAATCTTTGCATGCATTTGAGGGCTGGGGCAGCACAGGCAGGTGATGGACGGGTGGGTGACAGGGGGACATAAGCAAAGTAACCCAAGAGGAAAGCCTCAAGGTACAGCGTGCCTGTCACTGGAGCAAAATCCTGTTTATATGGTTGCCTGGGTCTCTGCAATGATAGCAGATATCCTCACGCTCGTAGCACCACGGGAGACCTGGAGTCCTCCTTCCAAGCCCACTTTGTTCAAGGTGGGGTTGTTGGTGGCCCCGGCATGTGTGCTGCTGGAGGACTGTAACGCTCGGTCGCTGGGCAGAGTTTGCCTTATTGGATTGCACGTCATGACTGCTTGTCTTTGAAGAGCAAACCCTTTTTGCAGCCATGCCAGGATGTGAAGGAAATTCCAACAGATTCATTTTGATCGCAGGTGGTGAGTTGTCTGTGATCTGGTCTTGGTTCTCCAGGGGAATCGGTGTGAAGCCGTGAATTCATCCTTCGGTCTGCATTTAATAAGCTCCTTTCAGCTTGGTTTTGACTTTGTCGCTATCTCATTCTTGATGTTGTGAGGCTCCAAAGTTCATCCAGATGGGATTTTGATGAGTTTAAAATGGGGTTTTTAAGCTTTACCAAAGAGAAGGGGTTTTAAAATTATTTTTAGCAGTTCCTGTGGTTTCCATCATGGCTACCCAGGATACAGCAGTAAAGTGTCCTTGAGAGGCTGGGAACACATCACTGCTGACTTCTGAGAAAGTTGAAAAGAAGACCAATTGTTTACTTTTGATGAAAAATGACCAAAGTCCCATTTTGCAGAAAACAAAGTGCTTAGCAGGGCTTTGCATGAGGTGAAGACAAATCAGCAGGCTTCAAACGTAGAGCGAAGAGAAGGCTTCCCTCCCCGTTCCACCAGTCCTTGCCTCACTTATATCCTGAGCACCGATTTGGATACAAATTTTTTATTTTTAGTGAAGAATTGATTTCACGGCTGCCCTAAGTGAATAAAGCTGTGATGTATTAACTAATGTCAGGCAGAGGATGTTTACCTATTTATCTTGGCTGCAGCATTGCCCATAGTTCTTTTTTTGTTCCTCTGTTCTCCAAGACTCGTTAACGTTGCCGACATAACCGAGGTCTTCCTAATGAAACAATTGCAGCCGTGCAGCTCAGTATGCAGAGTAACACCTCCAGCAAGAGCTGATAAATGCCTTTGTTTATGGTTCTTTTTTCATCCGCTATGTTTGCATGGAGGAGGAACAGGGAAAGATAAGATAAAGAGTCATTATCCCGCTCTACTCAGCGCTGGTCAGGCCACCCTTGGAATGCTGTGTTCAGTTTTGGTCCTCACTGTACAAAAAAGGTGTGGACAAGCTGGAGAGGGTCCTGAGAGGGCCACAGAGATGATCCAAGGACTTGGAAGCTGCCATAGGAGAAAGGCTGAGAGAACTGGGTTTGTTCAGCCTGGAGAAAACACGGCTCAGAGGAGATCTTATCAGCTTGTTCCAGTAGTTAAAGGGTGACTGCAAAGAAGTTGGAGACTTGCTTTTACAAGGGGTCACATGGAAAAGAGAAGAGGTGATGGGTGCAAGTTACTCCTGGGAAGATTCCAACTGGACTCGAGGAAAATTTTTCACAAGAACAATCAGCCTGGAATAATCTCCCCAGGGAAGTGGTGGAGTCCCAGCGTTGGACAGTTTTAAGATTGAGCTGGACAGGAGCTGGGCCAGCTTGTCTAGACTGGGCTTTTGCCAAGAAAGGTTGGACCAGAGGATCCTTGAGGTCCCTTCCAACCTGGTATTCTGTGATTCTATGAAAAGGAAAATAACGGGCACTGGGTGCTGGGGAGAGGAGATGGTTGTTGTGGAACCTGTGGAGCATCACTGGGACGAGTGNTGGGACCTGTGGAGCATCGCTGGGACAAGTGGCCCATGCGTGGCCAGGTGATGCACGGCCACTGCAGTCACAAGAGGACTGTGCTGAGGCTGGTGCCAGCTGGTGAAGGATCCCCAGCAGCTCCCCAGTGAGGATGCTGTGCTGGTGGGGTGGCACAGGCAGCTCAGCAAGCTGGTTTTCCTGGTCCTGTGCAGATGCAGACCCTCATGGAGCTGCTGGGACAGACAGGTAGAGCTGTGGCAGCAGCAGCAGGTTCTTCTGGTGGCCTCGTCTCAGCTCGGGCTTCAGCTCTCTTTTCTTGGGCAGACGATCCGTACTCCTCCGAGCCCCGTAAGCCAGTGCCCACCACGCCGGTTATTAACGCGGGGGGAACGTTTCGGGAGTCCCGGGCTGGTTGATTGGTGTAGCGGGGTTTGAATTCTGCAGTGAATATGACTAATAATCCATGACCTGGCTGTGATTATAGATGAAAGAAAGCTGATGAAGAGACCCTGCAGTGGCACAGAAAGGAATTAGACATTGTCTAAAGCCAGGGCAGTACCGGAGCATTTGGATTTCACATCTGAGATTCACGGGTGAATAATTCAGCACTTGAAAAAATGCTTCAGCCGCAGTGTGACATCTCCACATCTTCTTTCAGTGATATCCAAGACTTTAACTAAACATCGCTTCCCAGGGAGCTGGGGCAGCTGTCCAGATATTTTTCCTCTTAAATATCAGCATTCCAGATTGTTACCTGGATACGGATGGAGATTTGGACCGATATCTTAGGAGCTCCAATCTCTCTTAATGCGGGATTTTGCCTTTGGAAACCGCCTTCAACGTTTGGCGGAACCCAAAATCTCTCCACGCGAAAATTAAGAGATGTAGCTTTATGTTTAATTGACGCCTTCCACTAATTGGGTGGACTGCGAAGGCACGCAGAGTCGTGGATGGGGTTGTTTGGGATTTTTAAATAAATGAACCAGCTCTCAAAGGCGCAAACGTTGGCAGATTTATTAAACGCCAATAGGAGAGTGGAGGAAAAGTGGAATGCGCATCAAATGGCCTTGTAAAAAAAACCACCTTGCTGTTTTATAAATGCAGAGCCCCTATAAACTGTATTTTAAAACAAAATACAGTGCTGTTAAATCTCTGCAAGGTATAACCATCCGGAAACGTTAGCGTTAAAAGCGTTCATACAACCTCAGCTCCGCTTCCACCAGCATATACATTAGAACTAAGTCTTTAAATAAATGATCACATATTATTCCTCAAATAATTCATCCTTTTTCTGAATTATTAGCTAAAAATGGATGGTATCTTATAATTGTCATCAATTCAGCCTCCTTATCAGGCCTAATAAGTTCTTTTCTCGGCATGATAAGTGTTTTGATCATTTGCTTTTCCTACCTACCCTTATTCCCTTTTTAGTCAGAGGCTTTTGCTCCTTTGGATGCGCATCACGGGATGAGGCTGCGAAGCTCTTTTACCCTTCAAATTTGGTGGTCCAACTGTGTCGGCTACAGGAAACTACTCAGTTCTGAGAACGTGCGCAGGTCGGTAGGTGCCGTATAGTTTCTGTAAGTGTAAGTCACTTCTAGATTCGCCGCGCTTGGCAGACCCCATACACCGAGGTGGTCTCTGGGGAAAAATGATGATGAGGATGATGCATTGAAGAGCTTCTGCCCAGTTGTGTAATTAAAGGTTTTGAAAGCGAAAGGGGATGAACAGAAGTAACCCCA
Source organism: Eurystomus gularis (assembly GCA_013400335.1). Classification (NCBI taxonomy): domain Eukaryota; kingdom Metazoa; phylum Chordata; class Aves; order Coraciiformes; family Coraciidae; genus Eurystomus; species Eurystomus gularis. The sequence continues at coordinate 211,743 of VZZY01003814.1, forward strand.
GCTTTGTACTCGGGAGCTAAAAGCACAGGCTTTCCTTCCCCAGCACAAGGAAAATGCGGGAATTGCATGAAGTTGAAAGTTTAAAAAGGAAATCATACGGAAGAGCCCGTCTGCTATCAATATAGTCATTTATACGTCTATAAAATGGAGAAATCCATGTAAAACTTCCAGTTGTTCAGGAATATTCAAAGGATCAGGCTAGGAACTTGGATTTAATGGCTAAGAGAATTTTGTCCTCCACATCCATGAGGAATGTCTGCCCTTTTTGGAGAGGTCTCTCACCTTTGCCTCTTTTCTAGCAACTTGCTTTCCTTAGTTTCTCAAAGCTGATACTCACATTTTAGCGTATTATCATCAGTGCAGCGAAAATACAGAGGAACAAGCTCTTCCTCCCATTGCTCTTGCTTAATTTCTTCCTGTCCCTAAGCCAAGCACTCAGTTGTTTGGTCTTCCTATCTGTGCTTTTATGAAAATTGTGTGTACTTTAGAAATTAACACTTTTTATCCTGAGTCCATGCCAGCTAATTGCTAATAAGAGACAAACGAGCTTTGCTAAGATTTCTTTTTTTCCTATAAAATTTCTAATTTGAAGATATTAGAAAAGAGAAGTGTTTACCCCACTAGGGTTACTGCAAATATCCTGATGAGCTTTCATATCCTCCTCCAGCACCAGCCAGCTTAATTGCCCTCCTTAGCCCAAACTTTAATCTATTACAAATTTGTACAGAAAAAAAAAAATTCCTCTTTTCTTTCATGGGTTTTTTTTTTTTAAATCTGGTGGTTCACAGGGCCGAGAAGAGAATATTCCTGATAGGGAACCTCAAGAAATCAAAAAAAGGTAGTCATAAAGTTTAGGACTGAGTCTTTTCTTCGGCATATCTCTGTGAAATCCATTTCTCCTGCTGCTCTGGCTCCGTATTAATAAGTATCTTTAAACAAAATTTCACACACCATTCTTCAGCTGAGTTATTTGATAGCATCCAGTGTGCAAGGGACTGTGAAACGTCCCCTTTCTTAGTAAGCTTCTCTAATATTAATGCTCTTGACCTTGGTGTCTCATATTTCCTGATTAGGTTCATAGGAGGAATTTGCTAAGCTTTTAAGATACAGTCTTGTAGACCTGTCTGTAAATACTGCAGCAGAAAGAGAATTTTGGTAATAAGTTCATTTAAATGAAGCAGTTCTGCCCATCAAGAAATCTCCATCCAACTATTCTTTAATGGCTTTTGTTATTTTAGACTAGACTTATCCATAATTAACTTTGGAGAGCTCCTCATGTTTTTGTAAGGTTAATACCTCGGTATCACACTGAATTTTCAACCTTTGCAGATTTATTAGAGTTGGGGTTTTTAATCATTCCAGCCTAATTTTCTCAGAAATACGGACCCTTAACATTTCTGATTTATCTTAACTTCATATCCTGAGACTGCATGAAAACTATATGTTTGGAATACAGTTGCTTTTAAGGAGGAAAGGCAAAAAGCAACACTGTGGAAAGTCTTTGGATATCTTCTAGGCTCCCCAGTTCAAGAGAGACAAGGAACTGTTGGAGAGAGTCCAGCGGAGGCTAAGAAGATGCTGAGGGGCCTGGAGCAGCTCTGTGATGAAGAAAGGCTGAGAGCCCTGGGGCTGCTGAGCTGGAGAAGAGAAGCCTCAGAGGGGATCTGATCAATGCTGAGCAAGAGCTCAAGTGTTGGGGGCAAGAGGATGGGGCCAGACTCTTGTCAGTGGTGCCCAGCGACAGGACAAGGGGCAACGGGCACCAAGTGGAACCCAGGAGGTTCCATGGGAGCAGGAGGAGAAACTTGTTTGGTGTGAGGGTGTGGGAGCCTGGCCCAGGCTGCCCAGAGAGGTTGTGGAGTCTCCTTCTCTGCAGATTCCAAAGGCACCTGGACACGATCCTGGGCCCCCTGCTCTGGGTGACCCGCTGGCACAGGGGGTTGGACGCAATGGTCTCCAGAGGTCCCTTCCAACCCCCACCATGCTGGGATTCTCTGTGATTCTGTGATCTTTTCTTCTACCCCTACCAGCTGGTGGGTTGGCAGGCAGAGCATGGGGTAGCGTCAGCAGTGGGGACCCTGCTTGCTAATACTAACCCAATCGAGACAACCCCACAGGGTAGCACAGCAATGACAGCTCTTCTTGACAAAGCAAAAATGTAAATTCTCAAATAATCTCTAAAAAAAAAAAAACACCTTCTATTGCTCTTTCCCTTTCAGTTTGACCCAGGACTTTGCTATGGTATCTTGAACGTTGTTTTTGTAACTATCGTGTAGTGCATTAAGCACCCTATTAATTTTATCACCAGTTTTTCTGCCTACAATGAATCCTGAGTCATCTGGAGTCACTCACCCAACCCGAAGACAGTCTCCAGCGTGATGGCCAACACTCAGCATTGACATCTATGGATGAAGTGAGTCTATAGGACAGAAAGCTGGTACAATCTGTCACCTATGTGCTTACTACGGCTCTCTTCAGTCTCTTCCAGTGGGAGGGAGCATCTCCTCCATGCATAATCTAATTAACCAGAGCCATGAAAACATCTCAGAGCCCTTAAATTCCAGCTGTAAACCAATATGGATCTCCTTGCTTATCAGTCTTTGGGTAAGTGGCAGTATCTCCTTCCCCCTCCCTTGGGGGGTCGTTTAAGGACTTCTGGCTGAGGCAGAGTTTTACCTCTCACACAAGCTAAAATAGACAGTTGAGAGAGGAGATCTCTTTTAAGGCTGTCCAAAAGTGTCTGTTTTCTCTCCCAAGTGAAACATCTGTTTTCCTTAGTATCTCTTATGAGCAGGATTGACAACCTTCTTTAGGCTCGCCTTGTTTCAGAGGATAAGTTTATTTGCTTTGCTGATTTGCACAACAGTCAATTTACCTCTAACGTCCAGTATTGGGTGATGTTTTGGGACCACTCTGCTGGTTTTTGAACCCCAGAGCTGGAAGGGTCTCCATCCTGGGCTACCCTGGTTTGGCTTTTGTTTTGCGTTTCGGTATACCGCTGATGGTGGTGCTTTGTGTTCTTAGGATTTGTTAATAAGCCTTGTTAATGAGCTACTCGATCTCTTCATGGCCTTGCCGGCCTCCCATAACAATTTATTGATTTGCTTTTAGATACTGCTGAAAATCTTTGTATATAATCTTGTGCTGGGATGATGTGTGCTGTTCCTGAGTATTGGTTATATTTGAGTTGCCATCTACTGAAGCCTACTAGAAAATAATGAGACCCTCATGGAGCTATAGAGAGTGTATCCAGTCCTAAAATATGTGCTAGTGTCATGGAGAGGTGAGATAGTGTTCTTCCTCTTTCAGATATATTCAGATCTTGCTCTTCCAACAAATACCCCTTTCCTCCATTCTTTACAGCCTTGCTATATCAAGAGCTAAGTTTAGGAAATCCCCCAAATCCTCTCTTGCCTTCCCCTCATCCCATCCCAGACAAAGGGAACTTCTGCTTCTCTCAATAAATTAGTAATCCTAATAAGATGTAAAAAGAAGGAGCTAACCCTGGCTGGATAGCTGCTGCTGTTAATTGTCTTCTGAGGTGACCTTTGGTCAGGGTGGACCAGAAGTCCTCATCCAGCAGCCTGCCTGCTGTGACAGAAAGGATGAATTTAGCTCATAAAATTACAAGCCTGTCCTGGGGAGCAAGGTGGCAGCTGTACCTGTGACAGTTTTCATCACTGATTTTTTTTAATAGGCTCGTACCAATGGCTTAATACTAGGTCTGTCTGTCGTCAGTTGTAAAACTGTCTTTCTTTGGATAAGGCTATTCATCTTCTTTAATAATTGTAAAAATGTTTTTACTTTAGGCCTTCACAGCTAAACCAAAGTTTCTATTCTTTCTCGTTTTCAAGAGATGAAAATCTACCCCTCAGCTTGCCAGCGCTTTTCAAAACTATGCACTTGGTGACAGTAATTATTGCTTAATTTCCTTCTCCTCTTATGAAATGAGAGGGGATGACCGAATAGAAACCCACCGACTCTTCTTAATAGTCCTCCCTTGCTCTCGGTAGCCAGGAATCCTCTTTCTGCTTCTTCACCCTAAAACTGGGTGTACTCGCTGGAACCCTCCTGAGCCTACCTGGGCTTCTGCTTTTCCTCACCCTCGCTGTTCCCAGGGAAATAGTTCCCCAGCCCCAGGGTGCAAATTCATCCCGTGACTGGTGAAAAGAGATATTTATTTCTTCCTCACCTGAGTCAACAACTTTCTAACCGGTTCTCGACTGCTGTCGCAGGGGATGAGGCATTGAGCTGTGCTCATCCAAGGCTGGTGTCCTTTGCTTTTGGACTCAGACTGTCCTTTTTCCTCCCATTTTCTTGGTCTCTCTGTTCTCTCTATTGCTGCTTGGTCTTTTTTCTTTTTTTTTTCCCCACCAGGTTCCTCCTCTCTGCAGTTACTGTCCGATCTCACACCCATCTTGTGCACTCCCGTAGTGTGATGATTCTTGGCTCTCTTTCTTTGCCTTTTGGTCCCCTCATCTTCTGGGTTTAGCAGGAATCCTTTCCCTAATATGGTTCAATATTATGCTGAAACACAGCGTACTTCAGACATTCCCTCATGCGTTTCAGCTCCTCAAGGATTTTAATTGCCGCCTTTTTCCCTTTATGATATACTGCTGTTCTTGATGTGTGAGAATACGGTTACAGAGAAAGCGCCTTCTGTATTTTACGTGTGCTTTGTCAGGAAGGCTATAATTTTGTTCACGTCCTTCCTATTTCCTTAAAGTTGTTTGTGACAGGTCTTGAAACACTTGCACCTTACGTCCTCCCAGAGTAAGGTCAGAAACTGTCATTTATTTCAGAGTCGGCTCTAAAATAGGCTGCTCTTAATATCATATCTCGGGGTCTGCTGGAGTTGGGGCTCGGGCTCTGCGATAATTGTTGCATCTGCTTTCAGCTGAGGAAAAAGTGGAGGCTTGCTATGAATATTAACAAGCCATCCATCCTCTACACCTTCTGAGAGCACACGAGTTCTTAAATGGTTTCTTCTTTTCATGGTTTTTGTGTTCTCCATTTTCTCTGCAAGCTCGTTTTTTTTATCAGCCTCGTTTTTTTCCCTCAGATTTATTCCCAATTGGAGGCTTTTACCTGTATTTATACATCAGGTGCCAAACCTCTTCTCTGCTAACACTGCCTCTATCAAGCCTTACCTTCTTGAAGGGTTTTAGATGTCTCACTGCTGGGATTGACCCACAAGGGCCTTCTTTGTTTTCTGTTTCTCCTTCTTGTGGCCTTTCTCCCACGTGCTCACCATCATTGATAGGAAAAGCCCAGGGAACTTCTGGTTGAACATTCTGGTTCTGTATGATTTCCTCATGAGATTTTCCTGGGAAAATCACCAGAACCCATAAGTCCAACCAACTTCCCTTTTGTGGCCTGGAGAAGCGCTTCATGATGGGTAGAGTGGGAGGGTGGTTTTGCACTGAACCTTTCCTTATGAAGTTCACCTTCCCAACCCCTTCGGTTGTGGAAAACCCATGTACTCTTTGTAGTTTTTTCTTGTCTTGGTGCTGGGCAAAATTCAGAGACCTTTGGCCTAAATAAAAATGTAAATTCTTGGAAAACCAGGTTTACCCAGAGAGGTACTTTTAGAGACTTAGTAGTAAAATACATCCCCATCTGCTGGCAAGTGAAAATTTTTATCACCAGTTATCAAACTACAGCGAAAAACCAAGGATCAAATGGAATCCCTGGAGTAAAAGGGATTGTTCAGAATCGAGTAGGAAAACAGCATCCTTCAGGTCAGTGACTGATGAGCCTTGTGTCAGTCTTGATGAGCCTTGTGCCTTTTGGATCAAAACTAGAGGTGGGTAGATTCAGATCAGATGTTAGAAAGAAGTTCTTCACCATGAGGGTAGTGAGACACTGGAACAGGCTGCCCAGAGAGGTGGTGGAAGCTCCATCCCTGGAAGTTTTTAAGGCCAGGCTGGTTGGGGCTCTGAGCAACCTGGTCTAGTGGGAGGTGTCCCTGCCCATGGCAGGGGGGTTGGAACGAGATGGTCTTTAAGGTCCCTTCCAACCTGAACCATTCTATGATTCTATGATTGTGTCACTTCAGCAACTCCTGGGGACTGCTGCCCCACCACACTTCCTTTACGGGAAGCTCTCAGTCCAGGTGTTGTCAGGGCTAAAGGGAAGAAAAGGAAAAAACAAAACCATCCCAAGAAACAAAAACCAACCAAAAACCCCAAACAGAAAACCATGTGGATATTTTCCTCTGCAGAGGTCTTCCTCCCCACTTTGACGTCAGAGTGATGGCCTTGCTTTAGAGAGAAGCTGTGGCCTCGGGGCTGGAGTCCAGAAGGACCACAGGAGCAGGTCTGGCTCTTGAGGAGAGCATGGTTGGTTCTTGTTGGTTCTGTTCACCTCTGAGTCCTGGCAGGTGCCCCTGAACTCGTATGTGCTTCTACAGGAGAGCTAAAAAAGTCCTGCAAGGGTAGGAGACATCGTTGTTCGGAAGAGCACGGCATGCTCAGCATCCATTCGTACCACGGATAGACCTGAATTCTTTTCTACTATTACTCCACTGAATGTAAATATCTCAGAGACATTTACATGATATTTCTTTTTAAGTATATAATGTTTTCATTCAAAAGTATCATAATTCTTAAAAGACCTGTCAGAGGCTCTGACATGTAATTAATTTCTCTAAAGCTCTTTTTTTGAAAGATACAACCACATATATAGAACACCTGCGCTTATTCACAACTCTGCAGGAAAAAAAAGCCACATCTTCTTCTTCGCCTTCTTCCCCCACTCCTCCATCAAAAGATTTTCCTTCGCTTTGGATACTCCCTCTCCATCTACCTTCACGATCTACACCAAATAAAAGCCCTTGGTGGCAATAGGAGCTGGCACGTTGGGTCTTGTCTGGGTGCTGGTGACCTTTTGTTTGTTTAGCATTAAGCCGAAACACTCTTGTGACTTTAATTGTGGAGCGGTTGTCACTAAGCCATGATCTAGTCCATCTAATCTAATTCCTGAACGTGTAGGTGAGCTTTCAGTCAGCCTGCTAGGCTCTTTATTTTTACCTGGTAGGTTGGTTTTTTTTCCTCTCCTCTGCTCAGGAGGAGTGCATGAAGCTTCAACAGCATAATACTGGTGCCCAGGAAATAGGAACGAGGAGATGTTCAACTAGCTGTGGATATATAAGTGTGGCCAAGCACTGGACTACGTGGCAGTCATGGCTAGCTGGCTGGCTTTATCCCCTCTAAGTGCTTCCAGGGCATCACTGCGACCATCGCCGCTTCTACTGGAAAATGCCAAATCACTGCTGCTTCCCAAGGAAGAGTCTGTGGAGAGGCCTCTTGGAGAGAGAAAGATCTCTCCAGCAGGTCCCTTGGCACAGTTTCTCCTTGGGCCGTTGTCTGAGGAACTGGGGCTCTCCAGCTAGGCAGGCTGAAGGACATGTCCTCTCCACGTGGCACCTCTGACAGCAGCAAGGTGATGGAGCTGTACACTTTGTAAGATCCCTTCAGGACAGCTGCATGCAGTACTTGGGAGAAATGGACATTTTCTGGCTGGAATGAAGAAGCAAAGCAACTTCTTGTGTTCTTTGTAGAGGACAGGCATCAAGCAGATACATTTCTCCCTCATGGTTGCATAAACTGGTGGCGTTTCCCCTTTCACCTCTGTGAAGTCAATGTTGGTGGGAACATGCTTAAATCCAAGCTGTACAAAAAGAGCCAGTTTTAGGTGGACATAAGGCCCATCGTTTATGTGACTGGAGATGTGTAGGAACATGTCCAGATGTTTTAGCTTTGTAAGTTGGGTGTTTCCTCTTCTAGGTAAGTAACCGTCACCCCTCGATTTCATTTCCTATAGGGAGCATTGCTTGTGTTGCTGCAGCTTTGCATACCCTGTTGAATTTATAGAAAATGAATTGCTCTGGTTTAATTCCAAAGAAGATGAAGGGATGTTCTACCAGGATATTGCTGGGAGAAGAGGGAGCTAGTGGGGCCTCAGCTGGGACATTGTCCAGATCTGGAGTCCTCAGCACAGCAGAGACATGGACCTGGTAGAGCGGGGCCAGAGGAGGCCCCAGCAATGATGGGAGGGCTGGAAGCCCTCTGCCGGGAGGCCAGGCTGGGAGAGGTGGGCTTGTTCAGCCTGGAGAGGAGAAGGCTCCAGAGAGACCTTCTTGGGGCCTTTCAGTACAAAAGATGGAGACAATCTTTTGAGCAGGGCCTGTTGGGACAGGAAAAGGGGCAATGGTTTTTAACGAAAAGAGGGAGATTTGGACTAGAGAGAAGGAAGAAATTTTTGATGCTAAGGATGGTGAGAGCCTGTCCCAGGTTGCCCAGAGAGGTGGTCGCTGCCCCATCCCTGGCACCATTGCAGGTGAGGTTGGCCGGGGCTCTGAGCAACCTGCTCTACTTTCAGATGTCCCTGCTCAGTCCAGGGGGCTTGCACTAGAAGATCTTTAAAGGTCCCTTCCAGCCCAAACTATTCTATGATTCTGTGATTGGCTTTTGTTCTCTGACCACATCTGCCTCCTCTCCAGCAATACCAATGTCCTGAAAACTTCGTGGTATCATGTGGGTTTTTGAAACAGAACAAAAGTGCTTTGGCCATCTGGGCTGAAGGACACCTGCTCGCAAGGCAATGGGAAGTTTACAGCAGAGGGCCTGGTTTGGGCGCTGCATTTGTAGCCTTCCAGACTTGTGCACACGATCTAGTTAGGAACAGCTTTGGTACAACCCCCGGCACACGCCGTGGGAAAGTTGACAGGAACTGTGAGGAATGGAGGATTTTCTCAGCTGTGGTGCTGAGAGTTTTTCTGAGGCGCTTAAAGTCCTCCACCTAACATCACTTGCAGGACGGAAAGGGATTTCTCCAGGTCACTGAGTCCTGCATGTTGCTGTCACAGGCAACTGCATCCTGTCCTTCTGTCCATTAATTTGTCCATCTCGTGCTTAAAACTAGCTGGTTTCATTTTTGGCTCCGCTGCTTGCTTTCTGCAACTTCTTCCTTTTGATCTCCTTTTTTAGCCTGTATCTTTTTCTGGCACGCCAGCTGTGATCTTAGCAGACCAGTGCCCTGAAGTACATGGTGCAATCAAGAAAAGTCCTTCTGAATTCTTCCCAACAACTGAACCACGTGTGACCGTCCTTGAAGCACAGCCTGCCAAGCTGTGCTCCTGCCCTCCTCCTCCAGGGACCTGGAGTTCATCTGATTCCACTGTCGTCTCCCCCCACCATCCTCTTCCTCCATGCACTCCAGCTCCAGCGAAGTTCTTAAACTTCAAGCTGGTGACTGATTTTCCTCCTGTCGGTTCTTCATAATAGCGTGACCCCAGTCGTGGAGCTCTTCAATGGCCTCATGCCTTCTGAAATCCATATTCTCTCCCTTTTATTCTTCCGTCCTCAAATGGCTCTATGTTTTGTGCTCTCCTGCTACCTGGTGTATTCTCTGCCCATTGCCTTTATACCCCAGACCTCTCTCAGTTTAATTTTTCTTCCCAGGGACCCAGCTGTTCTCCTCTTTGTTATTCCCAGTCTTTGGTTTCTTCTTGTTCTTCATCGCATCAAGCCCCTTTGTCAGCTTTCCTTTCACAGTCACCGGTGTTTCTCCCTGTCCCTCCTGGGATCTGACCTTTCATGGTCACACCGCTCCTGAAAGATCCTCTTGTTCAGTAGGGCTCTGCAAACTTCAGATTCTCTGTCTCACTCACACTTCACCTCTCTCCGACCGTATGTGAAGATCTCCCTGTCTGAACTCTTCTCAGTTCTTTCCAGCTCGTTTCTAGAGCTCAGCTCTGCTCTCTGAGTTACTGCAGTCGAGGCAAATAGTCAACTGCAGGCAAATCCCCTTTGTTCTTGCATTTTGTTGTCTCTGTCATCTTCTCCAGCCTTTGGATTGCATCTGCTGGAAACATTCCTTCTGCGCTGCCCTCCACCTTATGCCCACACATCCCAAAAATTATTAATAGGAGTTTAAAAGTCCTAGAGGTTTCCTCACCTATAAACTCCCCCTTTTTGCCTCCACTTGCTTGCCCACTCCTTGCCTTCTCAATCGGTTGCCCAAACAAGCCCTGCTCTCTCCTTGAAGGTTGGCCGTTGAGTATGTCAGAAGGAAGGAAAGGCAGAAGCCTCTCTCACGTACGTGTTTGCAGTCAAACCCACAAACTGCAAGAGCCAGAAGCAAGCAGGCAGAGAGACATGCAGCCCACGCATGAGCTCCTGCTCCTTCCTCCTCCAGTGGAAATCCCAGCGGTAATAGGACGATGCCTTCTTTAAAATGCTTGGGATCTTGGTGAGCTCTCTCATGCTTTTTGTCCACATGGTTATTTTCTCTCTGGAGATGTTTTGTGCGCTGGAAGTGACAAATTTACATTATTGGAGAACTATTGTTTCTGCTTTTGTCCCATGTTTTATTCATTGGAAGCCGTTAGTTTAATATGGCTGAGGTAAAAACAGGTTGAAAACAGGCCACCTGTGGCATTTGACACCAAATCGCTATAAACCAGTAGAGCCAGGCAAAAATCAGGTCAGCAAAGCCATGCAGAGATGATGCTTGTGCCTTCTGAGCTTACAACTGTGGGTCTCAGCTTTTTGTACTGACAAAACAAAAACTTGACTTGCAGGATGAAGCTTTCTTCTGCTGTTACCTCAAGAACCTGGTTCTTGTGAGGAAAAGTTCAGTAGTATCCTGGTTTTCCTTATGTACTTGGATAACTTGAAAAGCTGCCATGGTTCTCCTGTGAAGAGAAATATTATTAAATATTTAAATGATGGTCACACTGTAAGTCCTTTCTAGGACCAAGGCTGTGTTTCTGTGAGGAACCATGGCCTGTCCTTTGGAGGACAGCAGGTTCAAACAAAAGCAGGTCCATTTCATGCAGCGCAGAAGCTGCCACACATATTACCTCAACGTGCTGTGGAGGCCGGTAGTGTCAACTAGATTTAAAATAATTAGGGCCATTAACAGAATGAATTGTGGATGTAGTCTCTGAATGCCGAAGCCCCTCAGCTAGAGATGGTCGCAAGCGAGGCACGATGGCAGGGCCTCTCCTCTTTATTGTGCATCTGCTGGTGACCGTGCGTGGAGAAGCCTCTATCAGAGCATCACCTCTGCACTTCAGAAAGATGGTGGAGATCAGAGTATACAGCAGTGTTGATTATAACCTTCTGTATGGTGAAGGTGATGGTCCCATCATCCACACCAAGGTTCAGATCTGTAAATGTGCACCGCCAAATGCGCTGTATCCTCCAACCCTACCTACCCAGGGCTAATTGACATGGAAGATCTTTGCACGTTTCCCACCTGGCAAACCACGAGAGAATGTGCAAAACACATCCACCAGGTCACAATCTGTTGAAGTTCCAAACTCAGCTCAGCTTTTCCTTCTAGAGCTTCCTCAGGCAGCAAGCAGCCCCCTCCCCAGAAGTCACACTGGCTCATGTATGGGGCTGGTGGTGGTTCTCTGGTCTCCTGAGAAGCCTCTGGTTCTCCTGAGGCTCAAGATATTTTATTAATATTGTCATTAATAGATTTTTTTTTAACGTAATTTGTTAATATTCCTAATAATTAAGATACGTTTAATAGGCAGGAGATGTTATCAAGGAGGCATGAAGCTGTAGACTGTGACTGGAAAACGCAGAGCAGCTTTCACACTTAGAAGTTAATCTTCTTCAAGTCGCATGGAGATAACTCCCAGTGACGCTTGATCTGTGCTTTGGAGTCACTCCTGTTACAAGATGTCAGTGAAGCTTCGGCTGGAGCTCTTCTCGACCGCCGTGGGAGCCGGGGTGGTGGGGAGGGTGTGGGTGGGAGAGAAGGGTCTTACCGCAGCAAACCGACTTGTGTTTTGAGAGCTTTGAAATACGGATTTGCATCAAAGCGAAACTCTCGGCGTTAGTTAAATGTTCCTCTAAGTATGCAAAGGAATCGAGTTACTGATGCTTGTTATTCTTATCTTCCTCTCGGTGGCACAACATCTTTAAGTTCAGTGAAGGTTCCACTTGCTAAGACGGCTGTAAAGATTTCACGTTAATTAAGAGGACTCCGCTGCAAATCTGAATGTGAATGAAGTTCAGCTGCTGAACCCAGGGCAGCGAATGCTGGGGGAAGATCAGACATTGACAAATGTTGATTTAAAAAGCCAAAAACAAACACAAAAACCCCCACCTAAAACAATGCTTCAACCTGGTACCTGTTCCGTGAGAGACAAAAAGTTGAGTTCAGGTTGCTAGCAGGAAAGAAATAGGTTGTAACTTGAATTTACAGTCAAAAGAGGTGAAATTGTGACCATCGCGAGGTCTGAGGAGGGTTATCTTGTGCCACCCGTGCTGCCTATCTCCATTGCCCAATCTCCCTCTCCTTAGCCAGGCAGTTGTCTTAACTTGGAGGGATCTTCAATGGAGGAAGGGACAACATCTGGGCGTAACTCCGATCTTGGTTTTGTTGCATTGGAGAAGTCCCATCAAGTCCAGTCAGCCTCGACTGGTGGTCGTACAACCAAGATGAGGCTTCACGCAGTGGGGATGGTGCAAGCGGTGGTAAGTGTCAGGGCAACAAGGCTTCCAAGGAAGGAGCTCTCACGATGAGGAGTTTTGAGTGAAGAAAGAGACCAGAGATATTTTTTCCTCCAAACCTGCTTTTTTTGGTGAGTTTTTCGTACCTGCCAGCGCTTGGAAGACAAGAGCAGTAGGTGGTAGCTAGGACGAGTAGTTGTCGCTCGGGGTATCTGCATTGCTCTTCCAACTCCAATGCTGTTGTCTGAGCTGGGACAAGTCCTCTCCTCTTGGTGTCTCCTCTCACCCGTCTGGAGACAATAACACTTACCTGTGTTATTTGATTTGGGTGATGAGAAGGGTGCTGCAGAGGTGCAGACCATCACTCTGCCTTCTGAAGAAGGACTTTGCGCAAGGAAATGGTGATATATGGCTTCTTAACCTCACTGAAATACACTGGACTTGGCTTTTGGAGTGGAAAAGTGAAAATACGATCGCCTAAATAAATAGTATTTGTCCTCTTGAGCAGAGTAAGGGCAGCCTGTGAGGTTGTGCGGGGGTTTTTGATTGTTGTTATTTTTTATTCACGGTTCCTTGAGCTGATTCTGGGACTTGTACTGACTGTGGTTATGTTTCTGGAAATGTGCAGGTTGGCCAGATGCAGTGGGGCATGGAGTGAACAGAAAGAGGTTAAATTGATGGATGACCAACAAGAGCAGGATTGTGCCTCAGAAGACCAAGAAACTATCCTGATTAATGGGGTGAAAGAAAATGGTAAGGAACTTAATTACAGTACATGAGGGAGCAGCGACAACCCGCAAGCCAACTTATTTTCCTAATTCCTTTTGTGTGTTTAATTTTAGTGGTTTGCAGGTCTCTCTGCCATGGGGAGCAGTAGGGTAAATGGGTGGGTTTCGCTCAGGTGTCGCTCCAGCTATGAATCTACACCTTTTTAGGGCTTAACAAGTACCGCTTTTGCCCATGCAGATGCGTGGTTGGAAATGTTTATGTGCACATGCAGTTGGAATTGTGGATTTTAGGGTGGTTTCTTAGGGAAAAAGTCATACAAGACTACGTAGCCCTTTCTATAGGGAATCCTTCCTTTTCTTCACTATTAGTGGTGAACCCACTAGCTGATCTCAGCAAAATTTGACTGTAGGATACTTGGTCCCTACAAACCAGGGAAAAATTAGAGATTGGGTAGAAGAAACAAGCCTGTCTTAGCACCCATGGAAGGGAAAGGTTGGACTTGTGAGCTCCTTATTGCCTTTTCTGCATGGCCCATCAGGATCAGGTGGGATCTCCTGGCCCGTTACACAGTTCTTGCACGTGCAGAGGTGCTGCTGGCCATGGTCATGGTCCTGAGAGCCACCAAGTCATTCCAGCTCTCATTGAGATCGGTGGGGAAGGACCAGCCCTTTCAGCAGCCTGCCCAAAATACCCAGCTTTGTATCTATTTAATCGATTCCATATTTGCTTTCAAAAGCAGTTAACTGCTTAGGAGTAGCAGTGCTCTGCTGCCAGCAAACCTGCTGAAATAAGCCTCCGAGCATCTTCTCAAGTCCGTTGGACTTTAGTCACTAGCCACAGTAAATTCAGTGGAAACCCAGCACTGGGGCAGAACTTGACATTTTCATTCTTCACCATGTTTTTTTGTTTAATTTCATGGCATTTTACATTTTGTGTTGGCATAGAAATCTTGAGAGAGTGTGATATATTTATTTATATATAAATTGACCCTACTAGGTATCAAGGACTTGGTCCTCTGACATCTTGTACATTCAAATCCTGCCTTCTCAAAACAAGGTGGTCTTGTTCAAACCACAACAAATGTTGTTCTTGTTCACTACCAAAGACCTGGAGCAACTCCAGGCATGCGGGTGCCCATGAGGACCCCACAACATGTGCTGGTGGCAAGTGGATTGTACACTTGCGGTTGCCCCTACGATGTGATTTTGAAGGTATATGTGTCTTCATGGAGACACATGGTAAAGCCGCAGCTGATGACAGCTGCTGGAGCTGGAAGATTTTCTAGCTGTGGTCCCCTTGCCTAATCTACTAGGCGGTAAAATCAGCACTTACCTGCTCGGTAAAGAAGAGCGATGGCTAGAACCTGACACTGCTTCCATGAAATTCAATTAAACAGGTCTAAAAAAGCGCTTTAATTAAACATTGCTGTGTAGGAGTTGCTGCTGGATCCAAAGCGGTGAGCCAGCAAGTAGCTCTGATGCCACCACCTCCCTGTTGGTGGCACTGGGGATGGGGCTGATGTTCGTTGCTTCTTCTCACCCTGACTCTAAATGGCTGCTGGCTGCCGGGAATCCAGAGCGGCCCTTGGGCTGCTGCCGTGCCCAGTGAGGGGACTGGTCCCCCTTTGGAACTGGTTGACAACAGGATGGTTCAGTATTTTTCCACCCAGGCTGCTTTTGGGTGGCTGTTGAGTTCAACTGGGAAAGGTGTTTTTGCTTCTCCAGCATCTTCTTCTTTAAGTCTTTTGGAGCCATGTCTGCTTTAGAGCATCAGTTGAATGTGCTCCTGATTTCAGGATGAGACAAGCCCTAGGAAATCAAGTTTTGGCATTTGTAATTCACAGGAGTTAAGTTCCCTTCCACAAGTATAAACCTAAAGAAACACCCAGAGACAGTTTCTTTTATATAATAGCAGCTCTGCGTGTTGAATGCAGCATTTAAGATTGAATTTCAGCTTTCCACCTCCCCCTTTTTGGAGTCTTACAGCATTCACAGACATTCTTCTTTTATCCTCCAATTATCCATGCTTCCTGTCAGCTCCAAGCTGATTTTTATTTTATTTTCCTTCTGAAGTGGAACTGCACTGGTTAATTTGTTTTGGTGCTTAAGGGAAAAGATACCACCTCTGCATTTCGGATCTAAAAACCGGTAGGAGGGACTCAAAAATCAGCCTTTTTTATTTATTTATTTTAACCCTTTTTGAGGGAAGGGAAGCAGCACAGATTTCAGGCAAGTCAGCCTGGTCTTTTTCCGAGCCACAGGTGTTGAAGATGTTGACAGGCGTTGCATTGCACTTCTGCTTTGATTCACAGCGTTTGGAAAGGTGTTTAAAGTCCTCGGGCACTGCACGGCTCCGACCGCAGCTCGCTTGTACTTAAGACTTTACTGGTGGCTCCATCCCTAAAGCCCCCATAGCACCAAAGTGCCGGGAGCCTTGGGGATGAGATTAGGGGGATTTTGACCTTCTCCAGCGCATCCTGCTCCTCCTCATCTTGCTGCTTGGCAGCGCCGGCACGGTGGGTATTTCATCATGCCCACATCAGCCAGCGTCGGTTGGCATAGGGGCAGGAGGAAACTTGCTTTGGAAGAAAAGCCCTTGTGGCAGAAGGTCACAGCAACCATGTAGGTGCCAAATCCCTTCAGATGCCCCATTTCTTGCGAGAGCCTGGTGCTCTGGTTGGGTTTTAAAGCACTGGTCCTTCCTCGGAAAGCCTGCGCTGCTTCTGCTCTCACCTCCCCAGCCTTCGGCGGAGCCACCAAAGAGGTAAGATGTGAAGCCACCACAAAAGCACCGGGCTCAGCTCTGGCTTGGCAGAGGTCTCCGGCTGGTGTGAACGCGCACATCGACGTGTATTTTTTTCATACAGAGGTATCAGAGCGTGTTGGTGGATGAAAAGACGGCGGATTTAAATTTCAAGGCGCATATCGTCCGTTGGGCCAGAAGTCAGATAAAAGAATATTCATAACTTTATTCTGCCACAAAAGAGTGCAGCGAGGTAAAAATAAAAAATCCTTAGGTAAAAAAACCCCATCTTTACATTATTATAAAGGCATTTTTAGAGACTGGGGAAGAATGGCAAAACCCACGATAATTCTAACGATAATGGCTTTAAACTTTGTGTTACCTTCTGCTTTCCCTTGGTGTGGCCAGTGACAAAAACACTGCTGAGTTCTTAAAAATAGCTGTAACTTTCTTAATTTTCAGTAATGCCATTCAGGTATGTTTAAGATGCAGACGCCGCAGGGGGGGATGCTTTGTTTCTTTAAGAATCTTATTTTTCCATTAATTTTTGTCATCGTTAATGGGAACATTTTTATTATGCTTGTTTTGTTTTTTAATAACCGTGTCAGATTTGAAAGGCAGTATCCAGGTAACGGTATGTATATGAAGAGGAAAGAACGGATGGGGTTTGGTGTTTTAAACGTGCTCTTGTACCTCTTCCAGCTGGCTGCAGGGGAGAGTGTTTCCATCTCCCTTCCATGCACATCACCACGTGATGTACTTATGGGGGACCTCTCAGAAAGATGGTCCTCAACCTTTTGAGTAGGGCCTGTTGGGATAGGACAAGGGGTGATGGCTTTGAACTAAAAGAGGAAGATTTAGACTAGAGAGAAGGAAGAAATGTTTGACGCTGAGGGTGGTGAGAGCCTGGCGCAGGCTGCCCAGAGAGGTGGTCGCTGCCCCATCCCTGGCACCATTGCAGGTGAGGTTGGCCGGGGCTCTGAGCAACCTGCTCTAGTTGCAGATGTCCCTGTTCCCTGCAGGGGGGTTGCACTAGAAGAGCTTTAAGGGTCCCTTCCCACCCAAACCATTCTGTGATTCTATGAATTAGACCCAGAAGGGAAGGCTCGCGATCTCCCAGCAGAGTCATCTGCTGCTTCCCAAAGAAGGGGTTGAGAAAAGCCACCACCAAACGCTAGGGAGAAGGGGAGCACGTCAGCAAGCTCAAGAAGAACTGCAAAGATTGTAAACCCTCTCTCTTTTTCTTTCTTTTCTCCCTCCCTTTTCCTTCCTGCCCACCCAGAATCGCACGCCCTGGACGGCGATGAGAGGCCTTGCACCGCCGCCGAGGCCGCAGTCACGTTCTCAGCCTTGACGACAGCTCCGAAGGAAAACCACGCGTGCCACCGGGCGCTGCCTCCCCTGACTTCGAAGAAGCCCTGCTTGCTGAGCCCCCCGTCGCCTCTGAGGCTCACGGATGTCCCCGAGCACGCCTCGGATGACTCCTCGGCCCACGCCATCTCCCTCACGTCCTGCGTGACAAAGGGCATGAGCTCCTGGTCGCTGCCGGGCGACTGTGAGAAGGCTCCCTTCACCATGATGGAGCCCGGAGGCATGTCGGCGTTGACGGGCGACTGCTTGATGCAGCCGAGCCGGACCTGTCTGGGCTGCTTTATTGAATCAAAGGACGGCATTGATGCAGAGCCGGGAATAAGCTTGAAAGTGGGGGATATAAATAGGGATTATGACACCTGTTCGGTCTCTGATATAGGGATTCACTGCATGAGCACAGGAGAAACCATGAGATATGGGGATCAACTGCTTTCAGACCAGCTTTTAAGCTTCCCTATGCATAAATCGAGGGCAGCGGACAAAAGAGATGCAGAAAAATCTGACAGTGATTCAGAGGACCCCACTCAAAAAAATTATTACGAGGGATTACTATTAGACAAATGCAATGGTGAGGAACCTTTACTAACAAATCCCAACCAGGAATGGGGCTATTTTGAATCTTTCATTAGTGAAAGTAAAATTGAGCTGCTTGACCTCTGCTCCAAAAATGAGCTTTCTGTAAATCTGTTTTCCGAGGAAGACGTGGATAATTACATGTTCGACGACGACGATTCCACCTTGGGAAGCGATGTCTGCTCCCTAAAGATTAGATACGAATCTTTCCAGGACAACGTGCGGGAGAAGACCACCACCCTACAAGAGGACGCCCAGTTCAACTTCTTCCCCAGCGTGTTCAGCAACTGCACCAAAAGGGACAGCAGGAGCACCCTGAAAAGGGGGCCCAGCGGTGCCACCGACCCTTCTCAATTCAAATCTGAGGAAGGCATCATCTGGGGGGAGGAGGAGGAGGATGGCGAGGACGAGGACGGCGAGGAGGAGGAGAAAGCTGCCTTAAATAAATCTTTGAACAGCACGGAGGTGGTGCAGTACGTGGGCTCCAAGAGGAGCCACTTCTTGGACTCGGTGAATTCCACGGAGGACTCTGGGGAGTTCAGCGACGACAGCACTTGCACAGAGTCCTCCTACGACGTGCTGCGGGATATCAAGGACTGCAGCCGGTACCTGTCCCGGGACCACTCCGGCTCCTTCATTCAGCAGAACTACGGCTTGCGGGCGAAGAGGAAAGTGCGATACAGCGACGACTACCTGTACGACGTGGACTCCATCGAGAACGAGAAGATCCTGGACAAGAAGGAGTGGCTTCCGGACGGGCCCAAGGAAGAGGACGATGACGAGTGGTGCCCCAAGAAACGGCGAAAAGTCTCTCGCAAGGAGCCCCCCGTTATCATCAAGTACATCATCATTAACAGGTTTAAAGGGGAGAAGCATATGCTGGTGAAGCTCAGCAAAGTGGATGCCAACGAGACAACTGTTACCCTAAACGAGGAGCTGCTCAGCAAATACAAGAAGCTGGCCCCACTGAAGGGCTTCTGGCAAGAGAGGCAGCAGAGCCGGCTGGATTTGCTCAGATCGTCTCTCTACCACAAGCAGAATTTCTATCTTAACGGCTCAGATGCTTCGTTCCTCCCTCACCCACGGAAGCGAAAATGCAAGCTAGCAAACAGGCACCGGATTCAAAGAATTAAAGCCATCGAGCAATCAGTGAACAAGCTGGGCTCTTGCTCCTCTGATCACAAGCAGCCTTGCAGCAGTAAAGAGGACGCGGGCCTGAAAGGGCTGCCGACGGCGCTGGCCATCGCCACCCCCAGCTGTGCCAACGGATTACACGTACACGACATCACGGGCATCGCCGCCGTGAAATGCAAATCGCAGGAGCGGGAGCACAAGGGGCCGGAGAGGAAAGTGCTCCGCAGAATCAAATTCAAAAGTGAAGCCAGGTTGAAGTGCAAGAAGATCAAAGCTGCTACCAGTACGGCGGAGGGTTCCCCGGCGCTAGAAAACCAGGACTCTGCAGCGCGTCTGAAGGATGAAAACGTTCCTTGTGCTTCAGACAGCTCCCATCTCCCGGAGTGCCACGAGGATAAGGTTGCTAAAAATTCTCCTTTTCTACCATCCACCTCCTCTTCAGAGAAGCCTCTGCCATCTGCTAATATCACCACCAATGTACCCCTGATCCCCGGAGGGTATCTGCAGACGTTGCTAGATGCTTCTGATTTGTCGAGCAACACCAGTATCTCCTACTTTGCCCAGCATCCCTCCGAGCAGCAGCAGCAGCAGCAGCAGCAGCAGCAGCACCCGCTCCCCAGCATCGTCCCGGCAGAAAAGCCCTTCCCGGCTCTGCAGCCGGCGCAGAGCTGCGTGCTCTCCCCACCCTCCGAGTCGGAGCTGCAGCAGTCGCCCGGCCACTTGGAGATGGAGCAGAGCAGCTTCGGTAGCATGTGGCCGGCCGGCAAAGCCGCCGGCAGCAACCCCCAGGACTTCCCCGGCGACATGCGGGAGGCGGCCGGGCTGCCGAGCGAGTTTGGCGGTGCCGCGGGTGCCGACGGCCTCCCCGCCTCCGGATACGCTCAAGTCAATCTGAATAGCAGCAAATTGCTATACCAAAAAAATTACATGCCGGATAGCCAACAAGTGCAGTCTGATGATTCTTATCAGTCATGTCATTTTAATAATGGAGAGGGGCGCTTTCATTTCCAACGAGGTACACTAAGTACAGACGATGGCAGGCTCATTAGTTTTGATTCAGTGGGTTCATTGTCAGTTAGTTCTAGCAATTACAGTTCTTTAAGTTTAAAGTCTTGCGAAAAGGACGGAGAGGATGATATTAATGATGATTTCTTGGCCCACTGCAGTCCCAAGCTAGTGATCCAGCAGAGCATAGATGAAATCACCCCTTTGAAGGAGTCCACGGACCTTTTAGACATTTCCAACTTCACGCCTGATAAGTTCCGCCAGTCGTCGCTTTCGGAGATGTCCCCTCCGGACACTCCCAACCTGTCCCCGCAGATAGCCGGCTCCGACGCCAAGCCTCTGGGCACCCTGAAGGGCTTTCAGGAGAGCCCCCAGGCTGCCCTCAACAGCTCCGAGAAGGTCAAGTGGAACTGCGGGGTCCTGCAGACTGAGGAACAGGCAGATAATGGATTTGCTTTAAATAATCACCAGTTCCAGTTCCATATGTTCAATGATGAAGATTCTGTCAGCC
The DNA here is from genome assembly GCA_013400335.1 of Eurystomus gularis. Classification (NCBI taxonomy): domain Eukaryota; kingdom Metazoa; phylum Chordata; class Aves; order Coraciiformes; family Coraciidae; genus Eurystomus; species Eurystomus gularis. The sequence continues at coordinate 232,284 of VZZY01003814.1, forward strand.
TTCTCGAAAAGAGTCCATGCTTGTCAACATTTAATGAGCCATCTGGTCAAATTAGCACCAATAGCAAAGTGTCAAAATCGAAGAGGAAAAGTTCATCCAGCAAGAATGTGGGTACAAACCAAAGCTCTTCCCAGAAAGCCACCCGGAAAAAATCGCCCAAAACCAACAAAGCAGCTGATAAGCCACAAGGGAAAAACTCCAGGCAGGCTCCCAAGTCCACCAGGAAAGGGAAAAACGCAGCGGGAGTCAACGGTGAGAAGGCTCCGGCCGTTGGCGGCAGGGCAGTCAACCAGCTGAGCAACGTGGCCACCACCACCAAAGGCCTCGCCGAGGGCTCTCAGCATTGCAGCCCGGCCGGGGTGAAACTGGGCAAGCACAACGGGCTCTCTGGAGAGTGGGCGCTGGGAAAAGAGGGGGGCACGGGCTGGTCGGAAGCCAGCCTGGGCAACGCCACCAGCCTCCTGGACGACGATCAGAGGGAGTTTGAGGAACCTTCCAACATCCTGTCCAACATCGCGTCGGGAATGGCAGATGTCCAGAGGTTTATGATGGCCTCCATCGAGCCCTTGTGGGGACCTGTCGGCCACAACAGCGTCCCAGACATATTCCGGTCACCGGAGTCCAACAGCCTGAAACTGAAAACTCTTAAAATTTTGGCAGGGACATCCCAAGAGTCGAAGAAGAAGGCGAACGGCGGCTCGCCGGGGGCGGCCAAGAACCACAAGTCGAACAACAAGGGCTCAAGCAAAAACGGCAAAGCCGCAACCTGCGACCCCGCTCGCCCCAACTGCTCCACCGGCTACACCACGGACCTTCCCGCTCCCTTTTTTGAGAAAAACTATAGTAACCTGAGCACTTTAGGCAATAACGGACCTACCCATAAAAAACTCTACCGTCATAAATCCAGTTCGAAATCGCTGAGGGATGAAAACTGTAAAATCAAGCGAACGGACCGCGAGCAGCCCCACAAGGACCCCCCCGTGACAGCTGCTTTTGAGAAACTGAGGTAATGCTGCACCAAACTGGCTGGAATGCCCCTTAACCTCCCTCCCACCTGCTAAGCCCGCTGTTCCTCAGTTTTTTCCTTCCTGAAAGCAAAAGTTGCATGAAAAAAAAAAAAAAAAAAAAAGACGTTCCCCTTTTACAGTTTTGGTTGGGTTTGGTTTTTTTTTTTTTTCTTTTTCTTTTTCTTTTTTGGTTTGTTCGGTTGTTTTTTACTTTTAAATGCATGAAAATACTGATCACTTGCAAGCTACCTAAAAGAATGACCAATTTTCTGGCTTGGCTGGGGTTTTAAAAAAAACAACTAACAAGGCTACTCTTTTCTGCTGTTTGGCTTCTTCAGTTTTGAGTTATTTATTGGGGGGGGAAGTAATCATGGTTACACGCTCTTTTTAATGATTTTGAGGAGGAAAGACTTTTTTTTTTTTTTTTTGGAAAATTTTNNNTTGAAAAATTTTTAAAAAAAAAAAAAACCAAAAAAAAAAAAAAAAAAAAAAAAAGAGGTTATGCATCCAAAAAAAGCCAAGATCTCGAAACTTAAAGGCTCTTTCCTTTGCAAATGAGAACTGGTTCCTAATTGAGCTTCACGTGGCAATTTTTGAGTGCTTTCTGGCCCCCTCTGCTGTTTTATCTCCTAACCTGCATCATCTAAAGCTGCATCTTCTCCACCCGCCCGCCTTTAGCGCGTTCGCTCCGTCGTGGTGACTCCAGACGAGCTTAACTAAGACGGCATCAAATGTTTGATTTTTCTCCTGCAGGGAATCAGACTCCATTCTTCTTAAAGCAGAAACAACATTTTGGGGTTTTCCTGTGTTTGAAGAAGAGACTCCCTTTTCTAGAAAGACGGTTGCTGTTTGTTTCTTTCTTTTCTTTTTCCTTTCGCCAGGGTCTCGGTTGGGGGGTTGTGGTTTTTTTTCAGTTCCCCGTCGGTTCCTTTTCGCAGTCTGCCTTTGCGCGATGTCGAAATGTAAGTGCTGAAATGGAAGAGGTGGAAAATTGTGGGAATTTTCTTCTTTGAAAGCAAACCTAACCTGGTTATTCTCTGTGAAAGACTGTTTTAAAAAGTCATACTGTTGTACAGTAGTTTATGCACTATTACCCACGACAACAAAAAAAATTGTGCCAAACTATGAACAAGTGACTGTATTGTATATATTTTTACTTCTCTATCAACATTGGGTTGTGAGTGTTTTCTGCAGCTATGCCTTTTGGTTTTACTAGAAACATTCCAGTTGTTAAGTACTAACCACCCCCCTTTGAAAGCACCTGTAACTCCCGATGAAAACGGTATCGTTCACTTAGACAACTTACCAAAAGTTTTATGGACATGACTAAAAGTGTGCCAAATTTACTTACCTCATTTCATGGATTCACCCTGTGGTTTAAAGCTCATAAAAGGGAAAAAAAGGGAAAAAAAAAAAAAAAAAAGGGCAAAAAATGGGGAAAAAAAAAAAAAAAAAAAAAGCAAGAAGGAACTTTGAAACCGATGCTGGGAAATGGTAATGTCCTCTCTTTGAAACCGTGAGCAGAGAGACTTACTGGTGGAATGTTGAGTTTCATGATAGGAGAGAGTGGAAATGGTGGAGGAGTTGAGGAAACCACTGACGGTAAGTTTGCCAGGAACTCAAGTGTCTGCATCTAGAGACTACAGAACAGCTGCTTTTCAAGTGTCTGTTTTCTTAAAGCAAAACCTGTAGCTGAAGATCATTTGAAATGCAAAGTTACATTGCTAATCCTTTGTATCTCAGTTTTATATATTTTATAAGAACCTGGGATAAATTCTAAAAATAGTTCTAAAACCAGACCTAACCCGTTTCATACGTTTATTGCTAATTTTGCTTTTTCCTTTGAGTAGTTTCTTGAACGTGTTCGATGCGGAGCCTGTCAGAAGCGCTCTCCTGTCATAGCTTTGGTGTTTCCTACATGTCTAACCTTGCGATGCCAACATAGTCGGAACTTCCGAAAGCAAAGTCATTAGTTTTGAAATACAACTCTGAACCTTCTCTTTGATTCATAAGGAAAAAGAAAAAAAAAAACAACAACAAAAAAAAAACGAAACGAAACAAAAAACAAACGGAGCTATTTGTGATCTCACCGATCAGGGCCGGATCATACATGACTGGACTTTCTTAAGTACCGGACGCGAAATGTATTCTCAAAAAGCCTTATTTGTGACCCTGCTCGCCACCCCCTCGCCCTCCACGAGAATAACAACCCCAACAAATCTCTATTTTCCTGGCGCAACTGAGAGCCTGTGCGTTTTGCTGCTGATTTCTTACGGAACCTTGATATGCAAGAGCCCTGCTCGCTGGGAGCTGTGGGGAGCGGAGGGACGCGAGGCTTGGACGCGTTTATGCAATAGAAAACGATGAGGATGAGGAAGAGGAGCCTTAATTAGCAGCGGGACAGGACGCGGTCGGGAGCGTAGAGGTGGTGTTCCGCAGAGGACAGGACTAAGCCGCGGGGTTTCCTTGCCAGGAGGGGGTTTTTCAGCCCGCGCGCAAGGCAAAACAGCAGAATTGATGTAAGTTCGTTTAGCAAACGAGCAGACCGAACCCTTTAAAATCGGAGCTGTGGAGTTGTCGGTTTAGAATCCCAACGTTTTCAGCGTTTGCAGGTCTTGAGGTCCAGCTTAGGCTCAGCTCGGCAGTCCCGGGGAGGACAGCGCGGTAATGGCGTTTTGTTTAAGAAGGAACTCGGAAAAGAAATAGTAATTCTGAAAACCAACCTAGGAGTTCGTTTGTTCCGTGAAAAAATGAAATGCTGGCGTTGCGCAGAGTGAGCTGCTCCGGGGCAGGGCGGTCCCAGGGTCCCCCGTGGCTTGCGGCGCGTGGGAGTGGGGTGCGCATCCCACCCGGGCTCTGGCTCCGGGTGGGAGACCCAGAAGATGCTCAGGATTGTTTTTTGGAGAGGAGAGCTGTGCTAGGGCTCCATCCCGGGGCGTCTGGCTTGCCTGCAGCCTCCCTGCTTCCCCAGCAGCTGTCTCTTGGTAGGGTCATCAGATGCTCCAGGCACTGCTGTGGTGTTGGTGGATCCCGTTTTTCCAGCGTTCCTCCCACGTGCTGTAGGCTGAGGGGCTGCCAGCTCCCTTCTTATCAGATGTTCAGGCTGCTGCTCCTATGGAGACAGGTCGGGTCCAGGGCTGGGATGCAGCACGACCCTTCTTTTTGACCCAGAACCGTTGTTTGAAAGCACATTTTGACTGGCCTGCACTGTGCTCGTTACGCTTAATATTATGAATATGGGACTCGTAATAAAATACCTTGTACTGAACCAGATAGCAATATTTATTGCATTTGAGAAATGTGCAATAGGGCATGAAGATAAGGCATCAAACCTATTGACTATTTTATTCCGTGTTGGAAATCCATGAATACCCAGCCAGGTGTTTCAGGACAGTGTTAATCACACGTACCAGCTGCCTTGTTGCTCTGTCCTTCTGTCCTTCCATTGCTCTGATTTCACTGCCATCTTTGGGGATCATCCCATGTCCGCCTCAAAAATATCTAACCAGGGAGATGTTGAAGAGCCCAGATCCCTTGTGGTGTGACACTTGCCCTTCTCTGTCTGAAAAAGTGATCTCTCTGTTGATTGACCCCAAAATTGCTTTGAGCCAACCATTTGCTCGTCTCCCTTTTGATCTTCACAGAATCAAAGAATCATAGAATGGTTTGGGTTGAAGGGACCTTTAAATGTCATCTAGTGCAACCCCCTGCAGGGAGCAGGGACATCTGCAACTAGAGCAGGTTGCTCAGAGCCCCGGCCAACCTCACCTGCAATGGTGCCAGGGATGGGGCAGCCACCACCTCTCTGGGCAGCCTGCACCAGGCTCTCACCACCCTCAGCGTCAAAAATTTCTTAAGTCCTTCTCCACAGGGCTGCTCTCAATCCCTTCATCCCTCAGCCTCTATTGATACCAAGGTCCGTCCTGACCCAAGTGCAGGGTCTTGCACTTGGTCTTGGTGAACCTCATGGGGTTCACACAGGCCCACTTCTCAGTCTTGTTAGGTTCCTCTGGATGGATCCTGTGCCTCAGGTGTGTCAAGTGCATCACTCAGATTGGTGTCACCTGCAACTTGCTGACGGTGCCCTTGGTCCCACTGTCTGTGTCATTAATGAAGATATTAAACAACACTGGTCCCAGTACGGACCCCTGAGGGACACCACTCGTCACTGATCTCCATCTGGAAACTGAGCTGTTGACCGCTACCCTCTGGCTGTGACCATCCAACTAATTCCTCACCTACTGAGCACTCCATCCATCAAATCTATATCTCCTGTTTAGAGGGAAGGATGTTGCAGGGAACTGTGTCAAAGGCCTTACAGAAGTCCAGACAGCCAACACCCTTAGCTCTCCCCTTCTCCACTCATGTAGTCACTCTATCATAGAAGGGCAGAAGGTTGGTCAGGCAGGACTTGCCCTTGATGAGGCCATGCTGGCTGTCTCAAATCATCTCCCTGTCTTCCATGTGCCTTAACAGAGCTTCTCAGAGGATCTGTTCCATGATCTTCGAGGCACAGAGGGGAGGCTGACAGGTCAGTAGTTCCCAGGGTCCTCCTTGCTACCCTTTTCAAAATTGGGTTCAATGTTTCCCTTTTTCCAGGCACCAGGGACTTCACCTGACTGCCTTGACTTCTCAAATATCATGGACAGTGGCTTGGCAACTACATCAGGACTCTGGGATGCATCTCATCAGGTCCCACAGACTTACGTACATTCAGGTTCCTCAGGTGGTCACGAATCTGACCTTCTCTTACAGTGGGAGGGACTTTGCTCCCCAGGTCCCAGTCTTGCGGTCCATCGACTCGGGAGGTGTGAGAAGAGAGGTTGTCAGGGAAGACTGAGGCAAAAAAGTTCTTGAGTTCCTCAGCCTCCTCCTCATCTTTTGTTACCAGCTTGCCAGTCTTGCTCATCAGGGGGGACATACTTCCTTTGACCTTCCTTTTCTGATTGACATACCTGTAGAAGCCTTTCTTAATATTCTTTTGTGTCCCTTGCCAAGTTCATCTCCAGCCATACCTTGGCCTTCCTGACCCCATCCCTACCCAGCCAGGCAGTGTCCCCGTACTCATCCCAGGACACCTGCCCCTGCTTCCACTGCCTCTACGTTTCCTTCTTGCTCTTCATTTTGACCAGCAGGTCTTGGCTCAGCCATGCCTGTCTCTGGCCCGATTTCTTACACTTGGGGATCAAGAGCTCTTGCGCTTTATGGAAAGCATCCTTAAAGATCTGCCAGCTCTGTTCTGCTCCCTTGTCCCTGAGGGCCGTTCCCCAGGGGTTCTTACTGACCAACCCTTTGAACGGCTGGAAGTCGCTTTCCTAAAACTCATCTCCACCTGCCTGTCACTACCTCAAGGTTTTCATCGCTTCCCACCTTTGCCATACGAGCTCGCTTTCTCCATTTGCCCATCTCATCGGTAGTGGTGAAGTTTTCTTTTTCACGGTGCCGCTCCCAGCGAGGGGAGGACAGGGACATCCCTGCCCACCATCTGTGCACCCCTGGGGCTCCCATCTCAGCTCATCCTCTTGCCCAGTCCCAATGCACTTCCAGCTTCCTCTCGCATCTTCTCTTCGGGCTTCTGTTCGGGGGCGACTAATCCCAGCCACGCAAAGACGTTTGTTCTGCAGCATCCCTCAAAAGGTCTTTTCTACTTTATCTCGTTTCACTCCTACTCCGGCAGTGTCCCACCCTGGATGGGACACCCTGGGAGATGCTGCTCTCCTAAGCCACGCTGTGCTGGCACACCGCGGTTTGGGCAACTCCTAATCTGCAGCAAAATTAGGAAGCAGAAACTGGCTGCTTGCAAAGGAAGGTCATCAGATCCATCGGAGAGGAAACCAGCGGTGGGGTGGCTCATCCTGAAGGCCTGGCTCTCACTCCAGGTCCCAGCTGGTGGGATGGTGGCACTCACCACTCTTCTGCCGGAGCGCGGGTAGAGCAGCCATCTCCCTGCAGTGACTGCACCGTGCAGATGACGTCCTGCAGAAAGCAAGCCCACGGTGACCTACCTGCAGCCAGCTCACCCCCGGGGGCCGTAGCTTTGCTGGAGGTACTTGCATATAGAGGCTTTGTAAATAGAAAAATACCAGTGATGGGGATCCAATAGGTTTTTTTAAATGAAAAATCTTAACCAGGTTTACATCTTGCTTTTTTTCATTTCTGAAGCATAAGAGGGTTTGGTTTTTTTTAAAAAAACAAACCAGCTCGAGGACGATGACTTGCGGAGCAGCGTCAGGCGGGGGGAGGAGGCCAGCAGCACGCGGGGCTTGTCCTGCCCGGGCTCTGCGTGGAGAGAAGAAGCCAAGGCTGGCTTCAGCCCGGCGGTGCTCGCTCTGTGAAACCATCGCTGCGCGGCTCGCTTGCTTTAAAAAAGTCAGGATTGCTGTCGTTTTTCTCGGCGTTACGGCTCGAGCGAGCCATGAGCCAAACGCAAGGTGTTGGAAGTGTTTTCATCCCTTCCCTGCTGGACCTCGTTCTTCTTTCCCTAAGGTCCCGATCCAGCAAAGCGCTTGGGTGGGAGCTCGCTCCCGAAGCGCTTTCCTGGATGGCAGCCGGTCGTTGCTGTTAAGTCACGAGAAAAAACAAAACAAAACAAAACTCCCTTGAAGTCAGTGTAAGTGAGAAGAGGATCAGGTGCATGGACTTCAGTTGGTGCAGGATCAGGCCCTCGGTCTTTACTTTCTCAACTCGGTGTGTTGGACTTTGCCTATGCAGCTCCCAGGGGCTCCAGTGGAAGTTGCATGGTTCAAGCCGCTGACATCTATTTGAGAATGTGCCTCTTTAGCTCTTCAGCGTGTGAAATAATGCAAAAAAAAAAAAAAAAAAAATTAAAAAAGAAAAAAAAAAAAAAAAAAAAAAAAAAAAAAAAAAAAAAAAAAAAAGAAAAAAAAAAGAAGAAGAAGAAAAACCTATAAGCTAAACAAAGTACAATGTCTGTGGTAGAAGCAAGGCTTTTCAAATCTGTTTCTCAGGTAAACAAGTGACACTAATGACAGTGGAGTAACAGCCATCTAAGGGAATTGGGATCTGACGCCGGAGGATGCCCTCCATCTCTCTCGCAGGATGCTTGGGTTGCCAGACACGTTTACTGAGCCTTTGAACACTTGGTGCAAAAGGAAACAAGGAATCACAATTGGTATTCACCACCACCCTCCGCTAGCTAGACAAACGTCCATTTCAAAAGCACAAAGGGAAGACGTAAAACCTAGCCTAAACCACACACCCACCCCACCACCCCCCCCCCAAAAAAAAAAAAAAAAAACCCCAACGAAAAAGCAAGGTACCCGTTCAAACTCCTTTTGTCTCTTACTCCCAGTGGGAAGCAGGGTAGAAATCCAAGGAGCTGCTCTGTTCCGCTGCCCGCGGCGCCGGCCGGGGGTTCCGACTGCTGCCTCCAGAGATGTGAATGTACTGCTCCTTGAGTTCCCTCCCATAGAACTAGAGGCACCTCGTTAGGAAGTTGCTCCTGTTTTATGGTGCTAAAGAAAACTTTTATTCCCCCCTCCCCTCCCTTGAGCATCTAAGAACTATGGAATGGCCCTTTTTATGAATGTAACATACCCATTTCTGTTCCACATTTTACACGGCGATTTTAACATGTTTGGAAATGATTTGCCTTTTTTCTTTTAGAATAAGCTTTATAAATATTCTGTAGAGTCAATTGAAGTATAATTCTTAAGGATCACTCTAAGACGCCTACAAAATCTTGTATATTTTTAAGTGTGCCAATTTGTAAAATATTTTGTAAGTGTATATTTTTCTTAGGAAAGTGCTGTGAAGTGTTTGTATGTGTGAGGTTTCCCTTTTTTTGCACCTTCGGGTGTTAATAAAAGGATGTATACTTAAAAGTTTCTGGTTTTAAAAACCAAAATACAAAGAAAAAAATTAAACTTTTGTTGGGAATTTTGTAATAAAAAGAAATGTTGTGAAAGAGTGTAGTGATATTGTGTAAAGGAAACTGGAAAATTTGTGAGCGCTTTGCTGTTTTATAGATCCTCTTGTAAATTATTCTTGTAATATTCTGGGTTTTGTTGTTCTTGTTGCAAAGGTTTTAAATATTTGTGACTGACTCTGTATGGTGGAACCGTCATATTGTTAACTTGCTGAGTTTTGTTATATTGTTTATGGAATAAATAATAATAAAAAAAAAAAAATTAAAATCTCCTTTTAAGATCATATATGAAGACGAAATTAAAACTGCCGTTTATTGAATATTAGGAATCGTTTCTTTCAACGCATCGCTGCCACAGCCGAGGAGCAGCCCGGCCCCACGGCCTCGTCGGGCTGATGCTCGTTCTCGTCGGGTGCGTTAGAGCCGGAGGCGGGTGGGGAGAAGCGCTCGGATCGCTTCTGCTTTAAAGAAGCGCGGCTGGTTTTAATGGAGAAACGGAAACTTCATCCCATCGCCAGGTGCCGGGTTGCCTCCTGCCAGGCTTGCGGGAGGGGAGGCTCTTCCCAGCCCCGCCGTGCCCTGGTCCCCGTCCCCATCAGCGTCCCAGCCGTGCCTGGAAGAACATCCCCGGGCTGGGACGAGCAGGTGGGGACACTGAAATGGCCCGTGGTTCTCAGTGCCACCCTCTTCCTCTTCATTTTCTGGTGGAAAATGCCTTAATTTTTAATCTTTTTTAATTACTATTCCTTTCATCAGTGCTTAACACTATAGGAGCAACAGGAGGGGAATTAATTCAGTGCCATGTTCAGCAACCTCAGTTGTTTCCAGATCCCGTGGCGAGGGGCTGGGAAATGATCCCCCAAAAGCAGACGTGGTTCCTCTAGAGAAGCCACCTAAATTCACCGACCGGTTTCAGACAGGCGCTGATGGGGGATCGTGCCAGACGGGCACAACGGGACACGGGATTTCGGTGCTTTCTGCCAGTCGATGGTGGGAGCCCAGAGCGGTCAGCGGAGCCACTGGCCAGGGAAGGCTGTTGGCAGCTCGGCTTCAAGAAGGACCAAACCCCGCCTGGTGCTGGAAGGGTCTGCTCTCTGGTAAGTAAAATGTGTGGAGGGGCTGGGCCAAGCCCGTGGTCAGCAAATCCATCCAGTCTGCTCTCCTACATGGGCTCGGTCCCACGACCCACAGACTGGAAATAGTTCTAGCTCCTTAGCGCAGAACTTGGGAGAGAAGTCTTGGGGCGGACTTTTTAGCAGGGCCTGTTGCAACAGCACAAGGACTGATGATTTTAAACTAAAAGAAGGAGATTTAGACTATACGGATGAAATTTTTGCTGCTGAGGGTGGTGAGAGCCTGGCCCAGGCTGCCCAGAGAGGTGGTGGCTGCCCCATCCCTGGCACCATTGCAGGTGAGGTTGGCCGGGGCTCTGAGCAACCTGCTCTGGTTGCAGATGTCCCTGCTCCCTGCAGGGGGTTGCACTAAATGACCTTTAAAGGTCCCTTCCAGCCCAAACTATTCTATTCTATGACCAGCTGGAGGCTTAGCAGGGGCATCAGGCAGCGGGTGATGAACATATTTACGGAACAGTGATACTTCTGGAAGAGGGATGCTGAGGAATCAGCACAGGAGCAGAGGACTGACAAGGAATGCGTTAATAACTGGTTTCACATCCAGCTGCATGAAAGAAAATGGAATTTTGCAGCTTGTTTCCAGCTACCCTGTCTCCAAACTTCAACTCTGCCGAACTGGGTGAAAAAACACCTGGTGTAAACCAAAGGTTTAGTGTATTCACCAGCCCGCTGACTTGACAAACTTAAAAGCAGGTCCCTGAAGGACTGCACCGGATCCCCGGAGCCATTCAAACCAAGCGATCTCAAAAGCTTTAGGAGCCTCTTGCCATGGACAGATCGAAAATTCAGCCTGGTACCGATGGGTGCTTGACCCTCGTGCCAAGCCATGCGGGATCTCACTGCCCAGCATCCAAACCAGTGGAATGGAAATGGGCGCTTGACTGCCGAGCTGCAGCAGTAACTTCTGGAGCCACCTGAGATGTTTCCTCTTGGCAAAGCCCTAAGAGATTCATGCTGCTGGTCCAGTGACCCCCCCCGTGCTTTTAGTTCAGCCATTTGCCTGCTTCGCTTCACTAATTCGAGCTGGTGATCCCTTCCCTTTGATGGAAAGGACTGGCACAGGGATGCACTGGGAAGTGCTCCCAGCCAGGAGCACCTATGGCATTGCCTTGGCAAAGCACAGTGCTAAAAAGAAGACAAACAGTCCAGCTGGGAAGGGTAAATTAGGGTTAAAATTACCCTCCCCTTGAACTGTCTTCTCTCTGTAGTGTTTTGAAGACAGAGGTTTCGTCACAGCAGCACTCCTTTAAAAGGATAAATTCCCACATTCAGAAAACATAAAACGCAGTGAAAACTACCCTATAAAACAAGGCAGCTGTTACCTGTGCAACGTCTCCATCTTTTACCCAAATAAAACACATTTAATTAATCAGCGGAGCCTTCATATACCTGAGTAACGCTACAGAAAGGGCCCCGTTAAAGTGGGTTTGTGTTTGTCTAACGCGTTTATATTATCTTCGCATGGAATTAAAACACTCGTAACTTCTGGATGAACCATCACCCATCCACGCACACGGCCCAGTGGCTTTTCCTCGTGAATGAAAGCAGAGTCAGGTTTTAATTAGGGTGTAATTTAATGTCAGTCTTGCCAGCGGGAGCAGTGGCTCTTGGTTTGGTCCAACTGCCTTCACCTGGTTTCGCTGGGGTTGAACCCTGCAGCCATGGGCAGCAGGCCATGAGCAGATCCCAGTCAGCCAGGAGCTTCAACTGGGAGGGGCAGAGGCTCCAGGTGCAGCCCAGACCGTTAATGTCACGCTCACTATAAAGGGGGAAGTTTGCTGAGGATCTGCTCCTGCTCCTGCTCCTGCTCCTGCTCCTGCTCCTGCTCCTGCTCCTGCTCCTGCTCCTGCTCCTGCTCCTGCTCCTGCTCCTGGGATGGTCTCACTCATCATCCTGCTCCTGAGGACTGCGCTTTCCTGTGGTTTGTGACCATCATACGCTCCCTGGGCTGAGAGTAACTTTATATAGTTTATGTTGGCATTAGTGTTAACATTAATTTGGCTGTTTCACTCAATGTGTTTTCATTTCAGCCCCTGGGTCCCCTCTCTGTTTCCTGATCCCCCTTCTTGGCTGGGGAGGGGTCACTGGGTGATAGGAAACTGCTCTGGTTTAGGTCCAGATATGGGCTTAACAGAGACAATGGAGCCCTAATTGGGCAACCGACTCCACAGGGTGGCTTCAACCACCATCACCTGTGCTCAGGAGGGTTTGCACAGTGGCTTTTCAACCTATTTAACTGCTTTGTCTGGTTAATGGAAGAAGAAACAGTGAGGAGGGCAGGAGGCAACTCGTGCTGCACCACCAAGCAGCCCTCCCACAGGAGTCCTGGGAAGAGTTTGATTTGGAGTCTATCTCCTATAGGATTTTCCGCACCTCTGCTTAAAAGCTCCTCTGCTGGACCTTGACTCAAAGCCACCTTCAAACCCATCCTGACCAGCCCAGCAGCTCTGATGTGAGAAATCCTGCCCCTCTGTGCACCAAGTTCTATGGAAAATTTGGTGATTTAACCCAACCTGGAGTCTCATCCAGGGAGAGGAGACATCCAGTTTTACTCCAGCCACACCAGGCTGTGGTGGTTTCTACCTGAACAGGGACAGAAATGGGGAAGCTGATCAGCTATCTGACGAACTTGGTGAGTTTTTTTTTCTTTTTGTATTTCCAAAGCTTAGAGGCCCTTTTGTTTTGAAGGGTAGGGTCAGTATGGTTGAATGTACTAATGCTGAGAGGGGTCAGAGATTCTTTGGGTGCTGTTTGCACAGGTTCAGGACTAGAAGGGTGCATCAGATGTGGTTGCACATACTTTGGGAACTGCAGCTCTGCCATTTTCCAGCTGCTGGAGTACTTGCCTTGGCTGAGGGTGGATGAGCCCTCATGCCCCTGAGGGACTAATGTGGGGCTCCTTGTTCCCAGGTGGCTATGCAGAAAGGGTGGGATGACACCAGCAGGGACATGCTGGTTGTTCCTGAGCTTGTGGTGGACCCTGATGCTGTGAGCTGCAGTCCAGTGTGGGCTGAGCCCTCTGAGGGGTTAACTTGAGAAACCCCTGGTCTGGGACCCTCAGTGATAATGAGATCTGAGGTACCACAGGACTGCTCAGCACCGAATTGCCTTGGGCATGTCAAGAAATACAGCACCCACAGGATTAGGCATGAGTTTTCTGGTGATGATACATTGGGATGGAGGACGGTAAATTCTCCTATGACCCTGCCAGAGTCCTTGGACACTTCAGGACATCTTTGACTTAACCTTGAATTGGATGGTAAATGCGTGGTGGAAGGAGATTAACTCCATCGCCTGTGTCCCTAAACTACTGGATTATCTCTCTGTAAACGTGCAAAGTGCGTTGAACCTGTTGATACCATTTGAGTCATCTCTCATGACGAGCAGCAAGTAATGGTGAAGCTGAGACCACTTTCACGCCACGCTTTGAAGCCACGCTGCAGGCAACGTTGCGCGTGGATCTTCACGCCGTGGGGAACGGCACAGATTGAATTGTGTGGAAGCTGAGCTTTCACTCTACATTTTCTTGCTTGGTTTTTGCTTTAATATAATCCATCTCTCGCTGCGGAGCACACCAGGGGAAGATCTGCAATATCCTAAAACTGAAGAAGCTGGAGTGTGAGAGATGTGGCGATGGGGAAAAATAATCCAACAGCACCTAAGCTTTAACTGCTCAGGGAGCTTAGCAAAAAAAAAACCACCACCACTCAAAAAGAATCAGAAGTGGCAACCAGCCAAGCGCAGGGCTGCATCCCAAGGTCTCCCTTTCCGTAGGGTTTAGGGATGGTGCAGATCCAGCCCAAAGGGTCTTGTGCAGAGGGATGGGCAAACATCGGAGAGATGCTGCAGCCCAAGCTCTGCCAAGCATTCCAAGCTCATTGCTGTGCCAGCACCCCAGATGGATTATTTTTTTTTTTTTTAACCTGCCATTTCCAAAAGAAAAGGAGGCTGGGTGGGCTGCGGCACCATTTCTTCTCTCTGCTGAGCCTTTCCCTGCGTTGGTAACGTCACATCTCGAGGGCTGATGTTGGTCTCGCTAATGAACCCCCCCCGCTGTGCCCCCGGCCCCGGGCACGCGTGCCGCCGGCCCTCCTGGGTTCATTAGCTGCAACGAGTGAGCGCAAGGTGGGAATATTCTCATAAAATCAGCTCGCGCCGAAGCCTTTGCAGGCTGGAGGCCTCTAGAGGGTGTCAGGTAATGAGCTGAAATTGGGGATGTATTTTTTTTTTTCTCTTCATGCAAGAAAGTCAATATAAAAAAAAAAAACCCGACCTAGCAATTGCTTGGTGTTGGGTAAGTCATAAGCGCTTCTCTTAAATACATTTCACCCTTGGAAGTGACCATGTTTCTGGGAATAACGAAGGAAAAGGCCTGTTGCAGTGCTGGGAGAGCCTCTGTGGGGTTTGCAATGCTGGGATCAGCCACACAGAAGGCAAACTGAGCCATCCATGAGCTGATGAGCCATCCATGTGCCTGAACAGCGGCAGCATGATGCTCCCGTTCCATCCCCAAAGCCAGAACCACACCATGGACAACACTTAAACCATACGCAGGTGGCATCCGAAGCAGGGATTGGGGTTAGGATTAATAAACTCCGGTTTTACAGGTTCATTCTGGGTTAAAAGGGTGACGTGTCCAAGCTCTGCCCACTGGAGTGACTTTCTCAGGAGGGTTTGGGGTGCTGCAAACACCCCTGTGCTACAGAGTCGGGATTCTCTGATCTCATCAGAGTTTACTCTTCTACAATATCACACGTTTGCTGCAGATCAAATTGGTCATTGCAAATCGTGGATCTCAAATGAGCGGAGTGAAACTCCAGATTTGAAACATGGAAATAATCCTTCCTCCACCCTCCCACAAGGCTCAATTCATTGGTGCGTGTGTTGCTCCTGGGTACCGGAGTGATGAACGCTGATAGGAAAGTATGTGAGGAAACAGATAACCGTGTGTCTGGAGCTGGGTTTGGATAGGAGCAGGCAGCAAATAAAGCCCAAAGTCACACACCAGCCATGAGATTAAAATAAAATAGCTGCTCATCAACTGGGCAGCATCCATTCTGGGCTGGGAATCCATACATGATGCTGGGACCTGAAGCAGAATCGGTGTGTGCCACGGTAATTGCAACTCACAATATTATTTTAATATTGTTTCTGGCAGGAATGAGGGATATTTGCAGAGTCTTGCTGGCGTGTTTTTGACCCCAGGCCAGGTCTAGCGAAGCCCAGTCTGCAGGGAAAGGACTCGGCTGTGGCCTGATGATGCGTCTGTCTCCTTTTTGGCCCAGGACTGAGCTTGCCCAGGCGGTTCTTGTCCAACCGGATGCTGCCAACCCGAAGCTAGGTAAGTGCCAGACCCACCCGTGGTCTCAAGACAGTCAAGGTGAAGAGATCTGGGGGATCCAGCCCCTTTTTCCTTATTCTCTGAGAAGCAAAACTGCTTTTCCTCCTTTTGCTTTCCTTTTCTGCAATCAGCTGCTGGGTGCAGGTTCCTTTAGTCGCTCAGGTGGCAGGAGAAGAGCCAAACCTCCCTGGCTTATGTCCTGCCGTAGCTCTGATAGTCCCCCTAGGCCAATGTCCCATCTCCTTGGACTTCTCTTGGACTTGTCCTAGCTACTGGCACTGGGGCTATTGGCAGATTTTCAGGTGGGGAGGAGGTGGTTCAGGTGCACTCAGCATCAGGTCTCATCCAGGCCCCAGTTACCAACCAAAGAGACTCAATCCTGAGCTCATTAAAGCTCACCTTTAAACTCAGTCAAATTTAGCTTTAACAGCAGCCAGCTGAGAGCTCCCTGCCCCAAAATGAGCCATTTCATATCAAAATCAACCATCACCTTCACCCGGTGAGCCTCTGCAGATTCAGCAGTTAAACTCTTCAGCTCATCCCATCAGAAACCCTGGGGGAAGGGCTGGGCTGTCTGCCAGACCCAAGACCAAGCCCTGAAGCCACCTCCAAAGCCTGTCTCTTCTTCTGCCCCATAAATACACCTTCCTACTGCTGCATGCCCACTCTGGTGCATGGTGGAGCAGAGGAGGTCTTCTTTCTGTCCCCCATGCTCCTGTTCCCCCAAAGTCACCAGGGAGACTGAACCTGCCCCAAACCTCAGGTGTAAGCCCAGCAAAACCCACCAGGTGTCCAAGCCGGGTCTGTCCTTTCTCCAACCCACAACCAAGCTGTGAACGCTGCTGCTCGTGCTGCTGTGATCCCAGCACAGCTAATTGTGTTCTGCTGTCCCGGCAACGTCGCATCCCAATGGCTTTGTACACCTCATAAAATTCCAGTTACGAGCTGCCAGAGCGGGTGACGTGTGGTTTGTGTCGATAAATGCACCCAGGCTTCCCCCGTCAAATTGCTGGGGTTTTGTGGGATTACACTTGGAGCAGCTTCTGCCTCGCAAATATACTTTATGTTGCAGCAAAAGTCCTGGTTCAATAAAGCACTTAAACACACGCTTTAGCTTAAGCATGCTGGAGATTATATCCCTCTTTAGCAAAGCATTTAAGTGTGTGCTTAATTTAAGGATTTAATTAAGGATTTTAACTGTGGGCTTCAGGATGTGCTTACCTGCTTGGTTGAATAGGGGTGCGATTACTACACGCCGAAGATTTCTGCAGAGAGTAAATGACTAATTCTGAATGAAGATGACACGTTATTCTCACACAATGCCGTTAAAACATAAATGGGGAAAAAGGCAAGAGGCAGTTAACTCAATTCCTCTAGCCCAAAGTCGCATCCACGACCAAATCCGAGTCGATTAGAGTCTGATATTATTAGTTATAACCTCTCAAGTGGCAGTGCAGAAAGGGGCACCTTAAAAATGAGTCCCGAGCTCACGAGCTTTAATTACGAGAGAGGAAGGATTCAGACATCCTGGGTCTCATTGGAAACGGGGACCTTGAAATGTCTAGCCTCCAAATAATAGGCTGTGAGGTCATTTCTCCACTCATTAGGGTTTTGAAGCTGATTTCCTAAGGAAGGAGAGCTTCTGCAACTGCAGGACCAGCCTGTCTTTGGGGCTATTCCCATAACTTTTGAACTTGGTGATAAATTTCATCTAATTGAGGGGGGAGGAAAACAAAAAAAAGGATTCCACAGATACCAAGCTCAACGCAAACAAGTGACTGGTTTTCTGTTTCTCCAGCAGCATTCGCTGTCACCAGAGAGCCTTCTCCATCCCAGTACTGGGACAGAGGTAGGGCTGCTGCTGACGTTTGAGGATGGATGGTGCCCACCTTGCTGTTGGAAGTCCTGCGTTCCTTGCTCCGCTGCTGTCTGGCGATGCTCTGAAGCTCACAAGCGCTCTGAAGACACACAGGTCTGCAACCTCATCCGCATAACTTGTTAGGATGATTTAAGTATGTCATGGTGATGCCACTTGGAAGCAAAGGAGTCACTGAGATCTACTGCTCAAGGCAGCAAAACGCCGGGGTCCTTTCTCTGCCTTTTTGTTTGCTCAGGGTTTTTTGTCATTTTACTGTCCCGAGTTAAAGTGACCTCATCAGTGACGTGAGAGGAGACGTGGTAGCTGTCTAGGAGTATTTGGAAGAGATAAACACATGCAAATGCAAGAGGAGGAGCTGGGACTTGGAAGGGTTGGTGGAAATTATAGAGAAAGGCAGGAGCCTAACTCCAGCAAGGTGAGAGAAGGTGTTTATCGGTGTTTGGTGGTGCTCCCACCACTTATGAAACATAAGAGTTGTTACAGCCACATGGTGCCAGGTCCTGGGCGCAAAGAACTAAGCGGGATGGTCAGGTTCTTCCTCTTCTTTTTTGGTTTCATTATCTTTCAAGATGCAAAATTCCCATTTTTTCCCATTTCATTGAATTCTGCCCCTTTTCTCAACTCTAACCACACTCTTACCATCTAAAAACTTACTTCTCAAGCTCTCCCTTCCTCCTGTCTGAACTTCTGTGTCTGCATAACATCCTTCTTGTTTCTTCCAAGAGAAAAGGGACAATATATGTATATTTGGTCTGGCTGAGGTGGAGTTAATTCTCCACATAGGAGCCCTCAGTGCAGTGCTGGGTATTGTGTAGCTAGAAAGGTGTTGAAAGCACACCCTGGGGGTTTTGGGCAAGATCTTGGGAGGGGACACAGCTGAGACAGCAGACTCAACTTGACCAAAGGGATATTCCATACCTGAAAGGAGGCTGGAGCTAGGTGGGGGTTAGTCTCTTCTCCGGAGGAAAAAGTGATAGGACAAGAGAAAACAGCCTCAAGTTGTGCCAGTGGAGGTTTAGGTTGGACATGAGGAACAGTTTCTTCCCCTTCTTCTCAAGGGCTGTGAAGGGCTGTCCCAGGCTGGGCAAGGCAGTGGTGCAGGCCCCATCCCTGGAGGGGTTTCCAAGCAGTGGAGATGTGGTGCTGAGGGCCATGGGTTAGTGGTGCCCTGGCAGTGCTGGGGGAACGGTTGGACTTGATCTTAAAGGTCTTTTCCAACCAATAGGATTCTATATGACGTCTCCTTCTCTGGAGAGATTCCAAACGCACCAGCACCCTGCTCTGGGTGAGCTGCTGGAGCAGGGGGGTTCGACAAGATGATCTCCAGAGGTCTCTTCCAAACCCCTACCCTTCCATCATTCTGTGGATTCTAGTTGGGCTCCTGGCTGTTTAGGGTAACTAATCCAAGCTATGCAACAGACATTTATTCTGCAGCATCCCTTAAAATGTCTTTTCTACTTTATCTCATTTCACTCCTACTCTGGCGACGTCCCACTGGGCGCTACATAACAGGACTAGCGTCCATGACCCTGTAATGCTGCTCTCCTAAGCCTCCCTAATCTGCTCTGCATCCACCTCTGTGTTTAAGGACAGGAAGGGTTTTTCATGCCATATGGAATCCTCAAATAGCAATCACGATGTCTTTTTGCTGGCAGCAGTCAACAAACAAGAGAAGATGCATGTTACCCATAGCTGCTGCTTATGGACAGAAGAGAAGGTGGCTCTGGCTATGCAGAGGTACCTGAGACGGAGAGCACAGTCTGCCACGGCTTTGTGATGCCTCAGAAATGATCGCGGTGTGCATTCACCAACTGGTCCTGCTGGGATGGGATCACAGGGCTTCATAGCCAGCCCATAATTAGCCTCAGTGACCATAATTAGCAGCAGCAACATTCAGCGCAGTGACTGAACATGACGCTTAGAAACGGCTCAAGAACGGGAGACTGGACACTGGGTAAGGACTAATCTCATAGATACTGAAGGGGAAGAGGAGGCTTCTGCTCAACTAAGCTGTAATGGTGTTCTTGAGTGTCTGCAAGAAAGGCGTAAATCCAGCTCTTTGTTGGTGCTTTCCCTTCATCCTTGGGTTTCTGGCCCTGCAGGAGGATGAGCCCATGTGCTGCCATCCCGCAAGTGGCTAAAATCAGAGTCTCTTGGGGTGATACCACAAGGTATCACAAACCCTGGCCAGATTTTTCTTTTAGAGTTTATATATTGAGCCATCTTAAAATGCAGAAGGGGAAGTAATTGTCATCCAGAGAGGGAGCGGCCAGCAGATACACCTAGAGGGTACCCCCTTAGAAGTGTTTCCTGAAGACAAGCCGTCCAGAGAGATAACCCAGGCCCCCAAAATGACA
Organism: Eurystomus gularis; assembly: GCA_013400335.1. NCBI lineage: Eukaryota > Metazoa > Chordata > Aves > Coraciiformes > Coraciidae > Eurystomus > Eurystomus gularis. The sequence goes on from VZZY01003814.1 coordinate 251,889, forward strand.
CTGCAGGCTCTTATTGATCCCTGCCTTTGGGGGACAGAATGACTTGACCAAACACAAGTGAGTTTTCATGGAACTTTGCTTCTTGCATCTCTTTGTTTCCACAGGAAGCGTGAGACACTTTTACCTCTTCTTGTCTACACCAGCACCTTTTTTTTTTTCCTTTACCATCAGCATTCATTTAGAGACCTTCTAGACTGCACGATTATGCAAGACAAGGCTTCCAGCCTTTTAACAGAAATAACAATAGGGGTGGGTGGCCATAAAGTCAGCTTCAGACAGCAAATCCAATTGCAAAGAGAGAAGTTTTTAAGGGATGCGTTCTCTGGAGCAGAAGGTGTTTTATAGCTAGGTTGTGTGGCACAAGTGTCTCAAGAATGGTGGCTGTAAGCTGGCAAAGTGGGGATGCAGGTGTCAAGTGGGTATGCTGGAGCATGTCCAAAGCAGGGCAACAAAGCTGGGGAAGGGTCTAGAGCAGGAGTGTGGTGAGGAGCAGCTGAGGGACCTGGGGGTGTTGGGCCTGGAGAAAAGGAGGCTCAGGGGAGACCTTCTGGCCCTCCACAACTCTCTGAAAGGAGGTTGGAGCCAGATGGGGTTGGTCTCTGCTCTCAAGGAACAAGTGACAGGACAAGAGGAAACAGCCTCAAGTTGTGCCAGGGGAGGTTTACATTGAACATGAGGAACAATTTCTTGCTGGCAAGGGCTGTGCCAGGCTGGGCAGGGCAGTGGTGGAGTCCCCATCCCTGGAGGGGTTTCCAAGCCGTGGAGATGCGGTGCTGAGGGCCATGGGTTAGTGGTGCCCTGGCAGTGCTGGGTTAATGGTTGGACTCGATGACCTTAAAGGTCTTTTCCAACCTAAATGATTCTGTGATTCTATGACCAAGGAACATCGGACCCACGCTGAGTGCTCAGCCAGGGCTGGCATCGCAGCACAAGTTACTGCAGCAGCAAACAGCATTCGCTTGTGCGAGCTGGTTTCACCTATCAAAGTATCACCACTTCAGATGGTCCCTCAGCATCACTGAACATACCTTCAGCTGATGATCTAGAGCCAATAACCTGGGTAATGCTTGACCTAGCAATCTGTCTATCAAACGCTGTGTGTTTCTTATCTCTTTGCATGTTGCACATTTTCTTTGAGAGGAGAGGAAACCTACGGCATTTAAAAAGCAGGAACAGAAGAGATGTCTTCAGCTGCGGCCCCAAAGCTGCAATGACCGGGATCCTTCATGCCTTACGCTGTGCAATACAGTGTGATCACGGAGACCTTTATTTGGAGCGCAGGGCTGTGATTGACACACTCCTGCTTCGGTGCAGGACCAGCACAGGCAGAAGAAAATCTCTGCCAGTTCTGAGCCGTATAAGGTACATGACCTACAGATGAGTCAATCTAATTTTATCCTGTAGTGAGCACTGGTGCACCTGTATAACGAGCTGCACATTATCGCATCCTTTGCTTAACTATCGCAATATAATTCAGTCCTCAAAGCCTTCAGTACATGGTATTATTTACTCTTTCATCTACTGTACTTGGAGCAACTGGCTAGCTATTTATCCTTCCAAGGACAACAATAGTGGGAATAAATGTTAAACTAAAGGAAGGAATTAGAAAAAAAAAAGGAGGAAAAAAGAAAATAGCAGCTTTATTTGTGCTATGCCAAGATTGCATTCCTTGGCAGCCTCAGAGATTCAACAGTCTGGTATTTATCACGACGAGACGCAGAAATGTCTGATGATTGCATGAAGGAAAATAAAGAGGCTGAGCATAAAGTGCAGACAGAGATAAGGGCACGTTTTTACGGTGGGCAGTGGCTGATGCGGGGTATGTGAAGCCAGCCCCGTGCTGGAGCAGAGGAGGGTGCACGGGGCTGGGCAGCGAGCGGGCCAGAGCTGGACCCAGAGATAAACAGGACAGCTTAATACCAGGGAGGAGAGTAACCACATTATTTAACACCACAAGGATTATTTCTAAGGAATTTATCCCTCCTTCATAGCCCATAGAATAATGCTGCAAAATGCTGGCGTTGGCCGTGGAGGCTGTTTAAGATGCTCCTCTCTGAAATGAGCTGGCATGGTGTTCAGTGAGAGGGGTCTCTCCAGCAGCGCCTGGAGCTGCACCAGAGATTTACCATCTACCCAAGAGACCCTCAAGGACATGGTCTGACCCTGGCTACAAGGTGAGTCCTGCCCGTGAGGACCGCTGGATTTGGCCCTGGCTCTGTTTGAAGGTGGGTGCTTGGCATGATCCCTCTGTAATGTGCCCTGATGCACTGGGGATGGGTTGCACTATTATAGATGCTCTCCATGAACAGGTTTCAGACCCTCGGGGGTTTTGTGGGTAGAGAGAAGGGGACTTTCTCTCTTGGAAGGTAGAAAATTCCAGTCTCGGTGTTATGACGCCAGGATTACTGAAATCAAGAGTTGAAGAGTAAGTTTTATTATCAAATCTGAATGGTCCAGGGAGCTCATGGAGCTCCTGGTGCAAGGGAGACAGTTGCTGTACAGCTTTGGTCAAGGTTGCCTGAAGTTAGGGTTGCAATTTGAGAACAGAAAGGTACAAATCTCTCAGTTATTGCCAAGTCTGCAAAGTCTGCTAACCGACAGGAAACATGCGGAGATGGAGGGTCATGCTGGCTGCAGAGAACGGCTGCTGTGCTGTCGAGCAAGGAGAGATCACCAGTTTCAGGCTGTGGTTATGAAATCGGTTAAGATGTCAGTTGAAAAAAGGACGCGTGTCATTGACTGGACTGTTGTGGACATCCCACAGGCCACGTGCTTGGTTGAAGAATACTCATGAAATTCATGATTCTGTACAGAGGGAGAGAAGCTCCTGGTTATTAGCAGTTGCGTCCCAGTGGTGGAAGTCCTCCATTTCCCTGACACAAGCACAGAGACTACACAACACCTGATTCTTCTGGTCTGGCTTCATTTCATCCTTTTACAGTACAGCACATTTGATGCAAGATTCAAGCAAGTGATGAACTGCGCTCTAGAGCTGGCATTTCCTCAGGACAATGCCATAAAAACGTACGGACATGCTGCATAGGATGGAGATCTTACATCCTTTGTAGGGTTAACATGGGTAGTAGCATGAGTCTCTGCCTGGCAAACTCTTCTGGCAGATGTTTTCCTCATCCTCTCTGCCCCAAAATAAAACCGCCAGCCTTTGAGGATCAATAATCTCTTCTCACGTGGGTGAGGAGGTTGCTGAGTTACCCCCGTAGCCTCCAAGGCAGGAGTGCAGATCCTGTCACTCAACAGTGCCAAGGGCATCAGAAGCAATTAAAGAAAAATGAGAATTGATTTGAAGAATGTAATAATCACTTATCCAGCTGGGGGAAAAAAGGCTTTTATCATTGGAATATTAGAAAGCGTAACATTTATTCTCTGATAAGCATTATGGCACCCACAGAAGTAAGTCTGAAACCTCAAGGACTTGCACCGTAAATGATTTAATTCTAAAGAACACGAAAACAATAAGGTTGCAAATCAATCCAAGAGGCCAAGAAGGCCAGACGTGGCCAGAGGAAGGGTTTCTTACTCCAGCCTTGGCCCAAAGTAAGAAGCCAAGTATCTCCCTGGACCCCTTGCCTGCCTTTCCATAGCTATTTTGCTTCCCAGCATATCATGCCCAGGTTTTCTTGGAGCTTCTCTTGGAAATACAGGGACGTTCACCCTTTGTGCTTCTCATGTATCCTGTCCTGCTGAGGCAGATGCGTTCGTTGCAGGGTAAATCCAAATGGGGACGATGATCCTGCGTACCGAGGGTAGAAAACCAAAGATGAGTAACAAAGCAAGGTGGTTTTGAGGGAGAAACTGCCACAGCCTGTAAACATCTCTGCTTGTGCTTTGCTGGCTGCCCTTGGACAGGCGGTTTTATCACTCTGCGCTCAGCTTCTCATTGCTCTAACAAGGGACAAGGAGCTTCATTGATCTTCGTAAAGCATTCGGTAAGCGCCACATTTTTCTTTCATGTTCTGGATGTCCCTGCTATAGAACACATACATCAAACCCTGCCCGTAATGGAGTAATTAAACGGCACTGCTAAAGGGATGTCATAGGACGGGACTGATTACAGCTCACCCAGAAATGTCTTCCCAAGTCCTCGGCCCTTTGACGTGGTTCTCCCCCCTTTCTCTGAATTTCTTCCTGCATTAATTTCAGCCAGCCCTGGGATTATTTGAAAAAGGGCCTTGGGGGACTTGTTCAAAGGCACTGCCACCACGGACGACTTTGCTTTCTGAACTCAAGCATTTCACTCCTATCTGTCTGGACATATGAGCTGCTCAGCACTGCTTCATTAGGCAAGTTATTTTTAAATTCCCAGAAAGAGCAAAACATGGAGAGAGGAATTAGCATTTGCTGCTGAAACAGCTGTGAAAAAAAGAACAGGCAGAAAGCCACCCTGGGTCCCCCCTGCCATTAACCAGACGGCAGCACCCGAAGTCACTGACACAGGCTCAAGCTGCACAGGAGATGTTAGAAATCGCGCCCGAAGGTAAGGGTTGGTGAGTGACCATCAAAACTGTGTTTTGGATGTCCGTAAGAGGGTGACCATCAACTCTGATTCAGAAAATGTCTTTGAAAGATCTCTCTTCCCACTGACCCCATCCTGTAGTTCCCACTTTCTTTCCCCCCTTTTTCTCTTAAGGACTTAAAAAAACCCCCTCCGTTCTGGTTTGTCACCACAAATGAAAAGATAAAGCTTCCCCTAAACAATAACTAAAACCCAGCAGGCACCCAATACTTTCAAAACGCCAAGGGGCAGCAATAAAGCTGACGATATTTGGCTGTACTCGCGCCTGGTAACGCGTTGAAGTTTCCCAGTGGCTAATACAGCTCTTACAGCACGGAGCTAAAGCAAGAGGCACGGCAATAAAGCTGTTAGAGCCACATTTTGGTAGCTGTCTTTTTGCAAATGCCGATTGCCCTGCGGCTTCGGCTCTGGCTCACACTGATAATGTGATGCGGGGAAAGAGGAGAAAAAAAAAAACCACATTGGAAAGCTGTAGCCTGTTACAGATATGGCCTAAACCCGAAAAGGGAGGAGAGATGACTTAAAAAATGGGCTTTTCACCTAACTGGGAGGACACGCTTATTGCAGCTAAGGCTGCCAGCGCTTGCCTGCTTCACCTCTTCCTTCCCCCCACCCTGCCTGCAGCCGTAGCATTGCTGTGTTTACTCAGAAGAAATCAGGCAGGAGCTGTTCTAATAACCTGCTCCCAATTCCGGCCTAATGAAGGCTGCCGGATTCCTCTGAATTTCATTCGTGTTCAAACCAGAGTGTTTCCTTTGGAAAAACAAACAAACAAAAATCATCTCATTAAGTATTTCCAGGGATTCTTCAGCGATGGGCGCTCTGCCACCGTCGGGCAAATTGTGGGTGGAGCGTTTCGGTGGACAGCTGCTAAAAATATTCAGCGACCTGTTTTGATACCCGGTTACCCAACAGCACTTTGCCAGATAACGAACCCTCTAGTGTTAAATTTGCCATGTGCCTTCCTAAAGACTGCATTTAAAATGCCCTTTAACCTTGTATTTCTTGATACACTGTGCTCTTTGGGTGTTTTCTCATGAAGGTGTTTTCCAGCCCTCGGGGAAGTCTTCCTGGAGCTCGCAACAGAGGTAATAAAACCTTCCTTGGTGTCCCCCTTTTTGGTTCCAGGGAAGCATCAGCTCCTCTTGGCAGAGCATCTCATTAGCAGCTCATGTTCAGCTGATTACTCCTCTTCTGAATCACTGTTTTCTATGACTTTGTCACCCACCCCATAGTCCAGCTGCCGCTGTATTCTGAGGCTGATGACTTTACAACTGGCGACACTGGAAAACATGTTGTTTACTTAAGCTCAGCTCATTAAGCGCTCCAGATTAAGTCTGGGATCAGTGACCTGCCCCTAACTTCTGTGCACTCGCAGGTCGCCAGTAATGATTTTACATTCTCTTGTAGGTCGCATTAAGCGGTGTGGGGTCAAGAATGGATAGGAAGGGACCTGTGCCTTGATCAGTGATGCTGCTGCTTACAATTACACTTGGAGACCTATCAGTTAGGTTTCAGGCCAATTAGTATTTGTCATATTGACTTAGCACCTTCCTCTTAATCAAAATATCATGAAAGGCAAGATCAGGTGTCTAACTAACTGAAAGTTTATTCTCCAGCACTACTACTTTAAACCATGACATTAAGGGAAGTATCTGGTGAACTTGCCAAAGCCTACTTCTCATAATGTTACGGTATCTTCCTGAAATGAATCATTAGTGAGGCCTCTTCCCTACATTACTCCATTTTGCTTGGCATTGCTGTTGGCATGACAGGGACACACCACGTCTGCTCCGGTGAAGGTCATACTTTCCCTCCACCCCCACATGGGCTCAGCTTTTAACTGAGGCTTTTGTAGAGCAAAATGTGATGTTCCTACCGCCTCTTTTGCAGGCGGCTTGTGCTTGTTTGCGACCACCCCAACAGGACACAAGTACGAAGGAGTC